>OU342466.1:8752652-9337652 GCA_910589355.1 Parapoynx stratiotata
GTTTGCATGGGTTTTTTTTTCAACAGAGAAAAAGCCGCAAACTGAAATAAAAAAGAAACATAGGGTGGTTCTTAGACAAGATAGAGCAAAGATATTCATAAGGTGGTTATGTATTTACTTTCATGCGTGATAATTATATGTACCCTTCATCGTTAAGGAAGGAGTACCTAATTATGTTATCAAATGCAGTATTTTTCAGATTAACGTAAAACCTTCAAAAACCAATTTACCGATTTAATACTGGTGTTTCAAAAAAATTTTCAAATACAGAAAATTACCCGGCGAAATTTTGTTACATCCTTGGTTTGAATGGCAGTCGCTTAGTCTAAAGCAGTCCAGTGAAACACATTAACCCTTACTTCGTCTCTGAGGAGCAATGTAACTTATATCGTGCAAATACGTCATGTTAAATATTAACCCGTAAATATTAACTCATTCGCCACAGGAGTGAAATTTATCATTGTTATTATTATTCAGCAGTGTTACTAAAAATCATTGAAGGATTTTATTCAGATTTAGGGCATTAGATGAGGTCTAGGCTCAGTCTTAAAAGACAATACCATTGGTACTAGATCGTTGACACGGCAACTTTTACGAACTTATACACTCACTAGCTATTGCCCGCTACTTCGTCCGCGGTCACTATGATTTTTTATGACGAGACGACCTCCGTGGCCGAGTGGTCCGTACGCCGGTCTCAAGGCGTCGCCATCTCGAGTGGTACTGGGTTCGTTCCTCTTGGAGGCAATTGTTTGGGTGATGAATTTTCAGACATTTGTTCTCCAGTCTTGGATGTTCATTATATATGTATTATATTATGTATATCTCAAATATTAAATGCATTTATCTATTAAATATATTTGTCCGTCATCTAGTATCCGTAACACAAGTAGCATTTAGTTGCTTAAAATGGGACTAGTTGATAGGTGTGAATGACTGAGGATATTGATTTATTAATTTTTACTATCCTACGGGAACCCCTTAATTTTCCGGAATTAAAAGGATCTAAGATGTAGACTCGCGTACAAGTTCGCGTGAGAACTTGTACCCGTATTATGAATGGCAGTGTGGACGTCTCTTGTACACGGAACATACCGAACATCCTTTGAGAGTTATCCACTTCAGATGGATCGGCCCGCGAGCCGCGACATTCGCTCGTAACAAAAACAAAACACCGTCCACACTGTGACAATCAGTACGTACAATGTTAGGCGAACTTGTTGATTGAAATATTTTGTATGAAAATTTGAGATAGAAAAAAAACGGATGGCGTAGTTTTTTCTCTTTCACTTTAAAATGTTTAAAATGTTTATGACATTCATAAGCATACGCTAAGACGCATCTAAACTGAATAAATGATTTTGAATTTTTTTTTTCGATCGTGACATTTATCGTTTATGCGTAACAAATGCCGTCCTCAGTACATACACGCGTACCTACTTGTCACGGTCACGGTGTTTTGTTTGTGAGACATTCTGGACCCGGCACGTAATAAATTGTATAAAGTTTATTTAGATACATTAAAAACTACAGTCGTATGTACGTCTTGTTATTCGACGGAGACGCGCTGTTCTCACACAACTTCTCACCGAACCTCTTTATAATAGTACATATATTATTATAACCGTGACTATGGAACAAATGCTATTCCAGCATCACACTAACTTCCCCAAATGGGATTTGAACCTGCAACCTCAGGGTTGGCGACTTTTTAAACATGCGCCAGTCATTCAGCTATTAGGGTATCAGATAAATAAAACGGGAGAACATAAAAAGAGGATTCTTATAATTTTTGATACAATAGTTTTGTATATATTTTAACGTAGAAGTCTCTCTACAGAATATTTGTTTTACAATGTCTTAAGTACGCATTTACTATTCTTGAAATAAAGTAACACCGGGATTGTACAAATTATCTAATAAGAAAAACAGTTCTAGCGGAACACAGAGACGTAACTCGTCGAGTCGGCAATCTCGTAAAATCGGCTAATTTTGCCTTTCTTTCCTATTCGTTTGCTGGCACTGTTTTTGCTTCGTAAGCAAATTTTAATAACGCTTAACCGCGACGGTGGCTATTTTGCACCATTGAATCTTTCGCATTTTTAAATCTTAGAAACGCTTACCTTATAATAAACGCTTACCTTAAATTATCTTCGTAATATCAATGCTTTATTTTATAAAAGACGCCGACAGAAATATTTAACGACAGAAGTATTTTAGGTACATTCTGTACTCGATTCAATAATCTTAAATTTCGTATTCCAAACACGAGGATCCTTATAAGTATATTGCTAGCTAAACGGTTCGAATAAATTGACACTTAACTGGATAAAATTGAGCTTAAATGCGATTCAAAGTAGTGTCCAAATGTCCATAGACATTGATAGAGGAAAAGGACTTTAATATCGTTTAGTAAAAAAAAAATCAATAATACAAAATCCTTAACAGTACATTTGACTCTACTTATAAACCATTTTTTACAATTAGAAGGTTGCTTAAAAGCTGATAAATAGTTAATGGTCTTAATACTCAATTAACTAACTCAAAACTTGTATAGAAAATTATTTATCGCGCCTGCTGTTCCTATAGAGACAAAAGAGCTCAGGCTACCCCAGATTCATCAAGAAAGCGACGACTCAGTACGTCTAGGACTATTATTTTCTGACAAAGAAATTAAACCTTTCAGTAAATTTCCCTCTGGACCTTGATACGTCTATATTTATTCAGTAGGCAGGATCGTGACCGTGAGGTATTTCGTCAGTTTGTGCTACGAAAGTATATATGATGATAATAAACATTGGGTAAATACTTGTAACTCCATAACCCTTCCCTTATAACCCTTATAGCCCTTATAGCCCCATAACTCTTTATAGCCCTTATTTTCTGATTACATACGAAAGTGACACGGCGACAACACAAAAAAAATCAGATATCTATCCGGTATTCCTTTTGTTGTTTTTTTTTTTGCAAGATTCAAATTATTAGTAAAGTAGCAGTAATATATTGCAAAGTAACAAATTCCTGATCAAATAAATGCTTAACTAACGCTGAAAATCAGACGAACAAATATCACGAAATGTCGATGCCGATAATCAAACCTATCAATATTCATGCCCATGCTTTACGTTTATTGTAAACAAACTTAGTTTTGACCTTAAATGCCAAACTTAGTAACTTCTTAAAATGTCGTTCAGAATTTCGGTACATAATATTGTGGATTATTTCTCTGTGTCATTTTTGTTAGAGAATAAAAATTATGTAAAACTATCTAACTAGCTTCGTCCGCGTAGAATAGTTACTTTGAGATAGTGTGATAGTATGTAGCCTATAACCTTCTTCAATAAAAAGGCTATTAAACTCTGAACATTTTTCAAATTGGAACAGTAGCCTCAATTAGTAGAATTAAAAATTTACTCCTACTTTATTGTTAGAAGCAAAGTTTACACTGGCGTAAATTTGTCTTCATTTTTCTGGAAGACGTTTTTTAAAGTTTTTTAACTTCGACCCGCACGGCACCCGTTCTCAAGGGAATATCCGGATAAGTGGTAGCCAATGTCCTTTCTCAGACTCTAGACTATCTGTGTACCAAATTTCAGTTAAATTGGTTCAGTAGTTTTGACGTAAAAGCGACAGACAGACAGAGTTACTTTCGCATTTATAGTATTAGTATGGATAGATGAAATTGTTTTAAAACACACGAACAAATGTCTTAGGTGGTCTGGTTTACTTGGGGTCAATAATTTGGAGACTGTGCAGGTGAATTTTCACTATTGCCCCTTATACTTTAGGCGGTAATCTCATCAGGTTCTTCTAATCCAAATGCTTAAGAGGTGCATTACTGAGTTGTTATGTTATTTATAGTGGAAATACCATATTTAATCTTACACTCAAGACGACAACTAAACAACAGTATCTGCATCAGCGAGTGTACAGTTCTTCCACGAAACCCCGCAAATTCCAATAATGTAGACAGCACTCGTTTCAAATATGGCGTTGGCTGCAAATATTGTTTCCAGTA
This sequence comes from Parapoynx stratiotata, assembly GCA_910589355.1. Taxonomy (NCBI): domain Eukaryota; kingdom Metazoa; phylum Arthropoda; class Insecta; order Lepidoptera; family Crambidae; genus Parapoynx; species Parapoynx stratiotata. Next base: position 8,756,671 of record OU342466.1, read on the forward strand.
CACTTCGGCGACCCAAGCAGAAATGGTTTTTGTCTAAATTGATTCTCAGACGAGCGACCCCAATTCACATTTTGCTTATTGTTAAATCAGGTAAGAAGGCACTATTAAGAAACTGTTCATCAATTTTATAGACCCTAAATTTCAGTTAGTCGGAAATTGCGGTGCGGCATGCGATAATAAACTTGCGTTGTTGGTGACAATGGGGGACAACAGTAATGGTGGACAAATAATGGGAGCAGTAAAACTAAATAATCTTATTATTACTCTGATTTTGTCCCCAAATATTTTTAACACTCAGTTTTAGATTCTTTCTATGGAAATAAGAATAAGAAGAACACTAATTTTAGAGATTATCAATAAAAAATCTTTACTTAATAACAAAACAAGTCGATTATAAAAGCCTATGCTAATTATTGAAGTTTAACAACTTCAAGACAGTGTTCAACTAAAAAAAACATTGCATTAGATATCCTCTAAAAGTAATTTTGATTGAAATTAAAAAATAAAAGTTTTTATTAAGCCTGGTTACGAGGTACAACAATTGAACGCCTCGCGGCGGCGTTGCTAGAATTTTTTACAGCCTATGCGTAATTGTTAAGAAAACTCGGATAACAATGGGTCATTCGTCGGAATCTTAACAAAACGCTCACCTCGTTGGCCCATTCTTATGGTAATTCGACCTCACTGTCACGCGACCTTCTGTCCACACCCCGATAATATGCAAATTAGAGCCGTCTATAAACTGACCTGAAAATGCTTCCTCATTAAGTCCATTTTGTCTTGGCAAAAATCTATGAGCGCGACAATCAACAGAGATTGCCGTTGAATCTATTAACCGAGCCCGCTAAGTAAGTTGTGCATTAATAAGGCAGCATTCTGATGGTTTTGTTTATGAAGTCCTTATTTAATATTCAGAAGTTATTTCAAACTGTTTGAAAAGAATTAACTATGAATACGACACCTTCTATCGATTGTATTATTGCCTTGAACTTTGTTGGTTTTCGTAAAATAATAAAGCGCAAAATATTTTCCTTTTCCGTTTCGTTAGGACATTAGGATTTTCTCTGGCATATTAAATATCGAGCCCAAAAATTGGATGAGAAAAAACCCAGTGTAATGGCTTAAACTTCAAGGACCATTAGTGTAGAGGCACGCGTCATTCCCGCTACAAACTCGGCTTTTTACTGCAATAAACTTTCTGACAACCCATTTGTAGTCTGTAAGTGTTCGCCCATATTAATCATATGACCCACAAGCAATGTTTACGGGGCTCTTGATAACTTCCTTATTCCCCGATGAATAACGACTACAGTAAAATTGTAGTCACCGCGATCATATGCGTATATGCAGCGGGTCCCCACGTATAATTGGTTTAGGTCTTAAATAATCGAGTTGGTATATATTTCTACCTATCGATTTAAAAATTTTAAAATTTCTACCTTTGCAAATTAATGAAAAAAAGGGAAATAATTCTGTGCTGTGCCAGCGGGGCCCTTTTGTTAATTGAAAGTCTACAGACTAAATGGATCATCATTCAAGGAACCTCTTATTTCTACCTTCCAAATAAGTTTTCACTACACCCTAAATATATAATGTTTTTGAGGAATATGCGTTCGAAGATTTTGAACCTCTAGCAGGGCCCTTTACTATTTAGTGACTTACATGACGCCAGGTAGTTTTAAAAAACAGCCGGTTATTTCTACTTACTGAATCAAATATTGAATAACGTCGTCTGGTTTCGAATATTACTCTATCATTGTGTAAGTAGTTCAATGAATAAGATAATAAATTACGTCATTTACGAAAGGTTTATTTAAAATTTTCAGAATTTCAGTCAAAAAGATGTGCATTGTGTTTGTTCAAATCTATTTCGATGCAATATGTTATTTATTTCTCGAGTCATATTATTCACGTCAGAATGTCCATTAAGTATTGTTAGCTGGATTGGAACTTTTCATATCAGTTGCAAAGGTAACTTTATGATGTGTTAATTTAGAGTCCCAAATTGAAGTTTCTTTGTTCTATGTTGCATTGTCTCACAGTTAATTCAACGAGACGTAAAATTAGGGGAATCAAAGCTACTCGTGTCAAGCGCACAGAATTTCAGAGACTTGAGTTTTGGGACGAGAATAAATTCGAAACAAATTTATCTTTAGATCGCAAAATCTGCTTTGAATTTTATGTTAGAGTCATATATTTAATAAAGAAGCATCGTAATAGTCTCAATAGGTTAGGTTAATAGCTTAAGAGCAATAGGAAAAGAAAGTATTCTACAGTGATCAGCATAATTTCAGCAAAAACAATTCCAATAGGTAAGTAACTGTTTGAGTTGTTTCTAAGTTGATTTGTTATTAAGATTTTAATATAATAACTGGATCTTATTTCTTATAAAAATAATTATTCGCTAAATACTTTGTGGGTACAATAACTCATTTTACCCACAAAGTATTTAGCGAATAATTATTTTTGTTAAAAAGCGATATAATAATTTTTATGTTTTATGGCTTAAAAATAAAAATTCAAAACAAAGAAAGCCAACCGACATTATCCTTGCAAATTGGTAAAGAAGGCTGAAGTCAGAACCCAAATCAAATAAACCGGATTAGGTCATCGCTTTACTGCGAGTAGAAGTGGCGGGTCATCTCGGAGGGAGCCATTCCCGTGGTCGTAGATTGAATGCAAAATTGGATGAGATCCCACTGTTTTTACTGTATGGATCTGTAGAATTGTTACCCACTTCCCCTTTTTATTTTGTCGAGGGCACACACTGTTTGAATGGTTTGATTGAATGTGACAATAGTTATTGTAACTCGGCCTCGGGTATCTTATTTGACCGTCCTCGAGAGAGGAATTTATACGATTTTATATATTGAATATTTGAAGAGCTCTTCTTTTGCACAAAAATTTATATCTGCTATGTAGACCAGTGAAATATTCAGAGCGATAAAATATAATCAACGTCTACGGCGAATATTGTAAGATAAGATTGCTTTGGTAAGATAATTTATCACATACTAGTCAAATAAAAGTAAAGAAATATCTGTTCTGCCATCATATTTTATCTAGTAAAATGTAATTTATTGTTAAAACAGGGGTATTTTAAGGGATTAGGTTGTTTGTGATAGAGCGCAAGTCATCTATATACATCCATAACGGTACTTTGTATTTTCTGTCGTTTTATTTTGTCTAATTTTGAAGACGTGTGAAAGTATAAGTTGTAGGAAAATAATATTTAAAAGAAAATATTCTATATGCTATCTGCATCTGTATAAAGCAATAGTGATATGTAAATAAATCCTTATGATTTTCATCTAACCACTGCTTAATGCTGTACAAGATTTTGATGTTAAGTCAATTACGCTTTCGGTAATAAAATTTTAGTTTGACCTCTGATTTCCTCATATTTTAAGTAATCAAGAAAAATGCAATGAGCGATTCTCTTGTAAACAAATTTTTTTATACTATTGTTTAGTAATCTGCAATGCTCTGAAACCCCCAAATTTTCATTCAAATAACTTTTATGTACAAACATTAAACAATTTAATATTTTGTTGTAGTAGTTACAAAATTAATAATAGTTTTACGCAAGGTTTACAAATATACTCACAAGCTTTTAATCACATTTACTGGTTAAGCAGGGGCGATCGATGCGTATTTAAAGTAATTTCGCCCTAAGTCCAGCAGTGGACTGCGTTGGACAGAGTTGATTGATAGTTATCGATGTTGTTGCCACTCTGCGTAACTCGGTTCTTGACAGCGAATCAATCAGACGGCCTGTGACTTTAACACGGTACATTTGATTCACGCCGGAAGAAAAACTAAAACAGATGAACGATATATAATTAACACTAGATTAAAGTATATATTGTAAAAGTTATAGGGACTACACGCGACGTACATAATGTAGTATATAGATACTACTTACTGCTTGACGTTTCGGCGTTATACCTTTTATATACAATGCAACGCGAAAGTTTAAAATCTTAGATTAAAGTAACTGCGGAGAAAATAAAACAAGGCTGAATTAACCACCTGAAAGCCACTAACAAATGAATTCGAAAATGGAACAGTATTTGTATGCTGTTGTCTGTTAGTTTATTTATCAGGAACTTATCTGAAAGTGGTGATACCAGTCCTTGACGTTTCTTGATCCGTAACCCTTTTTTGTTCATGGGTGTTGTTGTGGCTGAGGCTCTAAGTTGTTGTGGCTAAAACACGAGAGATGCTCTTTATCTACACATCCACAGGCATATTTATCAAATTGACACTCTTGGCGACCAGCCACGTAACCTTCAGGGACCTTAATTCCAAATTCCCAGTATGTCATATTTTAGGTTTTTGTATTTAGAATGTCAGGTGTTTATGGAAACAATTGTACTTTTTCATATTAAGTGTGCTATTAGATAATATGTAGTGTTTCATCAGCGTGTGGTCTCTTTTGCTCTCACTTTTCCATCTTCTTTAGACACATTAAAAAGAAAAACCTTAATTGTTTTTACTGTTTCTCAATATTACTAGTTCTTATTGTACTTATTCTTATATGGGAGCGGTAGTCGGGTTGGGACGGTGCACTCCTCGTACGATAGAGTGCCGGACTCGCGGGTTCGATCCGCCTGTACCACTGAGAATAAATTATGTACAGCTCATTGAGAATAAATTATGTACAGCTCATTGGGAATAAATTATGTACAGCTCATTGAAATTAAATTATGTACAGCTCATTGTGAATATAGCTTGCCGCACATTGTGCGCAGTGCATGGCAACAGGCTCACCACCTGTTTCATGGGGGCCTAATATATCTGCGAAATCTGGGTGTTAACACCTCTGCCTACCCCTTCGGGGAGAGAGGCGTGCTGATATTTTATGATGTTGTTAAAATTATTGGTACTTACTTTAAATTATTTCCTTAGGCAATACAATACGTTAGCGATTCGAATAGATCAATACAATTTCAATCTCCTTTGTATTGTGCTGTGTTTGTTATTTGTTAACATTAGATTGAAAACAGGAAACAGGATTGAGAAGTGAAAACAGGAAAAAAACTGACAATTGACTGAAATTGACTTACGCTCAGTTGCACAAAGAATTTTTAAGGACGAGATTTGTTAATGAGACATTAAAACTTAAAAGTACATTAAAGTTAAGGTTGTCACACAAAACAGTTCTAGCTAATGTCTCTTCAGCATTGACAGGGTGCTAATGTCGCTTTGTGCAACGTAAAACTACGCTAAGGTGTTTTTTTGACACTTCAATAAATAAATTTAATGGAACATTAGAGATAATGCTGACATTAAAATTTAAAGTTCGTTTCTGCAACTGGGTGTTAGTCATTTGAAAGATATGAGGAGTGAAAACAGGATTTTTCCTGTTATCACTCCGCATATCTTTCAAATGACTAAGTCAATTTTTATGAAACATAGATATCTATCAAACCACACTCGAATAATCCTTCTTTCAAACAAAAAAAACAGAATTGAACCCGGTTCATCCGTTTGGGAGCTACGATGCCACAGACAAAGTCAAACTTAGCAGTCAAAGTTAACTTAAATTGTGAATTTGTCAGTAACAAAATTATCTAGGAGTCTTTTTTGGTTTCAATATAATGTATTAGCTAGTAGTGGGAACTTTACTGATCTCTGCGATTTTGTGTGATACATATTGTTTTGTTAATTGTATTGTTTGTTTCCCCTATAAAAATAAAATAAATAAAATAAACACCCCTCTTTTTGCGTCGTGGCTTAAAATTTGGTTGAACTTAAACTACATGAATTAAATTTTAATTAAAGATAAAGGAAAACCGAAAGCATCTAAAACTAAAACTGACCAGACATGACAACAGAACGAAGGTATGTAAGGCCACTATAGCGACGGAAAGAGTTTACCTAATATATGTAGAGTTTAAATACACGGGACAAGAGATGCGTCCTTAACAGTAAACTTATCAATAGAAACATCTATTGTTTGCTTACACCGGTGTTTGCGGTGACCATCAAGGGACTAGAATTCATTCATTGCAAGATTCATTGCTGTTCTGGTAGCATGAAAAGTAAAAATAAATAATCAATAAATTTTAAGATCTAAAAGATAATAGAGTTATAGAGTAGTAAAGTGGTTCTACGAACTCTCGCTTTAAATAAATGTTTGCAACACTTAATTACTGTGGAAACGGTTATTGTAAAAAAGATTACTAGTGATTGTGCCGTCCATTGTAAGCCTTGTACTTTCTTTCGAAGGAAACGCTTTTACAAATGGAAAGCTGTTAAAGTAATTAAGTTAGCTAATTATTGAAGCAATTCGTTAAAATATTCTTTTACTAGCTGTGTATTACTTACTTTTACAATAGCAAATAAATACTTAAAGTCCAGTTGAATTTAGATGTAATATATATTGTGATGATTGTTTTACAAATCCTTCTAGAAAAGAGCGCACTCCCATAGGCGTCTGCTCGTTCGCCCCTTAAAAAATCGGTAAAAACTAGTAAAAAGTAAAAAAAAATAAGATTTGGGGTGTTCACCATACAACAGCTACCTTTGTTATGGTCAGGCCGTGGATGGATAGATAACATTGTTATCTCGAGCTCCTCCGTGCTTCGGAAGGCACGTTAAGCCGTTGGTCCCGGTCGCTATTGCGACTGTTTCTACCCACCAACCCGCATTACGCCAGCGTGGTGGTGTTTCGGCCCACACTCCTCATATGTTTCTAAATGAGGAAGGCCTATGCGACAGTGGGACGTATATAGACTGAGGACGACCACACAACAATGAAATAAGCAACATCAACATGACGCTTATCAAAAGGAATACATATTTAAGTATATTTATTTAACTTTCCAAAGATATTCATTATTTTTAACACATAATACCTATTACAAAAAAATTTTTTGCTGTTGAGGTGCACTTGGCATAATCACTATTTTCTGGTTCTTTATTATGCTTTTATTACATAAATCCGTTTACCAATTTTTATCTACTTTTGTAGATGAAAAGCGACAGGCTTGTTAGTTAGCGCTGTAGCGTTAAGATTGAAAATTCCTTTAGCTGGATCGGCAATTCCCCGAACGATGAGCTCACAAAAGGGCAGGCGATCGTTCAATAAGGACAGGGCTGTCATTTTAAGATTGCATCAGTGAAGATTTTGAATATAAAAAATATTCGATTCTATCAGATCGAATACTTCATAATAAGACCACAAAATAAATAGTATAAAACAAAGTCACGCCGCTGTCTGTTTGTATGTATATATGCTTAGATCTTTAGAACTACATAGCGTATTTTCATGCGGTTTTTATATAGATAGAGTGATTCAAGAGAAAGTTTTATGTGCGAGTCGCCAGTAAGTTTAAAATAAAAAAGCCATTAATTTATTTTTTTGATACTGAAGCACTTATTTTCAGCCAATTTCAGCTTCATATTAAATAATGAAAGGGAAATAATTTAATTTAATTTAATTATTGGGGCAGCACTATATATGTTCATAATCTAGGAAAAGGATCAATACCTAGGAAACGTATTCTGATAGATATTTGGTTAAGGTTATTTTATTATGACCCTTGAAAATAATATTTGTGTCAATAATCGGTTTGTCTAAATTGAGTAGACATTATAAATATTATTTTTAAGGTTCAGCACAGCACAGGGACAGCAGAGAAAACATATGAGTTGCTGCCCAATTAGTTATTTTGATGACCAATTAACTATTTTAGCTGACCAATTGTATTTTTTTGCTGATCGAAATTCGAATATTTTGCTGAACGTTTAAATAACACTCGGATTTATGAATGACGTTATTTGTGTCAGTATTTAAATCTTATAATAATAATTGATCATTGAAGAGGAATATATTTGATTATCCCACATAAAGAAAATTATAAACATAGCATGCAAAACGAATTCACTTAGAGAGCCTTCCCCCAACAGGAAGACTATTAAAAGAATTTAGTGCGATTTAATGGCGTCTGGCTGTAAATAGTGCTTGTTTTAATGATAAACGGTGTCTCAGTGGGCTTTTTCATGGAAATCGCTGCGTTTGTAGAATAATAGTAAAATTCAAATAAGAATTCTGTTTCATTCATTAAACAATCATTCATAATGACATATTACGAAAAACACGAAATATGTAAATTCTATCGTGTTAGAAATTTATACTCGTAAATACACAAAATTAAATTGTTTTTTTTATTTATTTATAATGTGGATGTGTTATAAAGCACAAGTTATATAATATGTTACATAGTTTGTACGCACCTTAAGGCCTACAAGCTTTACTATTGCCTTCAAATATATGCACCTAAATGAAACTGTAGCTCCGTACGTGTACTTATTTGCACGTAATTCAATCTCCTTTGCCTGACTTTTATCTCCGACAAGTAGAGCTGTCAAATTGGACCGGACATTCGGAAAAAAATCCGCTTTGTGAACGCTTTCTGTGTAAAGAAAGCAACGATCGCTGAAGCTGTGTTAAACTAGTTTGTACTATAAACTAAATGTGCTATTGAAGGAATAGACTTGGGAATCCAACAACGGACGTATTCATTTTCAAAAAAAACTATTAAATATTTGATTAATTAAATTAATTAATTTGTAAATAATTAAGCTTACTCTGTGTTTGGATTAAACTACCTATGTGAATTTGTAAAATTATGATATGGTGAGAGCCTGGTCGCCTGTAACACAGGGTTTCCTAGTACGGGGCACCAGTCTCTCACAATATGGTCATTACAGATGTTTCTTTTTATTTTATTTTGCTTGTTAGATATTAAGCATTGTAGTTGTAATTACTATATTAAAAATAATTATTGTGACGAGCTTATTTTCAATTCAATGAATTGCCTTTAACTGTTCTCGAACAAAAAATATTTTGGACATACCCTTATTTAATTGTAACTTGGTATACCTGTGCTATAAAGCGATTCCATATTAATTTTAATCCAGTGTACAACCCTACAAAACGGTGCCCCAGTCGAGCAATGTTCAGCGTTCACCAATCGCCATCCAGTGCTTAATCGAGACTGACAGATGGCTAGTTGGTCGATTGTTGGACAAGCGTTGTCGCTGTAATCACGAGGTTATCGACGATTACATCCCAGAGACGAAGCTGCAATGTGTGACTGCACAGATTAATTCTTACGATGCTTGTGCCCATTCTAAAGAGTATATTGATATTAATAAAAGGAGTATTTATACTGTGTTTTGTAGAATAATCAGTTTTCGTTTTCAGCTACCGCTGAATAAACATATCGCTCATTGAATGCAAAAGAGCCACAAAACATGAATAGACTTTTTAACAGTACAGCTGAAACAATATCCAGAAAACGCTTTTTTGCTTAAACCATATAGATTTCATAAATAGATGTATACTATTATATATCATTCGAAACGTGGTTTGTTGCTGTATCCTTTCGAATTGTAGGTATATTGACATCTATTATACACCCTCTTAAAAATGCAGATAAGTCCCTTTTGTTTTCAAAACTCACACTATTCCTAGAAGAAATATTCCAAAAATTAAACGAATATTTATAAAATCAAATTACTTTATTAATTTTCTAAAAGCTTAAAGCTCAAATTTTTTTGATATTAGTTTGGCAAAATCGCTACTTCTAGAGAGAAACATAAAAATAATAATAAAAGATAAAATCTTTCCAATAATCATTACTTTCTTCCAAATTACTAAAATATCAAACTACGAATATAAAAAATTGTGTTTATTATAACATAATTACAACTCTTGTAAATGCATAACAACATAAAATATCTTCTGAATTTACATTAGACTACCAAGAAATAACAAGAAATATAACAGCTATAGCTTTAGGAAGTTTCTCATTTCAGTACTTTGGTAACAAAACCGTAATTTCTTCAATATTGGCATTACTAGCGCAACTTCAAAATCAACTGATCCAATAAATATTTATACAAAGTGTTCAAGTTATCTCAAAATAAACATACAAATATTACCATTTAAACACTTGACATGTTTAGTTTCATATTTAGTTTAACAAACACAAAAATCTTTGTTATCAGTCTTTATTTTAAGGCAAACAAGCATTTCTTCAACTTGCAATCTATCCTATAATTAATTCTCTTTTATCAAGTATTTATTCCTTAACTACATAGCTAAATTCTACTTATATTTAAACCCAAGTATAATAGAAATTAAAACTTTGCTCAACGATACGTTCCTTTTCCACGACGCAGGGTTAGTTTTCCTTTTTCGGGGTAACGGTTGAGGATCCATGCTAGGTGGTTGACTGTCGATACTAGGTGAGTGGACTTCGACGCTGAGCGGTTGAACCTGGATACTGGATGGTTGAGCTACAATGCCCGATGTCTGGACCGATGTTTCCATAATATCAGTATTTGTTGAACCCAAAAACATTTCACGCTGGTCGTTGTCTAAATCGAGGGGCAAGGATTTATCGCTCATAGATGGAGATTGTACCCAAGAAGGACCAGGCTGAGGTGAATCCTGTTCTACCAATCCTACGCAATTCTCCGAGTCTGGAACGAAGTTTGGATCTTTGACACTGTCATCTGAAGAAAAATCTTCGCTGATTGAAGTAGAATCGCTAGAAGAATCACTACTTGAATCAAAAGGTCCAACGACGTAGTTTTGACTATGTGGTATTTCGTCGATTTCAGTGTCAAACAATGATGTCGAAAGTTCAGGCTGACTGTCAGGAATAGAGTTCGATCCAGAAGAAAAGCTGGTAGTATCTTGTGGGACTTTTGGTACAAACTGCTGAGTATTGATGTATGTAGGTATTGAATGACTAACAAGGTTGTATTCATCTTTGTCAATAAATTACATTGTTGGCTTGGAAATATCCATGCTTATTGCCTTTGATCTGCTGGATACCCTGTAATAACATTAACAATAATTATTTATTTCTCGTACAAATTATATAACAACGCATTTATTCTGGTTAATTACAAATAACACTGCAACATAACAATTAAAGCAATGTTCACAAAAAAAATATTTTTGAAACATACTTAAATAAAATACGTTAATTTTGCTAGAAAATGAGTGTAACAAAATATTATTCGAAACAAAATGAACAGAATTTAAAATATTACATTACCCATACAAAATGGACACCTAAGACTAATAATTTGCATTGTATCTCATAATATTATGAATATGATTGAATACAAAAGGGACACATATTAAAATCTGGCACTTTTGTATTAAAAATAATATTAATCTTAAATAAATTAGATTGCAAAAGGGACACATGATAAAATATGTCTCTTTCGTATTAAAAATAATAAATAATATTTTCTTAATTGAAACGCAAAAGAGTCACATTTTAATATATGACACTTTTGTATTAGATATAATAATACATCTTATATAAATTGGAATGCAAAAGAGACTTATTTTAAAATATGGCACTTTTAAATTATAAATTATTAATAAACTCACCTGAAATTGGAATGTAAAACACTTGCATTCAAAAATATGGCACTATTGCAGTGTAAGCTGTAGTAAAATTTAGATTGGTTTTTGGATTGTGGCTGTTTTGCAAGAAAAATACGTGCTTCCTCTTCGAGTTCTGGGTCGCAATTAAAAAAACGGCGGTCTTACACTGAAAACAGTGCGAAAATCGGCCAAATTCAAAACGGACGGTTGAGCGGTTTGGTGTCAAAGTTAGTGAAAATTATGGGTGTCTTAAATAGACCTTATAGTTGTATGGATTTAGAGTTCAATTTTGCAATAAAACCATTTTTACACTTTTTTTAAATGTGGCCCTCTTGCATTCAATGAGCGATATGACGAGGAACAAGGTAGGTAAAACAGTTGCAATAACGACCAACGGATTAATTTATGGTCTGGAGATCACAAAATTTTGTCACTCATCCACCACTACGCTACTGAGCTCAGCATGATTAGACAGACGACGATTTTCCTCTATTTTTTGTTTTTTATCCTGATATCCTTATTTCCTGTTTTAATCCAGTAGTATAAAATATGAATAAAGCAACAACTTATGTTGTGACCCCATAATTGCTAGAACTGTTTTACGGTAAAATGTAAGCATGGCTAAGGAAATTATACTATCATTGAATAAAACACAATACCAGGGTTAATTTTACCGCTACTGAAAACTTAATGATTAAAGGAACAATAGAATCCATTACAAGTTTATGCTCGTTCACTGCAATATTTGCATTACATTTCGCGATTCAAGCAAATACAAAAGGGGAATTATGTAGTTCTACTAGGCATTTCGGTTTCCACAGTCTATACGTACCTAATCTCTCTTTTACACGAGGTGAGGAGTAGGTAAATATAAAGCTGTTTATTTATGTCTTTGATAAGAAGTCGAGGCTATGGTAACTATATACTATTAGATGGGCAGTAAGCTAGATTTTCTTAGGGTGAGTTTTTTGATCTGTAGTAATACTTAACTCAATAGTTTAAATCTAGACCAATAGCTTCAATTTTTTTAAACAAATGATGACTAGCTTTTTTATTTTAAAAAATTTGAGAACCTTTACAAAACCCGCTGTTAGTATAAAGCGACGTATTGTGTGGTGGTATACATATTATATGGCGGTGCCGAATACTACCAAGATTCTTATATGAACTGATATTACTTCTTACATAACTAGAAATTTCGAAAAGTTATGACATTTAAATCCCTAAAATATGACTTACCGCTTCCTGTTTGCTTTAACTTACAAATGGCTCGTATATATTTTTTCTGAGACTTGAATGCAAATTCCCAGTGTTCAGTTACCCCAACATATTAATCCATATTTCAGAGTGGATGCAACATATGCACGGTAAGCATTCAAAACTGTAGATATACTTTAGTAAGCATATATAGCATATAGGAATATTTACTAAGTTTCAAACAAACAGACCCAATATGTCAGCGGGTATAATAGGATTAATAAATAGGGAATGTAAATTATTATACATTTAGTTTGTCACAATTAGTTTGTCACATTTTTAGCCAATGTTTTACTAGATTTATTGTCCTGTTTACTAATTGATGTCACTTGGTCTCGGTAACTGTGTACAATATATTAAACTAACTTGCAATATCACTCGGATCCTGTATGAATTCCACCCACTTTTTAATCTTTTGATGTCATCTTTTAGTTTTCTATGTTTGTAACAGATATTTCTATTGAGATTCCCATAACTGCGGATCACAAAACTCAGCCTTAATGGTTATAAAAATAAACCTTGCTCGATTTAAATATTCATTCAAATCTCTAATCTGTATTATTTAAATATTCGATTTTTAATTTTTATTTCTAATGAAAAAAGTTTTTACGGCCAAGCGTACTTTGCATTACAATATAAAATGCTGCGCTGTAAAAGTTGATGACGTTAGATAAGGATACGTTAAAATTTATTATCCGCAACGCAACATACCTATAGAGCTTTATGCTAGCGCTATAGTAAGTGGCTCATATTACTTTTACATATTTGCTCAAGTGACGAAGCAATTTTCAGGCGAGAGCGCCTGCACAGCATGTAAACACGTAATACTTAATTACAAAATAAATGTAGTGAAGCCATACGTTGTCAAACGGAAATCTATTTACAATAATTGAACCATAAATAAAGTATAGCGAAGATGTATTTAAGTGAAACAGTATGCAAATAAAAATACAATACAATAGATGCAACCAATTCGTAACAGAAACACAGTTGAGATTCGACATTTAATAACAAAAATGTTTAGTTACAGTACGTGTAGTTGTATAAAAACAACGTGAAACAAATATCGGTGGCATACATGTCGTAGTTTCAAAAACATTGGAATAAACGTTATTTTATTACCTTCTTAGCTACTCTTAGGCAACAGCTTCGAACTTTTTCCATAGAGAATATTATTTGTTCGCTGATAAAATGAAGATATTTTTTCGTATATATTTTCCTTGTCTCCTTCACATACTTGTTACTTAATTTCGGACTATATTGAATTATTAGCAACACCACTTACATTTGAAAGACTCATACTACTTAATAAGGCTCTATCTTAAAATATTTATTTATATATTTCGCCATGGAGAAAGAATTGGTACAGGAAATATGAGAAAGAAGAGGAGGAAGGTTGGAATTAACAACAGCAATAATATAAACAACTAGCTGTTGCCCATGACTTCATCCGCGGTTACTATGGTTTTTTAACTATCCCACGGGCACCCTTTTATTTTCTCTCAAAGAAAATAAAGGGGTGACCGGTTTAAAAATGACAAATATTCATACAAACTTTCATCCCCTACTTTATCTCTTAGGGGGTAGAATTAATCAATATCCTTTCTTAGCGGATGCCTGCGTCATAACATCTACCTGCATACCAAATTTTAGCCCGATCCGTCCAGTGGTTTAGGCTGTGCGTTGATAGATCACAAAAGACTAGCGATTATGTCAGTCAGTCACCTTTGAGTTATATATATAATAAGTTGGGGAAAAAGTTTCTTCGCATTTTTTAAGAAAATTCAAAACATTTTTTAATATAGTTTATTTACATTTAACTAAAGTATGTAGGTACCATTTTGTTCGATAACTTTTTGCCATCTTGTAGGTAGGGACATGATTCCATTGCTATAGAAATTTTGGGACTTCTGGTCAAAATACCGCGACAAGTGGTTTTGGCAGTCCTCTGTTGATGTTAACCTGACACTGCCTAAAGAATTCGGAAGATACCGAAACAGGTGGAAATCTGAAGGTGCAAGGTCAGGACTATACGGCGGATGCATTAACACCTCCCAGCCAAACTCTCTTAATTTTTGCTGAGTGGCTAAAGATGTGTGAGGTCTAGCGTTATCATGATGAAAAACCACACCCCTTCTGTTGATTAATTCCGGCCGCTTTCTCTCAACTTCTTGCTTTAATCTCATCAGTTGTTCGCAGTAGAGTTCAGAATCGATGGTCCTGCCTGGTGGTAACAGCTCATAATGAATAATGCCCTTCCAATCCCACCACACACACAGCATCACCTTGTTGCGAGTTAACCCGTGTTTCGCTACAGTCTGTGAAGCCTGACCGGCCTTTGATCACGACCTTTTTCGCACGTTCTTGTCGTACGTGATCCACTTTTCATCACCAGTTATCAGTTTCTTCAAAAATGGTTCGGTTTCATTACGTCGTAATAAAGAATCACAAATGAGTACACGGTTCATTAGGTTTCTTTCAGTGAGCTCGTGAGGTACCCAAATGTCGAGCTTTTTTGTGTACCCAGTTTTTTTCAAATGCGCCAAAACTGTTTTGTGGTCAATTCCCAGTTCTTCAGCTACGTCGTAACTACTGACATGCCGATCTTGCTCCACTTTTTCAAAAATGGCATCCATTTTATCTGTAATAGGGCGACCAGAGCGATGTGCATCTTTGACATCAAAATTTCCGGATTGAAAACGCTTAAACCAAATTTGCGCTACTCTCACAGACACTGCACTAGGTCCATAAACATCGCAAATTTTTTTCGCGGCTTGCGTTGCATTTTTACCTTTTTTTGTAGTAAAATTTTAAAATGTATCGAATTTCTTCATTAGATTCACTCATTTTGGCGGTACGAAAAACAAATGAAAATCACACATTTTCCTAATTTGAATTTGGAATTATGTTCTTTAAAATTTAAACTTTCAATGATACCAAAACCAGCCAGATACAAATAGTATAGCCAAAGAGATTTTATTACAAGTTTATACATACTATAATGCGAAAAGACTTTTTCCCCAACCTAATAATATGTATAGATAGAGAATGTAATAATCCTTTATTTCGCAAAAAAGCCTTATCGTTTATTATGATTGGCTATTTAAAAAAGTGGCTCATGAGTTTCTTGCCGGGTTCTTCTCATGAAAAGCCTTACTCTCGGAATCCGGCCGCTTGTATCTATTACAACCACAGTCAACGAAGTACCTGTACAGTCCTGTGGATGTACTTGTTACAAGCGCTCGCGGTAATGAAGTTTAATACAATAGTATAATTTAATACTGTAATTAAAATAATTTATAATAAACTATTTATTTGTAAAATGCATTTTAATGTAAAATGTTGACGATTTTGAGTGCCGAACTTGGCCTATGAAATAAAATTATTTTTGATTTGATTTGATTTTGTTTAAAGTAATATCTACCAGACAACTTGAGAATGGGCAGTACTGGAAGGAAGTCGGTGGTGTAACATAAATATAAACTATTATAATTAGGAAATGAACACAATATAATAAACAAAGTTAATATACTATAAAAACTAAAAACAAAATTAAATCTGAAATAAATAACACTTATTGTATGGTTTATAACAAATATCGCTTGCCTCCTACTGTGCCCGGAACAAAGCAACTACCTGGGCCCCAATAGCGCTAAATACGAATGTATTTACTTATGTGGTAAATAAGTTCGTATTTAGCGCGATCGGGGCTCTGTTTCATGGAGACTTGCAATTTAAGTCTCCATGAAACAGAGCCCCGATCGCGCGGGTGTTAGAGCTTTTCCACAACTCGATGTCTTGGCGCCTATTTTGAGTCTCTTTGTGGAGTGTTAACAAATCTACCCAGCCCTTAGAAGATAGAGGCGTTAAGATTATGACGTTATGTTTAAAAAGTAGGTACAAAAACGAGAAGTAAAGGCACAATAAAGGGAACGAACCAGTAGCCCGACTCAGTCATGTCCTTGAAATTTATACCTACGACTAAACTCGACGCTCAGTCGGCGTGCGGCGTGACCACTGTGTAGCTTTGCCGTTTGCAAACTAATAAGCTTTATTTTCGAACGTTATTTGAAATTATTTCATAGCCAGGCAGAGACAAATAGAAACTAGTCAGCCAAAAGTATGTCATAGTACCAAAAAAGAGCCAACCACTTTACGCCGTACACTGAATTGCCTGGAATCAGGCTGGATTTTATGAGCTTCATAATACGCACCCAGAGCATGCTTAGTGGCCGTGTAAACGACGTTTGAGTGTGTGCGTGCGCTAATTCGTCCGTTTATTAGGAGTCAAAGTACTGGTTCGTTCTCTATACTGTGGTAAAGGCGAAGGATTTCTGTATGAAATGAGAATGGTGCTTCGTTGGCGAAGTCAACACATTATGACAAGCAACTGTTCAGATTAAGCGTAGCTCTAGCACATTGAAATAAAAAGACGAAGAAATTTAATTGTTTAAAAATTTCTGACCATCGCCAAGAAGTGATGCTCATAGCAGCAGCTGCGATTCTATTGAAAGTTTCCAGTGGAAATAATTTTTCCACGGGTAGCTTACGGCTAGTGTTTATTCAGTTTATTTTCCAACCAGTATGAGTACCCTCGAGTCGAACACACAGTCTGTATTCAAGTGCACCCCTTTGCCTGCCTCCACCGAAGCTAATATAAAAATTGTGTGTCGTACTCTTTACCCCTTCAAGCATAATATATAAAAGCGCAAAACGTGAAATCTTTTGAGTGAACGTGTAAAATCTTCAGTGTGATATTTTACAGGAGTCGTGAAGCGCGAACGTCGTTCCGTTGACTGCTTCCCCTTGTTTTCATTCGAAAAGTCACATTTTCAGTGTATTTATTTATTTTGTAAAAAACATGTCACTTTACGCGTACAATGGTTACGAAATTGAGAACATGTTCCCGTGTCAAGGAGAAACGATAAAAACACAGCAAACTAAATTATATTTTTAAACAATAAAAATACACAGGCTCATTCTTTGTTACATAAAGACCTAAACTTAACGTAATATAACATTATCATCACGCATCTTTCTGTGTACCCGAAGGGGTAGACAGAGGTGTTAATACCCACGTTACACCAAATCAGAGAAAATGAAGATCTTACTGTATCTGCCTTACTCTTTTGGAGCGATACAAGAATAATTTTAGGTAAGGACCTAATATTATGGACCTAAATTGGTGTTTTGTATGGAGATTTTGGGGAATTCTGCATTTTCCATACTAAAATTTTTCCAGTTTTCTTCACAACGACCAATCCAAAGATAATAATATTTGGCATCTATCATTAGACAAGCTTTAGTAATATGTGTAATATCACACTGCATAAAAATTATTTATCGTTTTTATTCGGGAGGCATTTAAAAAGAGTTGTCTCCGTGTCCAATTTTAACACAATTAAACTTACAACAAATAATCAAAACAAATCAAAAGAGATCAAAAATATAGTCTTTTTTTAGACGAGGTAATTATTTTTTAGGAATACTCTGAATCTTAATAGTTACAGGCAAAATACTAAGTGAGAAAAAAACACCAATTTCATAGGTAAGGACCCAATAGATAATTTTTTTAAACTTAAGTTAACAATTAGATTTGAGAACGTTTGTTTTTGCTAGAATCTTCTTTGATAATTGAAATCAAATTTACATGAAAAATTATCATGAAAGTCTATAAATTAAATGGTAGACGGATAGTGGACTTGATATTCATTAGAAAGATTACAAGTAAGTCTGTAATTTCTAAATTGAAATTGAGACTTGAATTTATTTTATTATATTTTCACAAGATTGAAATTGGCAATTCCAATGTATACGTAGACAAAGAGAATATTAATCAATTTGTATAAGAGAGTAGATGATATAAAGTAGGCATACACTTTATATCATCTACTACTACATTTATAAGGATTTTCAAATACTATCATGTTGGTAAAATTTGGTCGACATAGGAATTTTTTTTTCACAAAAACATCATGACATATGACGGTCATAAGTTGGCCCAGAAAGGCTCGCAAAAGCCTCGATCCTTGTAATTAGACGCAGCGAAGATTTATACCACGAAAATTTCCAAATTCTTCTAATTTTTTGCCTGGCAGGTGCTTCTTTCTTAACAATTTAAAAGTTTCATAAAGTAAAAAGAATAGCTTCCGAGAATATTGTTGGAGGATTTACAGTGAATGCTGATTTCCTCGGCATTGCCTGCTTTGAAGTGAACATAAAATGGAAATGCTATTGCAATCATAGAAATTCCGAGTTTCATTATTGTGTTAAAGACTTTCATAAGTCACAAGTGAATAAATATTAAATATTTTTATTGAATATTTATTATTAAATATTTCAGTTAACTCATTATTCTTTCAGAACAAACTGTTACTTTATTTTATAACTTGCAGCAGTTCAATACTCTACTAAGAAAAAATTCAATATGTACTATAAATGTGTGTATTTTTTGTGCATATTATAATTAAGTGTACGTAATAATACGTCTTATAGTTTATGAAGTATTCATAAACAAACATAATTAACTTGTAGGAAAAGCAAAGAAATTGGTTGTAGGAACATTGTATGATAGTACTCTGAGATCCCTATCGTAGGAGTTGCAGTTAGATGCAAGCGACTGTAGTTTTTTACAAACGCTTATACAGAACATTTATTTGCGAATTAATTGAATACAAAAGAATTCTTTTTTCAACCACAAAAAAGATAATTTATACATAAAAAAAAACAAGAGAATATAACAATATAGCCCATTGAGTTCATGTCACGTCTCCGATGCCGCCACTTATGTCTCGAGTGCTTGGTCCGAGTAATATTACAGTAGGAAGTGGCATTTCTCCGAACCTTATTTAGAATTCCAAGTTGCTCAACCTTCGCAAGTATCAGTAAGGTGACACGAACCTAACATTTATTAAGTTATCAACAAGACAACGAATGGCTTGATGGTGTAGTTGTTCACACGTTTTGACTTTCGATATCAAAAACAAAGTGACTTTCGTCCTGGTCAGTCCTTGGAAGGGTGACCAAAACATAATGATCTGTGATTCGGTTTGTAATCACCAATACCCATTAGGCCTGCAAAGTGGTATTACAGCCCACACATGTGTTTCTATTCAGAAAAAAAGACTTTTACAATGCAAAGGCAATGAATACTACTGTGAATGATTCTACTCTGGACGTTGTTTCTAATGACATTTCGCCCTTACACCAGTATCTGTAGATACCTATATCTACAGCTGAGGTAATCGTCTACGTGCGTTTTCATCAGGAGTAAGCACGTACAGACACCCATCAACATTCAGCTTACAAACGTGCGTTTCGGGATTGACCCCCTTTGGAGATTTATAATTTAGACATTTAATAATAAAAAAACGTGTTTTTGACGCAACTTGATTGCGGTAGTTTTTATAGATTTGAGTAGTTTTCTAAAATTTTAGAGTGTCAATGAACAATATACGAACTCGCAAAATAAGTTTATGGTGGAACAAGAGCTTTATTGTGTGGGTAGAAGTAGTTTTTACCACTCTAGTTATTTTGACTATGTCTGATGCTATTCGTTTCCCGTCAAATTCTCCTAGGCTTTCTTTGTAATGTGTGCTACACCTATGTTAAAATGAAATATTACGAAGAGTTATTTACTCAAAGCTAAGTTGTAATAGCATAGACTAGACCATAAATAGACATGTAAAGCCTTAGCCATTCCTCAGCCCATATAAGTTCTTCTGTTGGGCACAGGCCTTCCTAATAGAGAAACATATAAGGAGTGTGAGCCGTAACACCACCAGGCTGGCCTCGAGATCACAAAGTTTTGGTCATCCATCTACGGCCTGACCATGGCGAAGGTAGCTTTATTTTCGAACCTTGAGGATAGAGTTAAAGCATTTATATAGACTGTATTTTATGGCAACAACTATTATTGACGACTATATAAAAAGCATTCAATGAATATTTTTTACCGTTTCGTGTTCTTTAGTTTTCAAAATTTGATTTAATTCTATTTCTGAATATTACATTATTTAAAAATAGAATTAAGTTATTTTTTAATTGTCTTTTTATTTATATTTTTGCATATATTTCGTCTTGTGCACTGGTGTCGTTACTCTCACAAAACAAGATCTCAGACACCTGTGACGGGTTATCTGGAAGATATAGCTATTAGAGATAAGTCCTCCCTCGTATACTTCTGTTTTTTTATGTACTGTTTTTTTTTGTTTATGTGCAATAAAGAGTTAGTAGGTGATTTTGGATTTGCTTGAAACCAGTATCAGAGCTATAGGCTACGTCAACACAGCATTATACCACACATGTTGTTTTCTTAGCTAATGTCAGTAATTTTAGGCGCCATATTTATTATTATACTGAAACTAGCAGTAGCTTACACTTACATAATCCAGAATCAAATAATGTTAGGTCCAACAAAGGTAACGTTTACATAGGCCGGGTTTATTTCAGGGCCGGGGGCATCATGCATCATTGTAGATAGCGTTCTCCACTAAAATCCTAATAAGCGGCATGTAGGTTTAACACAAGCTTATTTTCAGTGATAAATTCTTTTATTTATAAAATTAGTTGCTAAAGTAGATTCACTAGGTTTTTTATTTATTTGAAAGGCATACAATATGACACCTATATCGATCCGAAGCAACTGTTTTAGATTATTTGTAAAGAAGATTTACTAGTAGAGATAAGAAATTTATTTAAAGTAGATCAATGATGTATTGTATTTAAATTATAAATTAGATACTGCTCAACTCTATTACTTTTTTTAATAACGCTACCTTTGACTTTATCAAATTATGTTTGATCTTGACTATATTTACATTGCGGATATTTCAATTTGGAAGCGAGCATGACCAAGTTACTAATCCCAAATGTTTAATTTAAACTTAAAAACTAAATTTCCTTAAAAAATCTGTTACTCCAAATTTTTAAGGGGTCCTTTCTTTTTGGAGCATATACAAAAGGAACCCAACAAATTTTGTTCGACAGTAACCTTTAGTACGGTACCTACTTAATCAAAATGAACGGTACACGTATATTCGTTTTTGACTAAACGAGCCTGTGTCAGAGATCCAATCTCGCTGATATATCCATTAGCTAAATAGAGGCCCGGAACGCTGTTAACAAAACAAGTAGGCTGCCAAGGCATGTGGAATCGTAAATATTAGTGAAGACCAAATTATATAGGCTGTGAATAGTACGGCTTCATTTTAATACCTACACAACATTAACCTCTTAGTGAAATTTCTATCTTGTCAAAATAATTAACAACTATTCCTATCCTGTTAATGTAACTTATTATAATTAGTCATTTTAAACACTATGCATTTAGGTATTACAAAAGTTCATAAAGGATGGAATCGAATGTACAAATATTTTATACACCATAACTTCCTGTCTGATTGTTTAAAAAAATTATACGTAATTTATTTATTTTACTTCCTTCGGTTTATAAGGAAAATAAGCTACTGTGGCAAACTCTTTGCTACACGCGCGTGGACTTGGAGTTAAAAAAGAAAATAATTTAAATTTAAATTATGGAAGAACAATAGAAAGCGCTTAGGAGAAAGACAATGTATGTCAGACTGCAAGACGATACAAATGTACTTGTATTGCTTATAATACCAAAAATAGTGAGATAAAAGAGAAGATTTGTTATAAGTAGTTAACGAAAATTCCCCCTATAAGTTCCTGTACCTATATTAATTTGGAGATATTTGGAAGACCCATATTCGGCTGTGGGCATATACGACCAACCAAAAGATCCAATGGCATTTTATCCCGCCAGCAGCGCCGTTCATGGGAGGGGCATGGGAGCGTATGGTTCGCTCTATAAAGAGAGCCCTGGATGCCCCCCCTCAACAGCCACGTTGTCACAGAGGAAGTCCTAACAACTTTGCTCATTAACTCACGGCCACGTATCAAATGATAACTAGTGAGGTGGACGGAGTGCTAGGATAAGGGAAACACCAGTAGAGCTGTAAAATGTACTATATTTTTGAGCTCCTTCGATTTGTTTTCATAATTTGTTGTAAGTTTAATTGTGTTAAAATTGGACACGGAGACAACTCTTTTTAAGTTGTTTTTTTCTTTTTTTTTTTCCCAAATACATCATTTTATTTGCATTCACTTAAAAACTATAAATAATTTTTATGAAGTGTGATATTACACATATTACTAAAGCTTGTCTAATGATATATGTCAAATATTATTCTGTCTGTATTATTATCTCTGGATTTGTCGTTGTGAAGAAAACTGATAAAATGATAGTATGGAAAATGCAGAATTCCCCAAAATCTCCATACAAAACACCAATTTCATAGGTAAGGACCTAATATAATTTGAAAATATACCTAAATAACCATGACCACTTAAAATATTTGTGACCATCACACAAATATATCACAATGGTGAACTTAATGTCATCGTCTTCAGCCTATATACATCTCACTGCTGGGCACAGGCCTTCATCAGGAAGAAACACGTGAGGAGTATCGGCCTCGCAGACCAAATGAGGGTTGGTGGGTAGAAACGGATGCAATAGCGACCGGGACCAACGGCTTAACGTACGTTCCGAAGCACGGAGGAGTTCAAGATAACAAAGTTTTGGTCACCCATCCTCGGACTGACAATGGCGAAGGTAGCTTTGTTTTGAATATCGAAAGCCAAAGCGTCCTAACCACTATGTCACTGAGCTCCCCAAACTTAATGTAACATTTTACAATTTTGTAAGTGTCGATTGTAATTCCAACTAAAATTTAACTACCGTTTGTTGCTGTTATTCAACAATAGCAGTTAAGTTTAACTGTCTAATTAAGCATAGTTCATGCTGTAGTTATTGTTACAGTCATGCCAATATACATGCCATGAGCTCAAAAATAATCCTAGTTAAATTATTAATATGTTTTATTATACACACTAAATAAACTAGCTTCATCAATGGACATGAGATTGAAAATAAAGAGCAATAAAATAATCAAATATAAACGAAACATAAAACATATCATCTCGCCTCTTTCCCGAAGGGGTAGGCAGATTTGTTAAAAACCCACATTTCGCCAGATATGTTAGGTCCCCGTGATATTTCCCATGTGGCGAGCCTGTTGCCATGCACCGGGCACAATGTGAGGCAAGCGATATTTACAATGAACTGTACATAAGTTTTATTAAAACTCTGTGCTACAGGCGATGGGATCGTACCCGCGTTTCCCAGACTGAACGGCCTCTCAAACGAGTAGTGCCTCGTCCGTCACAACTCGGCGACCGCTGCCTGCTCAATAATCAAATATGAATACAAATAACTTATTGAAATACAAAAATAATTAATAGTTTATTGAAAAAGAATTTATTAACAAATTATGACCGAACAGCTAGCTTATAAGCTGCTTCAGGGTGATATCATCTCTAAAACACTCGTAGATAAGTTATAGGTTCAAATAACAGTGGGAAGATATTTTTTTAATGGCGTAGTTTTTCTTATTCAGGATTTTTTTAAATGCTTTTGAAATTCATTAGCTTGCGCTAAGATTCGTCTTAATTGAATAAACCTATTAGAATTTTGTAATTTTGAAAATGTTATTAAGTTTATTTGTCCTCTGCCTCCCACGTCCCAATGCTGGTCACAGGCCTTCCTCATTGTAAACCACGTGAGGAGTGTGGGCTGTAACACCACCACACTTTTTTTTGACCCGGTGTAATGGCCAACCCATAACCGACCTTCTGGGGAAGGAAGGGGGGACTTGAACCTACTAAATCCCCCGGGAGCAATTTCTCCTTCGCGCATAGGCGTCCATTCATTTTATTTAGAACTAGCTTTTGGCCGCGGCTTTGCTCGCGGTAAGAAGTATTATTATTTACTCTCTTAACGGATGCCTACGTCATAACATCTACCTGCAAGCCAAATTGCAGCCTGATCCCTCCAGTGGTTTGGGCTGTGCGTTGATAGATCACTATGTCAGTCAGTCAGTCACCTTTGAGTTATAACAGCTCGTTTTCAGCAAGATGAGTCAGAAGAATTTAATTAATAAAATAATCAAATTTTAAATAAATGTTATGACACCCAATTACAAAAAGTGCAGAGGCGTGAAAGTTCAATACTTACGACGAAAGATCGATAGGTCCCCAAATAAAAATAAATTTGTGTATACTATGTCAAACGGCTATATTGTCCCTACACATGATCCCTTACTGATATCGTTTGAATAGAACTGACTGAAATGAGTAAAGGGTCATGAAATGGAGACCTCTGAAAAATCTATTGTATTAAAAGAGTGCTTTTGTTATCTACTTTTCGTAGCAATCTGATGTCATAAGGCGATAAACGTAAGACTTTAATTATACTAGTTTTTGATGGCACCTAAATATTTTTTTTTATGGAAGTAACTGGCATTACATACAATAATATACATACATATGATTATGACTATTATCCCCTAAGGGTTAGTCAGAGACTAGGCAAAAGCAGTCCACTGCCATAGTCCGCGCTTCTTCAAGCAGTGACTGCACATGTACTCAGCGTGACAGGTGGTGAGCCCGTCGCCGCTATAAGCTACTGGATGGTTCTGCAGTTTTAGGTCCAATAATGAATGGCCTTTTACGACACCCATGGGAAGAAACGTGTTGGTAGTATTCTTTTAATGAGCCGCTACCACAAAAAAAGGACTACGATACAATAATATAATAACTATATAATACGAAATCCGTGCGCAATCGGGGCGGGTTGCAGATTGTGGCGGGTACGTACATCGGTAAAAACTTCACAAATGTAAAAGCGAACTGGCAGATTTTGGGTGTTGTATGTAAAATGAAACAGTTGTTTTGGCTTCTTGCTTTTAAAAACACCAAAAAAATTTGCTTTCAATGAATGCGGGCATATATTTTATTTTTCTATAAATGTATTCTTCATGAAGTAACTATGCGTATGCGTTAAAAGCGCGTAAGCGATGGAATTCTGGGCAGATTTCGACATTCTCTGTATCAGCATCACTAATTAAATTACTTGTTGTTCAACCTTTCATATGCCAATCTGTATACCATCGGATCATTCGGTTCCATATTTCCACATAATTTACAGCCAAATAACAAAACCTCAAATTTCTGCAATTGGTCAGTTATTTCAGCGTAAAATTCTACACAAGTCCAGTGTCATTCGTTACGTGCACCCGCTCGGCTTACGACCTCCATTTTGCTATGAGATATTGCAGTTATCGATAAGCTTATGCTGGAATATAGATGTTTTACACCGATATTTTTCACTTTAATATTACAGCTAATATCTGAGGAAATGAATGGTATGAAATGCTGTCTTTTATTGATTATAACTGGTGTTAGCACGGGAAGGCTGTTCAGGCATCGTATATATTCAAACTATACTAAGGTTTAGGTTTTGGTTTGGGACGCCCGAAGTATTTTGTACTTCAACAATACGACCTTGAAGAATTTAAAAAGAGAACGTATTCCTCACTTAATGGTCGGCAAGTCGGCAACGCATCTGTAGATCTATTAATACATTGCCATCAGGTGAGCCATCTGCCCGTTTGCCCATAAAAAAATGGTAAAATTAACTCCGACACCTGCCTACATATGGTCCCACTGCTGGGAACTAGCTTTCGTGCATGGATAAAGCACACTGGACCAAAGTTTTGGTCACCCATCTAGATTGACTAATTCAATCAACAGCCACACTCCGTCCACTGTTGAACGTAGGCCTCCTTCATGTCACGCCACAAAGCTCGGTTCTGGGCCTCCCTCATCCAACCGCTGCCAGCAGCCCTCTTGAGATCGTCGGCCCATCGGGCTACAGGGCGTCCCACGCCACGCTTGCCTAAACGCGGTCTCCACGCGGTCTCCAGATTGACTGATTGCTTTTGTTAATTGTCCATGTCAGATGACGATATTTTCCTGTTATTTATTAAACTTAATGATGTACCTACTACTGTAGTACAAATACCTGCAGACATTTATTTACTTATTTTACAGGTACAATTGTACTACCGTAGTAGGTAGATAATCTACCGGTAAAAGTCCATCAGTCCAGCAACAATCTACTGCTACCGCATGCATATTCTATCAAAGTCGGATACTTCAAAGCTATTTCTAAAATGACTTTCAGCTTAATACGAAAACGGTTATTGGCGCACAGCGCAACGTGAATGCGAGTATTCGTTAGTTTTTTATTAGAAACGATGTAGGTCATTACTTTTAGATTCTAATTTTAAATTTACAGTGTTACCTTTTTTAGAATATTGCAATCGAAACCGACATAAACCATTCACAAATCTACCTGTATTTTTAAAATTTAATCAGAATAACATTGTTAAGGACGAATACGTGTGTTGGAACTCTTAGCAATGAAACTAAAGAAACTTTTAAACTTGCTATATTTTGCCCAACACAAAATACGACAAAACGCAAACGTAATAATAAAAAGACAACGACAGACATATCAAAAAATACATAAAAGCAATAGACAAAATGTGTAAAAAGGTTTTATAAAAACTGACCGTAACAAACATATTTTTTTAAACCAAGCAGAGCTTTGAAATAATTAAAGGATGTTGACCAATTTTTATGTAAAGTTCACGATGAAGCAGGGAAAATTAATATGTTAGTCAAAAGGTCTAAAAATTATACGGTCTTATATCACTCGTTTATTTTGTCAATGAGATATGAGTTCAGAGTTTTTGATATCAATGTTGTTGACGATATATTTGAAACGATTGATAAGTATCGTTGTTTTTCATTGCAAGTCTCCAATGTGTATCCACGGTAATAAAGGATCGGCCATCTTGCGCGAAGGAACGTAAAATACGTTCTTATATACTTTATTTTATGTATCTCAACCAACAAAGAGCGCTCTTGTGGGCATTTGTACGACAAAATACTGTTTCGTTATATTGTGGTCGGTTTATTTACAATCTGTTTTGGTATGTATTTACTTACCAAACAAAATTAATAACAACAGTTGTACAAAATAACACAATGTAACAACAAGTTTTTATGAAATCATTTTTATGTATGCATTGATTGGAGATATGAATGAACAATATATTCATTGATAGCTAGCTGGATATAATATTTGAGTCGTGTGGTAGCGGCTCATTAAAAGAATACAACAAACCCATCTCTTCCCTTCGGTGTCGTAAAAGACGACTAATGGACTTAGAACTACACTACCATTCAACAGCTTATAGCGGCGACGGGCTCACCACCTGTCACGCAGAGCACATGTCAGTCACTGCTTGGTGAACCGCGGACTATGGCAGTGGACTGCTTTTGCCTAGTCTCTGACTAACCCTTAGGGGATAATAGTCGTGATTGTATGTATGTTTATAATATCAAATATAAATAACTTACATAACTACGTAGTAATATTTTAATAATTTATATTTACTAGAACAATACTATGACTACAATATTTTACTATGAAATATTTCACGGACATAGAAATAATAGAATGGAAATATGCAGTTCCATTCCATTCCACAAAATCCCAATATCTGAGTATACTTTCAAATAAACATCATGTTTCCTGCATAAGTTACTCGTATATCGATGTTACCTTATACAGTGTTTGTAATGTACTAAGCTTAAACGAGTAATACAAAATAATATGGTACATATTTAACAGCAGTTTGAGATTGCAGTTGTGTAAAACAATCCTTGACTCTCATGCTTTTTTGATAAATTTGTATAACAGAGTTTACAGTTAGACAATGAACAAGTCGTCGTCTCGTTTATCTCTGTATTTGTTCAGAAACGACTAGAAATGACATAAAATATTCAAATCCTAAAAGTATGCACCACAGCGTTGATTTATTACTCTGAGACAACAGTTCATAAAGCTCCTCCAAAAGAAAGAAAAGCCTTAAAAAGTTGTAAACCGGTTGAATGACCTTTGGTCTTATATAGCATACCTTATGGGGTAATTCTGCGAAAATATTAAGCCCAGAATTTGTCCATAAAAATATCTGAACTTTTTAAAAAATTGACAAATATCTGACCTTTTTAATTATTATTTCACGTCATTATTATTTTTCGTTTAAATTTTTCTTCACTTTCAACAATTTTCATATGTCGCATTCGGAGAAAAAAAAAACAAATTTTCCTTGTTTTCCAAACTGAATCTTTCTTCTCTTCAATATAAGTACGAAACGCGGGCAAAAGGGCTTTATATTTTTATTTCGCGAACAAAACAAATTATTCATTTTTGTATTTTGAAATAAATAAATTGAATCGAATTTTTATACAGGGAGTGGCCTGTAATAAGAACAATAAATTAAAACAGATACTCCTTATACCATCAGAAAAGAATTCTAATTGGTTTTATTTAATCAAAATGAAAAAATATATTTAATATTTTTTTCTAACAAAATAAATCGAGGCCAAGACAGACGCACGAGACATTTGTTAAGTAAGAGTATATGACATTGGCACAATGATTAAAAAGTTCAGAACTTACTGTTAATGGTTTATTAAGCAGTTTCATCAAATAGTGCACAAATCACTGATAAAATTTATGCTAATCTTACCGGGTAAACACTTAACTTACACTTGAAATATTTATTTTGCATTAGGACGATTACGATTATACAGTGTGTTCTTTCTTTGACTCCACACAACAGAACACAATTACTCCTAGCTACAAGACCTTATCAAATCTATGCACGATTTGCATTTGCTTCGTTACATTAATTGTATTAAATTTGACGTCATTGTCAATTAAAATTGAGTTGTTAAAATTCGATAAATAAGGGAATTGAAAGTATCTCTATTTTAAAAATAAGATGGATGTCAAACGAAAACAGGCTTTCGGTTTTCTGATTGTGCGGTTAAAAACTAATTTCGATTAATAAATATAAAAGTGGATATAACCTACTCATTGTATTATGAAACGGTCGTCCCAGTACCAATAAATGACTTGTACCATAAGATATCTATCGACGGATAAGCGATAATTTAGTGATGTTGGGATTCATTGATTATGAATTGCTACTTTGAATTGCTATATCTCTGAATTTAAGTACTTTGGAGAACTAAGATAATATATATTATCATAGATCTCTTAGTTAGAGGACTAAGATAGATATAAACTGTGGCTACAAACATGTGAGCCTTATTATTTTTCTGTGCCTGTTTAAGACCGATAACAGAAGTGCTCTTAAACGTAATAATGCATAGTTTTATCTGGTTTTGGACTTAATTAGCCTTCAGAGAGTTTTGATAGCTCGCCTCTAACAAAAGCATGTTTTAATAGGAGATATTGAGTCGTCTCCATGAGTACATACCTCTATCTTACCGTTTTCTATAAAGCAATTCTTGAATTGCTATTCGTTAATTTTGAGTCTACGTCATTCCCATCACTACGGGTCTATTTTAGTAACGCCCCCACATAACTCGAGGTATTAAGGTTTTATTTGACGTAAAAAGTACTTAATGGACGTTGACCTACTGTTTCTGCTTAGACTGCGATAAAGAAGAATTAATCTTGAAATAATAATCGCATGCAACACCAATCCTCGTTCGGTGTACCGTTACTAACGTGTTATTATGGAAATGCTTTTCAAACTCTAATAGGTCAGTGTTCTTTGTTTCGTTGCAATTGCTATTGAAATGAAAAAAATAAAAAGATATTTAAACGCTGCTCCGCACTTGCTTGAAAGCTTTTTCTTGTGGTATTTTTTTTACCTCTACACTCTACTGAGAGCTGGTGAATGTTAATGAAAATCTGAAAATGCTGCTAATGGTTTTTTTTTAATTATTTGCTTCGTTTTTATCCCTTTCAGGCTAGTCAATTTAATTGTGTTCTCGATTAAAAAAGCTTTCTGTTATTTCGGGAACTAGCTGCGTGATTTATGAATAATCTGATATATCATTATAAAGTCTAAAATACTTAAAAAATACATAATGGAGGTTAAGTTTATACTAGTCAATTTTGTTATTACTGTTCAATTGATATTATGAAATTTTGTGAAAAATAATATTTTCAACTACTATTACATGGTCAAAAATTGTTTACAATATTAGTGCTTATATTATTAAGGGAACCGAATAATAAATTTAAGTCTCATAGAATACCATTTTACATTTTACATTAATATTTTTCATTTCATTTTACATTAATTCTCAATGAAGAGACAAGCAAACACTGGCCTTTTGCTTCAGTATACGACCAATGTTTCACTTCAAGCAGTATTGAAATATCGAATAAAGAGTCAATAAAACTCTGATCAGTAGAACTGTTCACTGAAGCGGCGATCTGCATTTTGTACGTTTGATGGTTCTTTCTACACGTTTATATGTATTTTCGTTATATATTTTGTTGTAGAGGCAGTAAAACATGAGTAACTAGGGATTAAATATTTAATAGGCTATGGTCTACATTGGTTGCACAAGAGTTAACAGAGAGTGACACTGACACACAGTCTGTTCTTTAATTTGAATTCAAGTGTACCCACATTGAAAGCAAATAGTTTCAATCATGTTTCAATATAATTTTGAACACTGTTCTTCTTCATCTAGGTATTTCTTTTCTTTGTTAATGAATGTTAGTTTTCCATTGCGTATTATCTGCTTTTGGGAAATAAATTATCACTTGTTGTTCTCCATACACGTGTCTACACTTTGTTGTTCTTTTGGAGCGTCGACCGAATAGTTTACCTTAAATCCAAACAACAAATAAATCGCATGCAGTCCGCAACGTCGAAATCCAAACAGAATTGAAACTAGTACCAGAAGCAATCTAACGGGAACAACGGTACGAACGGCGGCCGGCGCAGAGCCCTACGTAATTTAAAGAACAAACAAACCAAGCTCCAGAGTTTACGTATACTGCAACAAACTCCGCTCATAGCTTTAAGTTACTCATTTGTCCTTTGGCATCAACCGAACGTGGCCCCTCCCCAATCCCGACTACTTGATTAGGATTTACGTCGCACGTGCTTGCCCACGGTTAATTTTAGCTTCTATCACAAACCAAACACGAGTTTACAATGGATATTTCCTCGCCGATCGACTGCCAAACTCTGTTGCTATATGAAATTCGGAGGCTCAAAAAAGCAATAGCTCCCCAGATGAGTTCGGCTCAAGCGGAGCGTTATCAAGCCCAGTTAATCCGGTCTTCTGTATTATTGTATAAATTTTCCCTCCTGAAATGCTTTTGTCATTTTATTCCTATTCAATGTATCGGAAAAATTCTAAGGGTTTCACATTGTTTAAGAAACGTATTTATTTAACGCACTTTTACATATTCAATGGGGAGATAGGCATGTTGATTCAGCGATTTTGTTTTTGCTCGATGGTTCTAGATATGTTAATAATAACAAAGTAATCTATTGTTGGTGCGGTAAAACATATTCTGGCCCGGGGACGGTAGGCGGGTATATGGATGTTATTGTTATGATGGCATAAAGCACTCGTGTATCTAGTATAACACAGGTGGCGCTAACTGCCGGCAGTGTAGTGGAGACTGCCAACACAGCGCAACGACTCCAGACACGTTGTATAGATACGTCTTCCATACAATGTAATGTTTCACGGCTGGTTGAAACTCAAGTTAGGCGCTTTTAGCCGCGCAAATAGAATTTAAAGTCCTTACGATATCATACCCAACGTTTCGGTTTCAAGCATTTGCTGAAACTCTTCTTAACATATTGCAGAGGTATCTTTAGTAAAATCCAAATACCGCAAGTAATTCGCACTTACCTATGAAACAATAGTTACGAGGAATTAACAAATCCCAAATCCTCATTCCGAACTCATTGGCTTTCAACTCTAATCTGTTTGATGAAACATTTCAAAGCCGTTATAATTTAATGGAAAGTTTGTTCTCAGGACTAAGTTTCGGTGTGGGAATACCGAATAACATAGCTACGTTATATTCTATGTCTGCCAATTTAATTCTGTTAAGTTACGCTCGACTTGAGCTGCCGTTTTCTAGTTATTACGCTCAAGCTGTGCACTGATTTGTCTGCAATGTAAATGTTGATAAAGTACTGCGAAATTCCCCAATCCGGGTAATAATGTATTTTCATTTGTATTAAGTATTGATGATAATAACTGGTTCGTGATAATTTGGGTTCATGATATATTTTGATATTACATACCAATTAGTTCTGTTATGCAACTACGTAATATCTTTGTAAGGACCATGTGAAAGCGACTTTTACATTGATCAATCCTCGTCTATTCAATTGAGTATGAATAACATTTTATTAAGTCGTTTTAAATACAGCCTGCCTTACATTTTGCCCGGTGCCTGGCAACTAACTCGCCCCCAGTTGTCGAGGATCTGAAAATATTTTTAACACCTCTTCTTACAGAAATTCGTGATGGCATCAAAATCATTATCTTTGGAATAACTAACCCTTATTATATCGTTACAATTCATTTCGCGTTAATTTATTAAGTTTTCCGTAAGTCGATCTCTTACATACTAGTCCATAAACATTATATTTATTTATTTGTTTGTTATTTGTTATTTGTTTGTTTAATTTGTATTTCAATATGTATTGGGTCCTAACCTATGAAATTGGTGTTTTTATTCTGTCTTTGCAATTTGTCCGTAACTATTAAGTTTCAGAATATTCTTATAAAATAATTGCCTCTTCTAAAAATAGAACATATATTTGAGCTCGTATTATTTAATTTGATAATTTTTTGTAAGTTTAATTGTGTTAAAATTAGACACAAAGACAATTATTTTTAACTGCCTCCCGAATACATCTTCTTCTTCTTCTTCTTCGTCGTACGGGCGGTTTCCGCAACTCGACGACTTAGCGCCTATTTTGCGTTTGAGGGTGAAGGCTGGCTACTCCAGCCAGCCCAACTCCGCCAGGAAGTCGCCCAGCGCCTTCACGTTGAGGACAGCCTCGCGGAGGTTACCCGGGTTTCCCAGGTACTTTGCCCGGTAGCTAGCTACCCCAGTGCATTCCAACAGCACGTGGGCGGCTGTTTCTTCTGCCCCCATGCACGCTCTGCAAAGGGGGCTGTCGGTGATACCTAGATTGAAAAGGTGCCTGTTAAAATAGCTATGACCTGTTATAGCTCCCGTTACTAAACGTAAGCGAGCCTTACTTAGCTGTAGGAGTTTCTTGGAGAAGCGGGGGTCTATTCGTGGTAGCGCAAGTCTAGCCTGCCTGCATTCTTCCAAGTTGTTCCAGTAGTTCATGTGTAGGTTTTGAGTATTTCTCAATACTATACCTGTAAACCAACTTTTAGGGAGAGGTATAATAGGCTCCGGTCCCACCGGGTCTCTGCTTGAGCCTCTCCTTGCTAATTCATCAGCAGCATCATTCCCTCGTGAGCCGCTGTGTCCTTTGATCCATTGTAGCGTGATCGTATTGTGCTCGCCTACCTCATTAAGAGCGTGGTGACACTCTTCTAGAAGACCTGATGTCAGTTTTGGGTTTTGTAAGGCCTGTAAAGCTGATCTGCTGTCCGAGAGGATTCTTAGGTCATGGTACATTACCTCTCTGGCTAAGATGGCTTTCGCTGCCAGTAGAATGCCCATACATTCCGCTTGGAATACAGTGTTATAGGTTCCCAGTGTTTTGGTGATGGATATGTTCAAGTCTTCGGAGAAGACACCTGTCCCAGTACCTGAGTGCGTTTTTGAACCATCCGTGAAGACATCCAATGACCTGTGCGTTACGCCGGTATCGTCATCTTCTGCCAGATGTATTCTATACTTTTTGTCAAACCTGAAGACTGGTGTTATGCTGTCGCAGACCGCCTCCATGAGCGGCTCTCGGCTCCAGTTCTTCGTAATGTGACTGATGTGTTTTACCTCATCAAACTTAATAAGTTTGTTGTGCTTCAGTCGAATCACTGATAGTGCAGCCTCCTGTTGCACGTGGAGGTGTAGCGGTGCCATGTTTAGCATGGCCTCCATTGCTGCTGTCGGCGTGGTCCTCATGCATCCCGTGATTGCACAGCATGCAAGTCTTTGGAAGCGACGTAATTTGTTGGCACAAGTCGCCGTGTTCGTCTTGGGCCACCAAACTAGCGCTCCGTAACTTACCATTGGTCTAATAACCACAGTGTAAAGCCATTTAAAGATATTTGGAGCAAGTCCCCAGCGTTTTCCTACCATACGCCTACATTGCCATAAGACAATACCTGCTGTCTTCGTCTTTTGGTCTATATGGTTGTTCCAAGTCAACTTGCTGTCCAGTATGACACCCAGATACTTAACTTCTTTGGAAAGGGTGAGTGCCGTACCAAACAGGCGAGGGAGTCTGTGTTCTCCTAAGTTGCGTTTGTTGGTGAACATTACTAGTTCAGTTTTGGTAGGATTGACTGTTAGTTCATGCTTACCACACCACCTCTCCACCGTCTTCAGTGCCGTGCGCATGATATCACAGACCACGCCTGACTGTCGTCCAGTGATTAGAATCGTGATATCATCCGCGTAGCCCACGGTGTAGAAGTGTCTGTCGTTCAGGTTTGTTATGAGGTCGTTTACTACCAGGTTCCATAATAGAGGGGAGAGTACGCCACCTTGTGGGCACCCTCTCATAACCCTTGCCCCCCGGCTGCAGTCTCCACCTATTTTTACAAACCTGTTGCGGAGCATGTTTACGATCCAGGCTATGAGGGTGCTAGGGGTTTCATGTTCCCTTAGTGCCGCTTCAATGCTGGAGAAGTTAGTTTTGTCAAAGGCACCCTCGATGTCGATGAAGCATCCCAGACAAATTAGTTTGTTGTGAATGGCATATTCGATCTTACCTACTACTTGATGTAGTGCCGATTCAGTTGACTTGCCTGTACTGTAGGCGTGCTGGTTTTTGTGGATTGGGATACTCTTGACTGCACCATTCCGTAGGTAGTTGTCGCACATCCTTTCCAGTGTGTTCAATAAGAAGGATGAGAGACTGATGGGCCTAAAAGCTTTAGGGTTTGTGTAGTCTGTTTTACCTGCCTTTGGTACGAAAATTACCTTCACCTCCCTCCACAGCAATGGTGTGTATTGGTGGGCTAGACAGGCTCGAAACAGCCAAGTGAGTATGATGACTAGCTTGTTACCTCCCCACTGTAGCAGCGCCGGAAAGATACCATCCGTCCCAGCTGTCTTGAAGGGTGAGAAGCTGTTGATCGCCCATTCGGTTTTATTAGGTGTTACCACTTCATCTGCTAGGCTCCAACAGCTTTCTGTAGGGTGCATGACCTGGTCGTTCCAACTTGGTGGTTCACACGAGGTTATGCAGTTTGGAAAATGGGTTTGTAGGAGAATATCTTGGGATTCCTCAACGTCCAGAGACAGTGAGCCATCAGTCCGGCGGATTACTCCTATTTCAGTAGGACCCTGCTTCGCGATAATTTTCCTTACCCTGTTCGCTTGTTGGTTAGTAGCAATTTCCGTACTGAAATTCCTCCATGAGGAGGACTTCCAGTACCTTATGCGCTTTTTATACCTAGCTTTAATGGCCTTGTAGTTGTCCCAGTCCACTTCATTGTTGGTGTTCATCGCCCTGTTAAGCCTCTTCCTGACAGCTCTACGAATCCTTTCGAGCTCCGGCCCCCACCAATCATTCTTACCAGAGCGCGACAGACCCGAGACACTGACAGGGCCGGCTAGACAGAAGCATTTGTTTAGACAGTCTGTGAGTTTCGTGACTTGTTCGTCAATTTGTGTCGTACTTACAATCCTGGTGCTGATATTGTCGGCATCAAGGTTGCTTTGAAGCAGCCTGGTATAAAGGCTCTTGTTGGTTTTCCTCGGGATTCTCCTAGGTTCAGGATGTGTCGAAGTTACCTGAATGTCGAAACGAATCCATCTGTGGTCGGAACATGAGGCCTCGCTCGAGACATGCCAGTTCTGGATGAGATTCGCCGCCCGAGGTGTTGCTAAAGTCAGGTCGATGATGGTGCGGCACCCCCTACCAATGAAGGTTGGTTCGTTACCTGTGTTTACGATCTCGAGGTTGGTGGAGTGTAGAAATTCCACAAGTAGATTACCTCTGTTGTTGTTGTTTTCCATTCCCCACAGCGGATGGTGAGCATTGGAGTCAGTACAGATGATCAGCTCGAGCCCGCTCGTATCACAGAAGCGTGTGAGACGAACTACCTCCTCTGGCGGCACATCTCCGCCGTCCGGCATGTAAGCTGAAGCGATGACCACGTCAAGGTCGTCACTATCTTGGTTAGGAATCAGCCTTACAGTGCTGAGGTCTCTGGAACAGAAATCCATTAGTGGCTGTGTTTTAATGTCTTTCGAGATGTATATACAGGTCCTTACGTCATTTTGGGAGGCGTACACAAGCTTACCTCCGATACCGGAAAGTCCTCTTATGTCGCCTCCCCTGATCCACGGCTCCTGGATCAGGGCGACTGCTGTGTTAGTAACCTCCAACCACCGACGTAATTGAGCCGTTGCTGTGATACTGTGGTGGAGGTTAATTTGAAGGAGCTGGGCTTTAGAGGGGGACGCCATCTTGGCTTTCCCGAATACATAATTTGATTTGCATTAACATAAAAACGATGAATAATTTTTATCAAGCGTGTTCACACACATATTGCTAAAGCTTGTCTAATGATACATGCCAAATATTATAAAATGATAAACTGATAAAATGTTAGTATGTAAAATGCAGACATCCCCAAAATCTCCATACAAAACACCAATTGCATAGGTAAGGACCTAATATTATATCTAAAATGTATTTACTTTATGCTACCTCAGTTCATATTATCAGCTACCTACTGAGTGAGTGGCGCAATGTGTAATATTACATCGAATAACACACCTTAAACTCACTACCTTCAAGATTATCCCATAGACTATTACAAAATAAGCTGTATTATATTAGGTCCTTACCTTTGAAATTGGTGTTTTGTATGGAGATTTTGGGGAAATCTGCATTTTCATACAAAATTTTTTTCAGTTTTCTTCACAACGACAAACCCAAAGATAATATTTGGCATCTATCATAAGACAAGCTTTAGTAATATGTGTAATATCACACTTTATAAAAATTATTTATCGTTTTTAAGTGAATGCAAATAAAATGATGTATTCGGGAGGCACTTAAAAAGAGTTGTCTCCGTGTCCAATTATAACACAATTAAACTTACAACAAATTATCAAAACAAATCAAAAGAGCTCAAAAATATAGTCTATTTTTAGACGAGGTAATTATTTTTTAGGAATACTCTGAATCTTAATAGTTACAGACAAAATACTAAGACAGAATAAAAACACCAATTTCATAGGTAAGGACCCAATATCTCAAATGTATTTACTTTATGCTACGTAAGCAGTTGATATTATCAGCTACCAACTGAGTGAGTGGCGCAATGTGTAATATTACATCGAATTACACACCTTAAACTTACTACCTTCAAGATTATCCCATAGACTATTACAAAATTAGCTGTATTATATGTAAGTCAAGCATGGCCAAGCGGTTACGCTACAGTTATCGCTAGAGTGGTATCCGTCGCATATTAACAAGGCATATCACCCTGCCATCGCTGGAGATATAACCATGTCACTGGCAATTAGCCAGTGAATGCACATTTGACACACATGTTTAATAGCCCCATCCAGTTGGTCTCCTTCCAAGCCCCGACCAAGATCAATGGATAAGGTGTAGTACAAACATTTGATAAATTATCCTCCAATAAATTAGAATCCGTTTCGAGTCTTAACTTAGACAGCAATAATTCTCTAACGCGGACGGCCGAAGATAATACCTAAAGCCACTTTTCGTTTTGTTCCTACTCCACCTGTCGCAAAACTCGCAGTATTTATTTAATCGTTCTGTAATTCGATTTTTAAATTGGATTTTGTTTTTTTTTCACCCGTTGTCGTCTTTTGAATTTTCGTATTTTGTTTCTGGCCAATGATTATCATAAGCACAAGCATACTTACATGTTTTTCAGAAATATGCATAGGCTGTTCTTCTGTACTGTACCATTTAATTAATATTTAATTATAGTTAACTTTTTTAAGTATAAATATTTTTCACAAACTTTCCCAAGTCGTTTAAAGTTAAAAAAAAATTTTTGCTTGTATTTTGTATGAAAAATGTTGTTTTTATGCAACCAGTTTAGTATAAACGTGCACAGGTGTCTCTAACAGGTTAGTGCAACGGATATTACCATCCTTATCCAGGGGGAGAGAACAACCTGGATTCCTCCACTTTCATTCGCCGCTTTTTGTCTCTTTCTTACTATTGAGTTTTATACGCGAGTGGTAGAGTCAAACTTAGTTTGATGTCGACCACGTGAATCAGAGCGGACCGACCGCACCACCTTGTTAATTTTATTACTGTTCCACACTTTAAAACAATTACCAACACCCGTGTGCATCGATCCACAGACTGGTACAATGAAATAGTTTTAACTTTACGACGAAAACGATGTATTATTGTGCTGTCAGAAATCAAGAACTTAGGGATATCACGTCATTTGATGTATTTTGTCTTGGGCCGACATAGGCCGATCGTTTGACTGGTCATATCGTCGTTGCGCCTGACAGATTCCATATGTGATATTCACTAGGTTTTGGGAAACAATAAAAAACATGTTATTAAAATAAGGAACAGATAATATCTGTTATTGTTATTGTTATAAAAACATGTTATTAAAATAAGGAACAGATAATATCTGTTCCTTATTTTAATAACATGTTTTTTATTGTTTCCCAAAACCTTGTGAATATCACATATGG
This sequence comes from Parapoynx stratiotata, assembly GCA_910589355.1. NCBI lineage: Eukaryota > Metazoa > Arthropoda > Insecta > Lepidoptera > Crambidae > Parapoynx > Parapoynx stratiotata. The sequence continues at coordinate 8,796,024 of OU342466.1, forward strand.
AATCTGTCAGGCGCAACGACGATATAGGCAGTTAAATATATACCCAGTTAAATACATCGTAAAACACAATGCATAACATGATTTTAGGATCTTTGGCATTATTATATATAACAAGTCTTTATAATAAATTTCATTGCTTATAAATGGTCATAAGAAAGAAAAAAATTCCTACACTTGAAAGATTATTTGCAGTACTTCTACAAATAAAGAAATATGGTACCAAAATTTCACAAATTTAGCACTTCAGCTAAACAATTTGGTAAGCGAACACATTTTAGGTCGGATATTAGATATAGTAACCTATTCTCAAACTTCAACGAAACAAAACAAAGTTTGTGTCCAAAACGGAGCGGAGGCTTTTAGCTAGTCAACCGCATTGTGTTTTATAACAATCACGAAGATAAAGCCGAATCTAGTTTTAGTTTCAAAGCTATTGTCTGTTAATGCAACGTCAAACCTGCCTTCTTAGTTGTAAGTCGTTTAACAGTCTAAGGAAGGGTGCCCTTTTATTTGTATTCCGCCGACCATTTGTCTAGCTTCGCGCTGTCTTATAAAACGTTTGTTTCTATATAAGCTTCGAAACACTTTTTCGTTTGTTGTACTTATTAAGTTGAAGTTTTGATGGAATTGGTCTGTAGTTCGGAATAATAATAAGAAATATTGTGTCTGGAAGTGGGACATAGGTTGTTATATTTCAAAATGATATGAGTACATACGATGTATTTAATAAAGGAGAATTATTTTAAAAACAATGAAAAAGGATCTCTTAAATCTTAGGAGATTTGGTTGGGTTGGATTTTAATTTGTGACAAACAAATGGTCGAAAATTGCCTGTAAAGCCAAAACGATAAGGAAATTAGCACTGTTTGTTGATTGGACGCTGAACTAACCTCAATTAGTATAATTTTCCCCTACTATTACGGAGTTTCATTAATGTGATTTTGGAGCTAACTATAATAAGCGACCACAGTGCAACTGCGGAATTCAATGATTTATTAGAATAATTTGCTCTGTGTATTTTTTTTATTGATTTATTATTTCAAGAGAAAGCTAATAACGCAAGAGAAAAAAGAATAATTGAATTGATGTAAAACATATTATCACGCCCGGAGTATAGCCATAGGCGTTAGCACCAACACGTAAGTTAAAATGAACACAAATATTTGTTCATTAATAATGCTATTTAAAGGTATTTCATCAAAAATAAAATGTTTGAACGCTACAAGTATGTCCATAAAAATCGATAATAGTGTCTATTATAGATCGCAAAGAACTGAAATGTTGCCAAAAGATTTGCATGAAGAATGGTATATTATTAGTAAAACCTCTTCTGCTCATCATAACTATTAAAATGTTTTATAATTTATTATTAACAAAATAAAGATAGTAACAAATCAAAGCTGTATTAGCAACATTAAATCAGCCTGATGACTCATACGTTCTAACGTATGTTTCGTTCTATTTCGTAGTTACTGAATGATTGTTTGACTAAGGTATGTGGGATTAACAGAGACATTACATAGATAGTTAACAAAAGAAACTATACTAAAATTAAATAAGTCAACACTATCAAACAAAACAAGTTTCTTTAGTATGCGGCAAACACAGAATTGTAATACGCTAAATTTTAATGTGATAATTTTTATTGTGATCGAACTATGCTCTACTTTCATATTTCATTCTATGCTCTATAACGAATTTCAAACATAAAGCTTATCACAAACAGTTTGAATGAAACACGAAATTAGTGCTCCGAATTCTTCAGAAACGCGTAAAACGAATAGGAACTTCTTAGAATCTGAAAGAAGAAATATTTATTATTAACATATTGTTTAAACGTTGTTAATTTAGGCTTGAATACGAAAAATAAAAATTCTATAAATATTCGGAAAAGCTTCCTGAGCTCATCTCTTTTGTTCTTCAGTCCTATGGAAATATTTGATTTTATTTTTAGGTAGGTAGGTAACTGAAAGGAAACAATGAATGTTCGGGTAACACCTTACCATCGTTATCCTGGGTGATCTTTTCGACAAGGACAAAAACATTGGCAAACAAAAATGAAGAATACCTGAATTGAAGCAGTACGTATTGTTTGATGTTCTTTAAAATAAACATGAAAGATTGTATTTGACCCTCATAGGTACAATTGCTACCTAAAAACTGTGTTTTATACCAAAGCAGGATAATATTTATAGGATGGATACATTATAATAATATTTTTTCATCAAATGTTCATGGGCGGCGGTGATCACTTACCATCAGGTGACCCGCCTGCTCTATTGCCGCCTATGCAATAAAAAAAATTTTTTTTTACTCTACGGAACAAAAACACTGATGGTCAATATAAATGAATTCTTAAAGTAAGTATAATTTTTCACAAACTTTTGTCATTTAAAACGAAAGCGTATTATTTTGTTAAAGGCTGACAACCCATATGCCGGTGTAGCAGATGTCTATGTGCGGGCGGTGATCACTTTCCATCGGGTGAACCGTCTGCTCATTTGTATCCTCTTAGATAAATGAAATGAAATGCTTTATTTAATCATTTAGGTAACAAGTAGCTACACTTATGACGCGTCAAAAACTTCGTAAAATAAACAAACAAATTATACAGTTCTACTTGTACACCTCTACATTTTTTCTTACTGTTCACTACCGGGAGGCCTTGTCAAGATACAGACAAAAAACTCTGCCAGGGTTCTATCCTCCCTTTACATAAAATTGTCTTACGTTCTACAATATACAAATTACAGGCAAGTCAAAATGGAATAGAATGAATTAAAAGTAATGAATTAGAAGATGTCATAAGGTAACATGACAAAATGCCTCATGAAAAAGAACGAGCTCCAGAAAATTTTAAAGTTAGAAAATCGCTTCATGCAGCTAATGACATCCTCCACCACAATATTAAATAAAAATTTTAATGTATGAACATTAATATTATAACATTAATATAGTCCTGAATGTTACAACAAAAGAAAATAACAAAGCGGAACGTACAACATTGTAAATCATTGCCAAAAAACAGCTTTCATTCAATTGACGACCTCCGTGGTCGAGTGGTCTGTACGCCGGTCTCAAAGCGTTGCCATCTCGAGAAGTCCTGGGTTCGATCCCCAGTGGAGGCAAGTTTCATTATATATATATATTCTGAATGATTGTGTGTATTTATTTATTAAATATGTTTGTCCGTCATCTAGTATCCGTAACACAAGCAGCATTTCGTTGCTTAAAATGGGACTTGTTGATAGGTGTGAATGTCTGAGGATATTTATTTATTTATTCTTACATACCGAGACAAAGGTGCTGTTGCAAAGGGGTATTGTTAGACCTGCCATTGGTCTGATGGGTCTTTTGGCTCTTTCCATGAAAATAATTAGGGACTTCATTTCTGAAGCCGGTAATTCCAGCCAGTCCATTGCGTAAGCTGAATCTGTTAACTTCTCACTCTGAAAGCAGTACAATATTGTTGATATTTCTTTGGAGTTTGCTTGTTTAAAGTTGTTTACTAGGTATAAAAAACAAATATTTTAAAAAGAACACATATATATTCTAGATTCTTTTTTCTTTACATGAATAATACATAATTATTAATTTCATGGAATAATAATAACACTGTCACTGACACATAAATTTTAATCCAAGGGCTTTTTGGCGGTATACGACTATGGCGGACGTGATTTTTATTTCAATGATTGTACTATTGTTTGGCGTGGATATTTTTAGGTACAATTGTAATAAGTGTCTATGATGTGCAATGTGGAAAATCATTAAAATAAGCGTCACGTGTTGTAAAAACTGATGAGTTTTTTATCGTGGTAATCCACCTCATCGAAGTAGAACCACAGTGTCTACCATCGATCGTTTGGCGACAAACTCTCCCAAGACGCATTGAAATGTATTACACTTGCATTTCAATGCAAATACTGAAGACATAAAGTTGCGAAAGACGAGGTTGTATGGGTTTAGTACCCCTTGCCTTCCCAGAAACAGAATATTGTACAAAATAATTATAATCCAAAGTATTCTTCTAAAAAATAAATGTTAATCTAACACACCAAAGATTCTGCAAAAATGCCCATAAAAATAATGTTCCACAGTCTGTGTGCTTGAATTTGGGCCACTTCCTCGCCAAGTCTACTTTTAAAAACACAAGTCTGAGTTATTATTAGGGAAAGATCAGTTACGTACGAACAAAATTTACAACCATACAACCAATAAAAAGAAACTCTAAAATAATTATGACTTTTAAGAAAAATCAAAACGTTGGTTTTTTATTGCCTTACTTTTGTTCGAAATATAGGAAAAGTGAAAAGAATGGCAGGTTCTTGTGGCTGTTAAGCTCTGGGTTTATATGATAATGTCGCTTTTTGGAAGCGTTGTGTTGTTGTTGTTGTTGCTGGACCCTGTGCTACATAACAACAGGTTCCCTAAAAGCGCCTACAATGCACTAGTGCTTCAAGTGACTACAAGTTACGGTAAGCGGCTGCTTAGGCGACTTGCATCCTTCTTTACGTAGCATAAATAAAATATTTACATACCTCACTGGTTACTTTGTCACCATAATAACAGAAGAGATATAATTCTACGAGGATGCACATTACATACATAATCATAGACACGAATTCAAGCGTTGCTGGATCTAGCTGAAAAAAATAAAATGGTCTAAATAAGCCGTTCTCATTCGCCCTGGTTATATAAAATGCACGTCGTTTATGTTTACAGTCATAGGCATATCGTTTATAATATTTAATTTCGGTATAACTTTACATACTGTTAAGGACAATAAATTAAGCCAAGATCTGTATCCGTTATTAATTAATTACTAAAAAAATTTCAAATAAATACTTTTATCAATTAAATATAATTCGATTTTCAACTGCAGACGTTTATATGTAATTAGAACTAATTATAAGGTATGATTATGTTAATTATTTCTTTAGTGTGTGAATGTCAAATGTCTAAGTAGATTCTGATTCCTTAATCAGGGTCCTTCGTCATAGCAATACGGCGCAAATAGCACGTAATATCAGCAACGTATGGAGCGTACACCCTGATCTGTCTTCGGTTAGGACACTTCCAGTCTGGGGATTTTAATTTGCAAAATGCACCTCGTAGTCGCTTATTACAATAAACAAACATATTTTTATAAAATAATCCATTATAGAAATGGGCCCTACTGGTAGCTAAATATTATTGATTGACATATTTTATAACTTATCTGCTATTTGTACATTCCTCGAATAAACTGTTGAATACGATTTTCTTGTATTTTCGAACTTCTGCGTATTTTGCTGCTCATTTTCTTAAGCAGTAATTATATAATTCATTAAAATTATTTAGCTATTTAACAGGCGTTTCGATGAATTCATGGAATTAATTACTATTTTCATATGTATTTGCTCAGCGTTACGTATTTTTCATGACATGAGCTCATTTCGGATTTCCCACGCAAATTGGATAGCGCTCGACTGAGCGAAACTTTATAAGAGCATCCATAAAAACGAATATATTTTGTACTTGCGACTTCCTGACATCATCATCATCATATCATCACGCGTCTTTCCCCGAAGGGGTAGGTATCTGTACCATGTACCATACCAAATTCTACAAATGATGGCAGGCAGAGGTGTATTAGACTCACACTTTGCCAGTAACGTTTTTGGTGGTTGGAAAGCCTATTGCCGTTACCGGAGACTAAAGAAACACCATAACCACTCTGTAATTAAACTTAAATTCTAACAGGGATTATACAGAATCCATTATATAGAATCTATTCAGTCCGAGCGTATTAAAAATAAAAGAATTGAAATGTACCATGACGTTTGAACTTACATTGATCATTCTGTAGGTAGATGTGCACAGGATCCACCCACTCACCAAGAACTGATAAAACACAGCCCCTCCAAATATATCTTGTATTTTGTCAGCCGTACTGAAAATTTATCGAGGTCTCTTTTTACCATAATCTTATTATGCGAGATAAAAATAAAGATCGGCGCACAACCTTACTTTACGATTTCTCTGTGGTGTATCAACATTTTGTTGAATCGCCTGTTGATAATTTGTGCGAATGAAAGAGAAGATTTTATCGTCTCTTCTTTGCTTTTTTCGACTACGCTCTCCAAATCTAATCTAGAAAAAATCAGGCGTAAATAGTATTTTTTTCTTTTTGCTGCGGTGTCGTTTAGCGATTTCAATTCAATGGTGGAATGTTATTCTCAGAATCGTAGTTATTACTAAAAATGATAATAAAGGCCTTACATAAAACATTAGCAATTTTACAATGTGGGAAAATCTACTCAAAGATTACATTGTGATAACATTGCTAAGAATTACAAGCACAGTGCATTTGGTTTTCTTTTAATTCAATTTTAATATTACCTTAGAATTGAAATTTGGGTTCTGCATTGTTCGAGTAGGAATGCAATAAAAATATCTGTAGCTGTGTTACAATAAGCTAGCCAAGACGTTTGCACCCATACGTAGAAAACTACCATGTAGTACCTTAAAAAGGACATTAAAGTAAAAACACATACTCGTAGGTATATAATTCTTTTTTATATACATGAAATTTAGGAGTAAAGTATTGTGATTTTAATTTTTATATTATAATATAAGCGGCACTGGATTTATCCCAACCAAGAATCGTAGCTTCATGCACAAGTAAGAGCAAACTAAATGCTACAACATTATTGTCTACTGATAACAATTTCGTAGCTACGACTGCTTTCGTAGCTAAGATTTGCAAGCGCTAAGATTGCTACGACGGCAGCCAAGTATCAACAAACTGTAAAACACAATAACAATACTTACTGTGGATTAGAATTTGGATCAAACGGGAACCAGACTTGGAAGTCTATTGGTTTCCCCTGAACATGCAGTATGGTTGGATGAAGTGCCCACAGAAAGCAGGTGAACAGTGCAGTCGAGTTGAGAACACGGAAAAGAAGAAGGGCCTTGGATATAGTTTCTAATAAAAGCACTCTGTGTTCCGGTTTCCCTTGGTTGAATACTGGTCCTGTATAAAATAATATTTTGCTAAATTAAGCATAGAGAACATTCATTGTGTTACATAATGATAAAAAAATAAGGCCCTGAAGCAGTATTGATTTGTAAGATTCGTAGCCTCAATGGTCTACAATGTGTGGAGAAGTTATTCTGCGAAAAGTTCTTGTCAGCTTTGAATCTACTTAGATACATAATTAATGTTATACTCACAAAATAAAGAGTTGAAAATAATATTAGATTGAAAAAATCTTACTTTTTTAAAAAGAGCAAAATAATAATAAACAAACACCGAATGAGGAGTCACTCAAAACGTGGGGCGCATCTTTGAAACTTACATGCATGCATGCATTATATTTTTGGGATATTTGTGTGTATCGTAAGTGTAAGTTGAAAACGTGGGTTTTTTAGATTTTTAATCGAATATTATCATTTTATTCTTTTTAACTACGCACAGCGCCATTTATTGATTGGTAATTTAACACCAATCAATAGATGGCGATCTATCACAGCGCCATCTATTGATTTGGTGATTTAGCACAAATCAATAGCGGCGCTGTGCATAGTATCTTCATACAAAACCTGGAAGTTGTTGAAATTTCGACCTGAAAGTGCTCGTAGAAAGTTGAAAGTAGTTGCAAGTTTCATTGTCACCGGGTTCTGAACTATTTCCAAAGTTTCAGCCCGATAGCTAGTTCGGATGTGCCTCAAAGTTGAGTTACAAAAATCGAACCCGACAAACAAAGAGACAAAAAGACAAACAAGAATGTGAGTTAATAAAAACTCACGTAAAATACTGCTAAGAGCGAGAATGTTCGATAATTTCAAGTCATTGTTAAATAATAATAATAAAAAAATTCATAGGTTAAAGTTAAAACTTTGAATATGATAGTGGTTATGCAGGGAAAGGAATACCGATATTTCGGATTGATTTTGTGAACAAAGACTAGTAAGGGAGTGAGTGTTGATATTTCGAACGATAGAAGAAAATGGAAGCTAAAGACATGCTGCGTCGACGCCAAATAAATTGGGAATGGAGCAGGGAAATGACGATGGTTGTTCTGCTTATATATTTGTTTTTAATATGAATCTGAGGAAGACCTTTCATAACATTTAGAACCTCTTCTATTTGGTCTGCCTTTTTCCATAAAACTAGGGCCTTGTAGATGCAGTCCGTGTTAGTTAGCATCAAAAACATGGTATCCATCATTTGGTCCACATCATTTCGCACCTTCAAGTAAAATATAAATTAAAACATGCTTTTAGGAAGAATTATTATTGATGATCGTTTTGCTAAGGCTTAAGCCACGATAAATCCAAAATTATGGCTTGATAAACTTTTTTAAATTGACAAAGGGTCGATTTTAAGGTTATTGCTATTTTTCTCATTAGTGTCCACGTATTTTTTAAAGAATATTATAATATTATTAATGACCGTCAGGATAATCGCGAGAACACTAGTACCTCTAATGAATGTGTGTATTGATTGGTATTATTTTCATACCATTGTCTAAAATGTACGTAGACACTAAGGAGGAAAATATCAATAATGTTGAAATCGATCCCAAAAGAATTTTATACAAACATTATTATTATTTACTGATGACTATTTTTCCGTGCTTTCAAACTCAATCAAATTGGTATCATCAAATACACTTTTGACAAATCAAAACAAAATAAACTACAATTATCCTAAAATTGACAATACCACTACTTTTATTTCGGCCTGTTCACTACCGGGAGGCTTGTCTAGAGAAGATACAGGCAAGAAACTCTGCAAGGGTTCCATCCTCCCTTTATAGGTAACTTATAAAGTTACCTATAGGCTGTGGCTGTGGCTTATTTTTAAGAAAAACTCTCTTCTAACTACCACCATGTAGGAGACATGGCAAGAAAAGAAAATGTTGCGTGTACAATATAATACGAATTATAATAATTAGATCTTTTAAGATTTGGTACTAGTAAATTTTTAATAATATATAAAAAGGAACAAAGAATTAAAATCATTTTTATTAACGATACAATTTGTCGACGATAATATTATCGCCTTGTTGGAGCCTTCATCGTAATTGGACATGAAGGAGAGGTATTGAATATTTTGTAACAATTAAAATTTTTAAAGAATTTGTTTTAAAGGTGCCGAAAATTAACTAATTTCCCTTATATTTAAAACTGAATTATTTACGGCATTTTCTTCGACATTCCGCTTAATTAAGTAGGCCATCCAATATTTTTTTAAAACCGTATAGATTAAAACTGAAAAGACTTACTTCATTGACTTTCAAAACTTGTTGTACAGTATAAAGAAGAAAAAATAATAGTAAAAATCTCATATAAATAGTGTGAAGTATAATATACTTCTTCGGTGAATTTTGATCTAAGCGATAAAAGCCACACGTGCGTAAGAATTTCACATTTTTTTCCAAACTCTTATATGATAGTATCTCATACATTTCAATAACAAAATACTCCAATAAAGGAAATCAGCTTATCAAACAACCGGACACTTCGAAGTATGGCGATTAAGTATAGTTCCAAACATCAATCCTCATCAAATATCGTCACCAATCACTTTGACAAGTGATTATTAAGCCTATATGCAGGCCAATTACAATTACTGAAACTTGTTTTGCAAACAACAGAATTACAAATCTAATATTGTTTCTGCTAATTTTGTTCTTGCACATATTAAGAAACATAACTGCTGAAGCGAACTTATTCCTTCTAGAGATGTCATCCCAAGTTGGCTTATTCATGAATGTGCTTAAAACAGCGTACCTACATAGCAAACATACAATGTCATAGTGAAAAATACAAATGAGTTTTTTATTTAATTAATTTATTTATGAATAAAAGTACATAAGTGAGTATAAAACATCTACATTTTTCCTAACCAACTAGAGTAAACTTGCAACTATCGTGATTATAATTGAATAATGCTTTTTAACTGTTAATAATCTTTTATTATTTTTAAATTTTGTGATTTGCATTCCGAAGTATATTATAAGGAATGCATGTAGGTACTTATATTAGTGAACAGGAATAAAAAATGTAGAGGTATACAAATAGAAGTGTAAAGTTTGATTGTAAACTTGAATTTCCTTAAAACCTAAATAAGGAATGACCTATGTAAGGAATTTCAGTAATATTATAAGAAATGCATCTACGATACGAATTTGTAAAGCGTTCTGGTCGTTAGTCAATAGAACATTTAATAGCGGCTGTATGACTCTGACTTTGACTGTGATGGGTCTCCAGAGGCTAGCAATATCCAAAGTCAGACTATTCAAAGGTGCTATATGTTCAAGAGTATAGCGTAACAGAGCATGTGTTAAATAACAAAACGGTCCGAAGTGTACCTGTAAATCGTAACTAACTTTCTGTGCAGCTTTTAGGCTATGTAACGTACACTTATAATACAAATAAAAAAAGGTGATACTTAATTGATTATGATTATATGGTTTCAAGAATTATATTGCAATTACTGAGTAAATACTAGATTTACTCATTTAAGTACATAATATTAGGTCCTTACCAAGCTTTAGTAATATGTGTAATATCACACTTCATAAAAATTTTTAATCGTTTTTAAGTGAATGCAAATAAAATGGTGTATTCGGGAGGCACTTAAAAAGAGTTGTCTCCGTGTCCAATTTTAACACAATTAAACTTACAACAAATTATCAAAACAAATCAAAAAAACTCAAAAATATAGTCTATTTTTAGACGAGGTAATTATTTTTTAGGAATACTCTGAATCTTAATAGTTACAGACAAAATACTATGACAGAATAAAAACACCAATTTCATAGGTAAGGACCCAATATAAAGATAATTTTATTTTGTATGGACAACAATAAAATAAAAAAAAAAATTTTTTTCTTTTATACAGTTTTAAATTCCATCTCTGTATTATTCCGCTTGTTACGACATACAAGCAAACATAAAGTACTTTTTAAAGAAAATTGTATCTATCTACCTATCATCCTATTGTTGTCCACTTCTGGATATAGGTCTCCCCAATGATCTCCACAACGACCGGTCGTGCACCGCCCGCATCCAGCGAATTCCTGCGACCTTCACCAGATCGTCGGTGGTCGTGGGGGGGGGGGGGCTTACTACGTTGTGCCTCCCAGTACGTGGTCACCACTAGAGAACCTTCCTGCCTCAAAGGCCGTCAGTTCTACGAGCAATGACACTTAAGGTTCGCAATTCTGTGAGCTATGTCGGTGACCTTAGTTCTCCTGCGAATCTCCTCATTTCTGATTCGATCACGCAGAAAAACTCCAAGCATTAGTGGAGTGGAATTGGTTTTGAGTTCTGATCCTGAAGATGGACAGACATAGTTGCGTTTTCGTACAACGACTGCAACACTTGGATGTATCGATAGTCTATTCAACACCAGTGTAGCCCAGATCTCGACAGAATCGAAGGCTTTCACATAGTCCACAGGCACTAAGCACAATGGAAAGTTATATTCTTCGGTCTTCTGTATGACCTGCCACAGTGGTCTGTGGTACTAAAGCCCTTTAGGAATCTGGCTTGTTCGGGAGGCTGGAAGTCCTTAAGCCTGTGCACGAGAGGATTTGTTAGGATTCTCGAAAACTGCTAGTAGACATGGCTAAGGAGCATAATCAATCTGTACTTCTTCAATTGGGCCCTGTCTCCCGTCTTGCAGAACAGTGACACTACGCCCCCGTGACGCTTTTGGAGCTTTGCCCTCGAATATGATGGCGTTAAAGTCCGGAAAATGGCATAAAATAAATAAATAAAATAAATCTATAATTTAATTTATTTAACGAATTTACGTCTTCCTTGTCAACAAAAAGAAAAGGAAATAAAGGAATCCTGGAAATAAAAAAATTATGTAAGCAAACAAATAAAACCAATTTCTATTCTATGAATTCAAACTCTGTAATCAGAAATAATTCAGTAATTATTCCTACCATGCCTAGTATTTAGGATGTCATACTAATAATTTCATGTCAATACATGAAAACAGCTGAAATGTTTACTTTCTGCCGATATCAACGATATGTAATTAAGTACGGAGTAAGTTAGGGTTATTAGTAAAGAATGGCTCTTTCTAATAATACTTTATTTAAATTACGTTCTATTTCACATAAACTACTTTTTATTTAATTAAAATAGCGAATATGATGCACTGACGAGACAATGATTGCGGATGGAACAGGAAGGAATTAAAATCCTCGACCCTTCTACACTTAAAACGCGTCGGTTTACACGTTTCTTGATCGATCATATCTATACTAGTTGATATTTCATGTGAGTGGCAATGACGTTGTTATACAGGTACATTTTTCAAGTGTGGTATAGTCATTTGTTTGATTTTATATCAAAAAAAAAATATTTCTTTAAAATACAATATGTGTGTTTCGAGATACATTCCCTTAAACATTTTTATTATATCTAACATAATAAAAAAATATGATAAACGTGTTTATAATAAATTGTTTATAGCTCTTAGTTGAAAGGTTCTTCATTCTATGTTTATTCGTCTATTTCATTTATTTCCATTAATTATTTCGTATCTGTATCTTATGACATCAACGCCCCGAATTTTTCAAGAATGCATAAAAAGAATATGAACTCCTGATTACCTGAAATAATGATACACACGTTTTAAGTCAATTCTAAAATGTGTGCGTGCATAGTACCTACTAATTGTGCTATTTTCTTGCCCATGCTGACAGAATTTATACTAGACATAAAAGATATAAGTTACAAATGAAGGTGCCGGCGCGGCGCCGATCCAATATGCCCGTTTATTAATTAGTCGAATTTTTGATCTGTTAATCTTTCGTTAATTTCTTTCATTCATTCATGATTAATTCTAATATTTTGCCTGGTAATTTGTGTAGAATATAAATCTGTGTCGACAGGGGGAGGGGGAGTTAGTTTTGATATGTATTTTCCCTAAAAAAATATATATCAAAACAAACAAGTTTGTAAAAAATATGATTTGTGTATCGTCAATAGAAATAGGATTTTAGAAACAAAATCACTTGAAACGCTCAGAATAGTCTAGCCACAATATTTCGGGTACTCTTTCAATTGGATTATTTTTTCCCGAGGTAGTGTAATATATTTTCTGAGCGTAATAATGAATAAAACAAAGCCAGACATTCATTGTTCAAATGGAACAATTTTGGAACCAATTGCTTTTAACAACATGTTTTTATATTTGATTAGATAGATTCTTTCGTGATAAATATATTTATAATTTTTTTTTTTAATTTTGTAAATACAAAATCATACAAAAATTTCATAAACATCACGGTTAGAATTGGTTTGAATTACAGCAGAGTAGTTATGGCTTTTCTATAATGCCCGTAACGGCAATTGGCGTGCTCCCCATTGCGTGGAACAAAAAATTTATTTCAGTGTTGTAATTTACAGGACAATATAGAAATCCAAGCCACTCAATTGGCGACAAATGCATATGAGCCACAAACTTTCTGGTGGTACATTTTGTAGTACTTTTCTTCATGATATCTATGAAAGTTTTAATTACCGATATCAGGGTGCTATTTGAAAGTGGCACAAATGACCCAGCCATCGGTTGTATAGGTCGTTTGATTCTCTCCATAAAGATGATGAGGGACTTTTGAAAATGTCTTGGCATCTCTATCCAGTCCATGGCACAAGCAGATTGCATGATTTTTTCACTCTGTTGAATTTTTAAATACTTCATTAATAAACAAGCAACGATTGTATAAAAAATCTCTATAATTTTTAGTTAGTAAAACGTAAAAATTTTGAATATTATAATTTAGTATTTTTATCAGTATCACTAACCGTAACGGTAAAGTGAAAGAAAAAGAATAAGTTAAGTATAGGTACAAGGATAACAATGTAGTTATATGTGTAATAGTAGATTAGTAGCCAAGGGCTGTAAGGCATCAATTGCAGCCCGAGATATTTAGGCGCACGAGCGCAGCGAGGGCGCTTATAGTTCGAGGGTGCAATTGATGCTTACACCCGAGCTAACTACTCTGCTTTACATCTCGATTGTGAGGGAAGTGGAAAAAAGGCATTACAAGAATAAATACATTTATTTTCAAGAACTAAATTTAGCTTTGCCGTTCGATATTCAAAATTGATGAAAATAGCGAAGCGACCTCTTTTGTCATTGGGCTGAATGCATGATGTCTAGTGCCAGTAAGATGGTTAGATGTACGCGAACTTTTTGAAAGAGTTTTTTTTTTAATTACTTACCGCCCTAGGGCGTTTCTAGCTACATTATTAATTGATCACTTACAACCCGCATCTGGGGGTATTAAGGACCTACTTACCGAACATGAGAGATGTAAAGGATTATAATAGTATTCCATAATTTTAATATAAAATAATGTCCAGATTCCAAGAGTGAAGTATCAATTGTGATAAGTTTGTAAGAAAAAATTTTTTTACTTACCTCTTGAGCAAGCTCATTGCCGTAGTAGCAATAAAATAATAATTCTGTTATGATACACATGATATAAGTTGTCATGGATACAAATTCTATTGTTACAGGATTGACCTAAAAATAATTAACATGTATCGTAATATTTTAAAGATATTAGTTATACGTACGTATATTAGTTATATGTTGTGTGGGACACCGTGTGTGGGAATAGATGACGATATTCGTAAGTTGTCTGGAGTAGGCTGGATGAGAACGGCCGAAAATCGAGAATGGCGGGCTGCATTAGGGGAGGCCTATATCCAGTAATTATATGGATATCATTTAAAACCTGTCGTATGTGTAGATAGAGCAAAAGGGTCCAATATACAGGTTTATTTTGGGAAAGTTTTTTTTTTATATTATTAAAAAACATTTTATAAACATTACAACTTACGTTGACGATTCGGTATGCTGATGTACAAAGAATCCAACTCCCGACCAGAAATTGATAAAATAGAGCACCTCCAAAAATATCTTGTATCTCATCTACAGTCCTGAAAAAAAGATTTACTTTCATTGCAATCGAGTTTCTTACATTATATTTACCAAATATATGATCAAAAAGAAATCTACGTCGTCATAGCTATTGTATGAGTATCTATTCAGTAGTACGCACATTTTCCAAAGATTATGTAGCTTCAGTCACGAAAAAAGGACCTATTCGAGTATTTTGTTGTTAAGGTCTATAATATTATAACAACTTTCGTTAATAAAAATTGTCCGAACTTTGGTTACGGCTTACCAAAAGCCATCAAAGACTAAAGATTTATTTCAATATGTAGGGGCAGCGATACCGGAGTTTGGATGCCCGAGTGTACAAGTTTGAATAAAACTTTCGGTAAAGTAGCTAGGAAACAAAAACATTAAAATTTACCTGCTTTCAATGTCTCTAAAAGGAAGTATCTTTAAAATTATTATGTAAAATCCTAAGAAAATAATCAATATAGTTAATTAATACTAAGCGCTTACATGACAATCTTCTGATGGTGAACCAATATTTTGTAGAATCTTCTTTCAAGAATATGATTGAAAGTAACGGATGAATAATTTGCTTCTTCTTTACATTTTTTAACAAGATTTTCCAAATTGAACCTTCAATAATATAAATAAAGAAATATTTTATTTGGGACTTTAAAAAAAGCAATGGTTTACAAACTTTGTTAAATCACAAAACACCGATTAAGATTTAAATTAAAGTAGATGAACGGTGGTTTCGATAATGAGAAAGAGCAGTGTGAGATAAGATTATTTTCAAATTAGAACATTCACTATGGTATCTAGATGGGTGGTCACAGCTTTGTGTTTTAAGGGTGGTTCTTTTATGGACCATATTTCCAGGTTTTTGCTTCATTTCAGTTTATTTCCAGCAATTCACTAGACACCCTTAAGTACAATGTAAAAGGTAAACAATAATAAGAAAAAATTAAAACTTACCGAACACTCAACCAAAAAAATATTTTTAACTAATTCAAACACCATTTCGTGCAAAAGTAAACGCTTTAACTAATTGTTGTGGTTATATTTCGAGGCAGGTGCAGGAAGTGAACTCGCTTTAGTAATAGTCGGCCATTTTTCATACGTTATCTACCCTTAGTACCTGAGAATAGAAACTTGCGCCCTGCATTGTTCCAAGGAGAATGTGATGAAAACGTCCAGGGTCGTGTTGCAGAAAGCTACCAGGGAGGTCACGATCCACACATACATGACGGACATGTAGTACCTGTGGAAATATGGCTTCTTAGGTATTTTTTTATGAATTGGTGGTGAAATCATTTGAAATGAATTGATTTCTAACCATAGATCTATTGCCTTTTTACCGACATCACATAATCACATACATAATCAGAAAATCTCATCAAGTCAGGCAATGATAGTCGAATTAGGAGATCAGCACCTTCTTAAGCAAGAGGTTTTTGTTGTTTTGTAGTGCGATTGAGTTTGAATAAAATGTAATACAGTTTATTATCGAATTGATGAGCAGTATGCTATGAAAATTGCACGCTACAATAAGCCCAGTGCCTGACAACAGGCTCGAACCCTGGTACCTATTGATCTAAATATATTATCAAAATCAAATCAAAATCAAAAATAATTTTATTTCATAGGCCATGTTTGGCACTTTAAATCGTCAACATTTTACATATTATGCATTTTACAAAATAAATAGCTTATTATAAATTATTTTAAAATTAGACTATTTAACCATGTATTTAATTTCATTACCGCGAGAGCTTGTAGCAAGTACATCCACAGCACAGTACAAGTACAAGGATTGTGGTTGTAATCGATACAAGCGGCCGGCTTCCGAGAGTAAGGCTTTTCATGAGAAGAACCCGGCAAGAAACTCATGAGCCACTTTTTTAAATAGCCAATCATAAAAATTAAGCTAAATGCAGATGTTAACACTTACATGGACCTACACACAAGTATGATGTTTATATCACTTACTATAACTTGATCAGTATACTTACACTTAGTTCTGTTGCGTTCTATTTGCAATATCACTATTGGCCATTATTAGTGACTATTTATAGTTACTGTAATCACCAAACCTTACTTGTAGTCATTTGATAGACTCGATCTCAAAGGAATGTAACTCTCCAAATCAAAACCTATCTCTTACTATGACAGATATTGCGACAGAAGTTACAAATTATTCAGACGCTCTTTAATAATAACTAAAACAATACGCATAGTATAGCGCTAGCTTTATTCAATAGGTTAATCATTAGGTAATTCTAATGCCAACTGATTAAGTTACAACTTATTATACTGTTTAATATCTAGGTAGGCACTATGTAAATTCAGGTACGACTATTAAAACTATTAAAGTCATTTCAATTTTTATTCAGCATTGTGTTTTGATTTATTACAGTTATTATTATTTATTCTATGTAGGCTTTTATAGGTACTTATTGACGTCAATTATACTAATCAAAATCCTTCATTGCCAAGGATTGTTATCTTCGGCAAAGTCCTTGACCCTATATAGTATGCTTTAGCTATTAGCTTATTTTTAATATTATGTTTAAATTTTTCATCCGTCAAAGTTGATCCATCATAATAAATCCACCTCAATGCGAGTATAAATTGATCATCATGATGTTAGTGCACTATTTAAACATAAACTGTTTGTTTTTGTGGTCAAATAAACAATCACAAGTTTACTTACTGTGGGTTTGAATTGAAACCAAAAGGCAACCAAATCGGTAATTCAATCTTCTTCCCTTGGATATGAAGAATAGTTGGATGAAGCACCCAAAGAAAGCATGTGAAAAGAGCTGTGTAGTTGTATATGTGTAGCAGTAGAATAGTCTTTCTTATAGTATTCAGAAGGATTCTCTTATGTTCTGGTTCCTCTTGGTTGAAAATTGAACCTGATGATTGAAATAATCCATAATAATATTATAAATGCGAAAGTAACTCTGTCTGTCTCGCTTTCGGGACAAAACTACTGAACCAATTTAACCAAAATTTGGAACACAGATAGTCTAGATCCTTTTAGGACATAGGCTACCTTGTATCCCGATATTCCCATGGGAACGGGTGCCGTGCGAGTGAATGTTTAAAAGTTTAAAATCATTCAGTGTTGAGTAGCCTATTTATTGAGGAAGGCTATATAGGCTACATACCATCACACTATCTCAAAGCAACTATTCTACGCGGACGAAGTCGCGCGCAAAAGCTAGTAAATAATATAACGAGGTTTAATAGCGTCCACCTCTAATCATTTTAACAATTTTCGAGCGTACTTTAACATTAAAAATCGACTATTAATTCTGAAAATTAATTCTGAAAAACTACGAGGAAACAGTTAATACATACCCAAACTAGTAACCCGCGGTACTCCAAAGTCAATACATCTTAGTTTCTTAATAAAGATAGTGCGGAAGTCAAACATTTTCCTTCCTTCATATTATTATACAAGAAATAAAAGCAGGAAAATGTACCTTTCATAACATGTAGGAATCCCTCTATCTGATCCGCTTTTTTCCATAAAACAACAACCTTATAGATACAGTCGGAGTGTGTTAGGAGCAGGAACATCGTATCCATTACTTTGTCAACATTGCTTCGCACCTGTATGTACATATTTGAAGGAAATTGGAAAATGAACACTTCACTGCTTATTTTCTCTTCGTTTATTTGCAGAAAGGACGGGTCTAGATTTACTTTATCCTTTAGAGCGCTATTGAAATAAGTCTATTTGTTTCAGAAATATTCAACATGATTATTACTATTGAGTAAGATTTTGATTTAGTGGGCGTTAAAGATTTGTTAGAAATATAGAAACGAAAAAATTATTTGTATTAAAGAAAGAACATAAAATAAAAGAATTTAACATGTAATGTAAAAACCATTTACTTCGTAAACCTTCAAAATCTGTTGTGTCGTATACAAAAGAAGCACGCCGAGAACGATTCTCATATAAATTGTATGAAAATATTTGTATATCTTCGACGAGTTCTCATCGAGTCGATAGATGCCAATAACACGTAAATACTTCACCGGTCTCTCTATGCTCAAATAAGAAAGATTTTTGTCCATTTCTGATGATATTCAAGTCGCTCGAATAACTATGTCCTCACTAAAGTGAAGTGGTCTGAAATGTAACTCGAATCGAATTCCATACAATATTATACCAATTTATAGGCACCTGACAAAGTGACATGTAATTAGAGAAACGGGTTATCATCGCTTGTAAATAACACTGTAATTATTATTACAAATGTTATACATGAATTACGTGTACGAAGCGTGTTTTACATAACAATTTTGAACACAAAGTAGGCTTTATTAATCACAAAGCATCCACAACACTCAAATATTTGTTGTTTGCAGTTTGCTTGTTTTAACTTCGTCAAGTATGGAAGAAGACTTGAATTAACTCTACTCTGCATGCAAATTCACCGTGTTTTGTAAATAACTAGGTAGTTACAATATAAATTCTTAATCTAGTCGTTCCAGATAATGTGTGATACCTTTTATTACACTTGAAAACCTTTTTCCAAAAATCGTCATGAAGTTTTGACTCATTCTTATAAATTATGGTTTGCCCATCGATTAAACATTGCAGATGCTTTATAATCACGGGTGTACTGAAACAATCAAACTCAAACTCAAAGTCATTTAATCAAATTGGTATCATCAAATACATTTTTGACAAGTCAAAACAAACAAAATAAATTATATAATCGTAAAAATCGAAAACTTAAAAACTAATTGTTGTCGTACTCAGCCTATATACATCCCACAGCTGGGCATAGGCCTTTCCCATGGTGAAACTCTTGAGGAGTATCGTGGGCCATTACACTACTACTCTGGCCCAATGCGGTTTGGTAGATAGAAGCGGTTGTAAGAGCAACCTGTACCAACAGTTTTACTTCCGAAGCACGGGGAGGTACGAGATTACAAAGTTTTGGTCACCCATCCAAGGCCTGACCATTGCGAAACTAGCTTTGTTTTCGATATCGAAAGCCAAAGCTCACTAACCAATACATCACCGAGGTCCTCAAACCTCGTACATTTCTATACAAAGAATATTTTGTACCTGAAACGATTCTAGCACGTTCGGTATAAATCGGTATAAAAGCGGACAGAGACCTTTGCATTTTTAAGTAATGTGTACCAAGCTCCATTTGACACCGTCTACTATAAATAATTAAAATTGTAAAAAAAAATAATAAGGAAAACTAAATGCTACAGTTCTGTACAGCACTGCAAGCACTGGAAAGTATACCTTTTGGGATAGTAGCTATAATTTTACAGATATACATAGCTACTTATTCAAACCTTCACATTTCAATGTTACCTAACAAAATTATACAGTTATATGAAGCAAGTTCATATTTATGAATTCTAATTGCTAGTCTTAGGTTTCACGTAAGTTTAAAGTAAGGACTAAAACATTTAAAAAGTAGTTAAGAGTTGGTGGTTGGTTATTTCTTAAGTGGTTGGAAAGTACTATAGCAATTATAGTTTACCGAGTTCTTTATTATGTGATTTATTAAATTGTTCATTTATAAGACCGTTAATATTGGGTCCTTACCTATGAAATTGATGTTTTTATTCTCTCTTAGTATTTTGTCTGTAACTATTAAGATTCAGAGTATTCCTAAAAAATAATTACCTCGTCTAAAAATAGACTATATTTGTGAGCTCTTTTGATTTGTTTTGATAATTTGTTGTAAGTTTAATTGTGTTAAAATTGGACACGGAGACAACTCTTTTTATCTGCCTCCCGAATACATCATTTGATTTGCATTAACATAAAAACGATGAATAATTTTTATCAAGCGTGTTCACACACATATTGCTAAAGCTTGTCTAATGATACATGCCAAATATTATTACCTCTGGATTTGTCGTTGTGAAGAAAACTGATAAAATGTTAGTATGTAAAATGCAGACATCCCCAAAATCTCCATATAAAACACCAATTTCATAGGTAAGGACCTAATAGTTTCGGTGTGTGTCGAATGGTTATAGTTAATCACGACTATTATCCCCTAAGGGTTAGTAAGAGAATTGGCAAAACCACTGCAGAAGCAGTCCACTGCCATAGTCCGCGCTTCATCAAGCAGTGACTGCACGTGCTAAGCGTGACAGGTGGTGAGCCCGTCGCTACTATAAGCTATTGAATGGTTGTGCAGTCCTAAGTCCATTAGTCGCCTTTTACGAAACCTAAGGGAAGAGAGGGGTTGGTAGTATTCTTTTAATGAGACGCTACCATATGGCTCAAGCAACACGTGGTTAAGGATTGACACAGATTAATTGTTAATACGCTAAACATATGTTTATTTAAAATAATTTTTATTGTCTTAGAATATTTTTATCGTAATTTTAGAATGTATTTATCCCATTCTCTTCATCTTTCTGTCCTTTTCCCACTTTAAGTAAGGTTGAATCCACAAATTATACATTTACGTACATAACGCAAGTATAACGATTTGTATTGAAACTAGGCGTGTCAACTTTTTAACATCCACTGTGACGTCACAGCCGCAATTTTGAGACAGGGGCTCCCCTGAAACTGATTGAAAGACACCGATGCTCCCGCTAATTATCGCACAACGAGTATTTATTTTTAGTTGTTGTAGCTATTCGGACACGCGCAGAATAGTTAGCAACGACTATTTCGTGGCAGCGACCAGCCACCAACCCCGATGTTTGGTCGGAGTTATTGGACACGTGCAGTACATGCAAAATGTTTATCTGTAGTTCGCACAACATGTCTTACTCTTCCATTCTCCTCTGCCATTCGTCACCTCATCATTTGTGGATGTTTTTTTTTTCCTTTCTTTTGATATCAGAATTCATATCCTATCCTATATTTAAAGATTCCTATATGCCTAGCATGGCCATCAAAACACGATATGATAAAGTTATTTATCGCTCTGAAATATCAAGTACGTAAAGAAAAGTTTTCCAAGATACTTCAAAATATTCCTGACTATTCTTAAAGGTGAAACGAAATTTCATTTTATCATATCTTTCTTTAATCAGGTTGAAAAGAAAACGTGATCTGTTGAATTGTTGATGTCATATTATAATTGTTATATTACATTTGACTGTAGGTAAATCGAAAAGAAAACTCGAATGAGCACTTACGATCTCGTATCTTGAGACAAAATCACCCTTTGTCACGTTTGTTCTTATATTATTAAAAGAGCTCTCGTTAGCAATGTTATTGCACACTTAGAACTTATGACAGTTTTGTTCTTCTCAACAAATGTTTGGGACGATGATAGTACGTCATATTTACAAGATATACGGCATTAGGTACTCAAGTAGATGTGCGTTACGCCTATAAATTATCACACTAATATCTTTAAGAGAAAATATCGTTTATTTTATCAGAGTATAACTACTGGGACACTTTTCGTGTATACTGGCTACTATTTCTACCAACAATTGTGGTTGAAATACTAATACGACAGTCATTGTTAGGGGAAGCCACGAGGCACCAATGCAATTATCGCCCACTAATAACTTCATTTTAACCGTCCCGAGAGGGGCAATAAAAGTGCTTTCTTAATTTCTCGTAATGTTTTAATGACTATATTGATACTTTATTCAATTTCGCGCTGTGACTTCGTTATACCGAAAGCAAAATCCTTAGAGGGTGAGAGAGAAACGGGAGAAATTATGTTTCAAGTTTGCCCGCTTATGCCATTTTACGAGGACCCGTGTCTCCGTCTGTGATATTTTTGCCTTATTATTACTCCCTGCCGACTTTCGAATTAGCATAAATAAGTGAAAATATAAAAAAGCTCTTAAAGAAATATTATACGGCGTTGACAATTGCTATTTCTGGTGAGTTGATTATTATGCCATAATGAGTCTTAAAAGTGATAAGAACAAACTTTTTTAATAAAAATGCTTGAGGTTTAGTATTTTCGAGACAATCATGATTCCAACTCTACATGGAATATTCACCAAGTTAGAGCTACCAAAACTGAACAGGTTCTCAATTAAAAAGATTGCATTTAAGAAAGCATGTGAAACTACCTGAGGACACTACTCATCTCCAGGCACCAAATTAAAGACCATAAATTCATTAAGCGCGTCTGAAACGGAGCGGGAAGGGCTTATTAGGTACCTCCTAAAAAGATCGGGGCACCGAATAGCAAGAAAATTCCACTCGACATTTCTGCAAAGAAATATGTAGAAATTACGAGCCGTCTCAAAAGGCGGATTCGTCGGAATCTCGGGGCTTTAATTAGTCGTTTTAATGAATGTCGAGGCACGTACGTTGTAAATGCGGCCCATTACCTGAGTAATTCACGCAACGATAACAACGCCGCGTCGCATCGCCTCCGCGCCGACGGGATATAAACAAAACATCCTGGAATTTTTATAGAAAATTTCGATATTTTGAACGTGTGAATAAATTATGTAAGTCGCTTTTTAATTTCACGCACTTGTGGTGTTTAATTAAGTAACATGGCAAACATGACGCGTATTTGAAGAATAAAGAAGGTGAACAGCTTAATACGAGTATTACGATGATTTACCTTTAGAAGACGTATTTCATACTAAAAGGAAAAGTCTTTATTATTGTTTTTCAGCTTTTAAAGTATTCACAAGATCCTCGGGATAAGGAAATTAACCCTTAGGATAAGATAAATGCTTTTGTTTTGTAGGTTCGGATAAATACATTTACTGAGAACCAAATCAAAAGATTCGTTTATATTCTGACCTTTAAAATCTCATTAATTATTGTATTAAAGTACCTAGAAAAACATTATCATTATATATAATATACTTTACTGTTATTTATATTTTAAAAAGTAATAACACCTGACATAAATAATCAACTATATTGACCAACTAATCATAATTACTAGATTTATTTAAAAAAATATTGACATCAACTTATAATTCTAATAATATCCACCTATAAATATTGACATTGAGCATAATTAAATTAATTTTGCTTTGTATTTTTTTTATAACATTTAAATTCGACTAATAATAATACCTAGTTGACAAAACACAAAAGTAATACAACATTAATTTCATTTTAATAAACCTTCCTAAATTTAAAACAATATTATTCTACTTCAAGATGGTAAGTTTAAACAATTAAATAATTTGAATGTACAAATAACAAATTTTAATATCAATGCAAATTTTATTTAGTCCTACCAATTATAATAAATCTTAAAATAGTCATGTTGTATTATCAATGGAAAGTATCCTCCTCTCATTTCATTTGTCAATTTTGCAGTGCCCGACAGGGTTCATAATGTTGTCAAAATTTACCTGTATGTATATTATGATGCAATAAATAAATAAATATATATATTTATAAAAATTTTAGTCAAAATTACAATAGGCAACACGAATCCTACTCGTATTTATAAAGGTCGGCATCAGCTAACACATTAAGACAATACTTCGGATTTGCGGAAACAGCGGGTTAACTGATTTGTTTGCACTGCAATTTCGATATAACCCGTCCCAGCCCTGTCCAATAATTACCAGCGCAACTCCCGAAGGGATCAGATGTACCTACACCCAAAACCGAACCAATGCCTTTCATTTGGCTTTCCAAATTAACGCTCGTCCGACTCAGTTTTGTAATCTGGAACAAGTTGGTACGTTTGTAGTTATAACATTGCTAGAACGTGCCCCGACTGCATTAGAGGCGTTTGTATCGGGACTGTATAAAAAAACCGTAATTAGTTTCATTGTTTCGCTAATGACGATCTAATCTGGGGTAAGCGAAAGCTTCTTATTTCATCCAGTCCAATCAATGGGTTTCCTTGTATTGATTGTTTGGTTTTTCGTAATTTTCGTTGTTGGTGCATAAAAACGTTTTAGAAGTATGTGTGCGCGCTACGATCCGAACCAACCGACGATCAAGTAACCGAGAAATGCTTGATCATCGAAAAGTACGAAAGTGAATAATAATATTGGAGTCAAGATAATATACTGTATACGAGTCCGAATCACGATGGCAGAGTTTCCAAGATAGATTAATATATAGACAAATTCCGACAGTCGGACTGCGGCGGACATTTTTTAATCACATTTTCAAGAACGTCCTTATGTATAAGATTTGGTTTTCTAGTTCAAAAAATATTGTTTTGCTTATTTATTGATAAGAATTTAAACCATAAACAAATAAGTTAGCAGTTAGGTTAGGTTAGGAAAAATTGTTGGAGATAAAATAATTACATAATGTCCTGTAATTTTATTTTATTAACCTAAATTATGTTAAGGTGCAGACATAAGCAAAACAACCCCATGTGGTACCCCCTCCCCCATGCGGGTAGATGTTACGATAACGATAATAACCGGGACCAATGACTATTTGGTCATTGGTCTCGGTGACCAATAGGTCTGATAGAATAATTTCTAATTTGTATTGATCAATCGAGGTCAGCTGAAAATTAAATAAATAGTCCTCTTTGTTGCATATAAACAGAATGTAGAAAAAAGAAATTAATAACATTGTTTGCAAGGGGAACTTATCTCTAAAAGATATGACTTCCAGTAAACCCATGAATGATAGTTTTACTATTGTACTGGTAGGCTAGAAGATGCAAAAAGAATATGATATAACAAAACATATTAAAGAAATAAATATACTACAAAAACCACATATCATAACAGTCAGAATGAGAGAAATTACACACTTCTTTTAGTATGTTTATTTTTATATAATGTGGAACAAAATTAATGAATTTCAAAAAATAACACTTAATAAAGGCTTCATTCTGAGAGGATAGGCAGAGGTGTCTACACCCACAATTCACCTGAAGTGTTAAGTCCCCGTGTGTTAGGGGCGAGCATGTTACCATGCACCGGGTGTGATATTCAAGCTCAGTGATACAGGTGATATGGATCGATCCGGCGACCAATTGCACAATTAGTCCCATCCCAGCTGGCTCTCGCTGGTTTTTATAATGCCTCTCGCTGCCTTTTTAAGACAATAATATTAAAATTTATGAGCTACAGTAACAATATTCAGATTGCAAGAACGCAAACTCATTTGATAAAGAAATGCCTCAGAGATATTATCCTACTCAGATATTACTAATTTACCGACTGACGTATTATTATGAACAATAGTCTCAAACAGCGATCGTTAGTTCTGATTATAGAGTTCTCACAGCGATTATTAACTTCAGAATCTCCGAATCTTATTGTTACTCCTCGGATCCTTTGTTATAATACTTTCATTATGTAATAACAATTTCACGTTTATAAGCACTAAGCTCCTTCGGAAATAATTTAACTGACTCTAGTTTGCCAGTTTTGACTTGGGCTTTGATTTTTAGGGTTCCTTAAAGTTCCGCCATGTCTGTCCGTCTGTCTGTCCGTCCGCGGATAATCTCAGTGACCGTTAGCACTACAGAGCTGATGTTTTGAATAAGTATGTATATTAATAACGCCGACAAAGTGCTCAAATCAAAAGTGGAATAAAATATTAAATTAGGGGGGGTGCCCATACACGTAATGTAGGGACTGATATTTTTTTCCTCTGGACCCTAACGTGTGATATATCATTGGACAGCTATTAAAAAATTAATAGGGGTTTTCTAACATCATTTTACGATAAAATTTATATTTTCTAAAATAATCGCTCCGAAAGTTAAAAAAAATTTCAAAAAATATGAAAAAAATCTCAAAAGTAGAACAGTAGAAGTAAATAAATTATTTTGAACTTGATGGTTTGAAAAGTTATTGATAAATTTTACAAAATTATTTTTGAACTAAATTTGTGACTTAACCATAAATGCTAGCATTTTTTTTTCTCATATGGAAAACTACGGAACCTGAGCGTGGCCCGACACGCTCTTGGCCGATTTTTTATAATTAGTTCTTAGTTTAAAACTATTCATGTATAAAAATGTGGTTATAGATTCTTTGTAGTGCCCGGTTAATGTTTGCTCCCTACGACATGGGACCTACAAATTATTGAGAAAGTGTGGATGTGTAAATTGTGTAATGCACAGCTGCCCACCCCTTCTTGATGAAATGTATGTGGACGTATTAATAATGTGAACGATGTATTACCTAAGTGAATACGTCATTTTTAATTATATCAAAAGAATTTAGCCAAACTAAATACAAATGTGAATTTTAAAAACCCTTAAGAACTATCTTAATCTAATGCATTGCACGTTCATTTCATCGACGTTCTGACCGATAATGTTCGAAAAATAGTCTCTTGTTCTGCACTACGGAATCCTTTTGCTTTTAAAGCATTGTTGTCAAAAAAACAACAAAAACACGCGAGCGCCCATGTGACACAGCTTCCGTTCCGTTTCGAAATTGTGAAAAATGAAACAGTTCATAAAGCAAACGGACAAAATTCGAGATAAAGCGGAATATTTTTCGTTCCGACATTTTTGAAGGTTATAATTTTTCATTGGTACAAGTGATGGTCCCATTTCTTCATCAAATTTAATTTAACATTCATTTGTTATTTTAATTGATTCCATTTGTAAGTGTTGTTCAATTGTTTTTTGGAAACAATAAGGTTTCGTAGGTACTGTTAGTATCTCTGTGAAACTCCTTAGTAAAGTTATTTTAGGTAAATGTTGTAATTAATTAACTGTGTTTTATAAATGGTTCGAGGTAGCTGTCTAGATTTCATTTAAACATTAAACAATCCAGGACAAACCAGCTCACATTACTGTTCACTGTGAAATTCACTGTTAATGGAACAATGAGAATAATAGATATAGTTTGTAAGATAGTTATACTAATGGCTTGTAATTATCTCGTATTACGAACACAGAGTTGACCATTGGGGCTCATTAGCATTGCGAAATAATTAAAAAGAAAGAAAAGGGGTGGAAATTCATATATTGCTTGACAGAGACTAAAATCAAACCCTTATCAGGGGTTTGTTACGTTATATTACAATAAGTTTTATAACCCGTTAGTCCCGTGTTAGTCCGGGACACAAAAAGAATATACCAAGTGCTTTTCTTGCCTAGCATGTCGTAAAAGGCGACTAAGGATGTATTGGGTACTGGGTCTGTGATTTTATAGGTGATGAGCTAGCTACTGGTTACTAATCTTTCACGATTTTTCGTCTGACCAAACCCAATTTTTGTATTTAAGGAACACAGTGCTCTTTGGTCTCTGCTTACCCCTTCGGGGATTACAGGCGTGATTGTATGTATGTGTGAGTTTTATAAATTTCATTAAGAATAAATTTCAACAAAGGGATACTTTCATATTTTTAATAATTACATAGTTTATATCGAAACTAGAAACCATCTTAAGTGGGTGGGGCCTCGCAAGTGGGTGTTCGTGGATGATATTGTATGTAAATCCGGTTTTGAAATAGAAAATATTTGTCCTCTCCGAGTAGTGATCTCGATTACTATTTACATTTTCCAAATTTTTCCATATTAAATTCTTTCCATTAGGACTTATATAGGCTGAAGGCAGACGGACCGACTAAATTGTTTACTTTTTTCTTGAAATGACGGTAATATTTTTATAAGGCAATATTCAGTTTTTAGTCAACATTTATGAACAAATACTGTTTGATTAATAGTGACGTCTGTTAATTACGAAAGTGGAACAAAGTGTGTCCAATGAGCATACGTAGGTGTACATAAAATTAGTTTTGAACTGAACTGAATGCAGCGTGCCACCTTATGTTACCGCAATTAATATTGTCCGCTCATTTAATTCACGGAATCTTTTATATAGGATGAGTTATTGTTGTAAATGTGAGGTCTTTTTGAACTCCATTATTCAATGGAAAAGGCATAGAGGCAAGAGATGAAAAAAAACTATTAATATAAAGTTTATAAGAAAAGAAGCTTTGTGTGCTTTAATGCTTTACGTAGAAGTGATACTTAATTCGCTAGCTTGAAAATATACACATATCTTTCTTGCACCAACGTCCCCCCCAAACGTCCAGGATGGTGGTCTAGTAAAAAGAAGTATGTGAATAATTAAAATAAATCTAGGGATGCTAGGTAATACCAATAAAATAGCGATTGTTCAGAAAGCCTCTACATTATCACCGATTTGTTTTATAGTTCACCAGCGGAAATAATAAATGGGATCCACCTCCCCCAGGCTGCACAGTGCCATTTCATGTATCTATCGAGGGACCCAGAGTTGCAGGAATAAAACATCGTAGGCGACTCAAGCCTGCATCAGAGAATATCTAACAGTACTCGCCTTAATACCTACATGCTTAAATTCTCTCGAAAGAAAGAAACAAAAGAAATCGTCCCTTCAATCTATATATATAATATACAAAACTCAAAGGTGACTGGCTGATATAGTGATCGATCAACGCACAGCCCAAACCACTGAACGGATCGGGCTGTTGGTAAGCAGCTAAATGTTATGACGTAGGCATCCGCTAAGAAAGGATTTTGAATAATTCTACCCCCAAAGGGATAAAATATTGGATGAAAGTTTGTATGAAACTTTGTTAATTTTAAACCGATCGGGCTGAGACTTTGCGTGCATAAAGATACTTTAGACGTAGGCATCCCCTAAGAAAGGATTTTGATAAATTCCCCCCTAAGGGGATGAATGTTTGTATGAAACTTTGTCAATTTTAAACCGATCGGGCTGAGACTTTGCATGCATAAAGATACTATGACGTAGGCATCCCCTAAGAAAGGATTTTGATAAATTCCACCCCTAAGAGGATGAAATAGGTGATGAAAGATTGTATGAAACTTTTTAAATTTTAAACTTATCGGGCTGAGACCTTGCATGCACAAAGATACTATGACGTAGGCAACCATTGAGAAAGGATTTTGAAAAATTCCACCCCAAAGGGATAAAATAGGGGATGAAAGTTTCTATGAAACTTTGACAATTTTTAACCGATCGGACTGAGACTTTGCATGCATAAAGCTACAATGACGTTGGTATCCCCTAAGAAAGGATTTTGATAAATTCCATCTCTAAGGGGATAGGGGATGAAAATTTGTATAAATACTAATATTATAAAGCTCAAGAGTTTGTTGTTTGTTTGGTTGAACGCGCTAATCTCAGGAACTAATGCTCCAATTTAAAAAAAAAACAGTGTTGGATAGCCCATTCATCGAGTAAGGCTATAGGCTATACAACATCACGCCACCTCAAAGTCACTATTCCACGCGAACGAAGTCAGGGGCAAAAGCTAGTTAATTAACGATTTTCTGATAGGAAATTGTATAATGGTATATTTGAATGACAGGTACAACTTTAAAAATACTTCAGCCTGTATAAACGCCTCTCTTACTTAATAAATTAAATACCACTATGTCAAGCGGCTTTTATGAAATTAAGATTAATAGGCTTGAAAACGTCGTTTTTTTTTAAAAGACAATTCCAAAACTCCGTACCTACGTGTTACGTTTCTACGTGGATTTCATGGAAATCTTGTAACGTTTCCAACAGTTCAAGGCTTCTTCGATCGATAAATAAGATAATTGTGACAATCATGTTAACAATTGCCTATATTTTTTTCTATGGAACTGATGCACTGTCTTATGTATTCATCATCAAAAAATTTAAGACCTTGTAAACTAGAAATGAATTTAGAAAAAATACATATTATCCAATTTTAATCTAATATTTACCATAAAATATTTAAGCAGCCTTTAAGCGAGCATTGGGGTTCTAAGGTGCTTTAATACTTTAATCAACCCATGAACATATTGCGAATATAGGAAAATGTAATAGTTATTACATTTCCCAATATTCGCAATACAAGTTAAATATATTTCCAGAAAAAATATTTCTATGAAAAACGGCAGAATTTTAGCCATGTCATCATATTCTTTTGAATTGTAATACCATTGTTGCTCTTAAAACCCTTCGCACTACTTTTAATCCTCAGGAGCTTCGAAACTTCGAAAAGGTCGCTTGTAAGATGTGTAAACTATATTTTTCCAACTCCCACAAAGGTCCCATAACGAAGTGGAATAGCCAAATAAGAAGGTCTTAATGTCGCAGTTAGCTCGAAATCCTCCCTTGTGAATGTCGCGTCATTAGCGCTGTGTTATTGCGAATTGCCCGTTAAACATTTAACACGTCTGCGAACTATACGCGAGCGTGGGATAAGTAAACTAAAATACCGTTATCTACCAGAGTTATGTCGTACAGATGCCTATTATTTACATACCAAAGGTACGTAGGTCTTTGACACCTAGGTATCAACAAGCACACGATTATTTTACGGATAGTTTTCCTGTGTAATTATTTAAGTGGAAAGGAGAAATATGCTAAATAAACCGCTAGAACATCCATGACTTTTAAACAAATGTACACATGACGCAAACGTTTGCCTCACAGACTATCGTGTACCTACTCTACGTATTTTCACTGAATTATTATTATTAGCCTTTAGACGGTTTTTTTTAATACATTTAATTATTAGCGCTCTAAAAGACAATGTTTGTAATATTTGTTCCTAAAGATATTTATTTTCAGGTTAATTAGAGTCGCGTTCGTAGACGTGCCACTTGAAGACTGTCGGTGTGTAGACGTGTTTAATCTGAATTTTCTTTATACGGCACTTCCAACTCTTCTTATATGAAATTTTGAGGAGATGCTTACGTATGCAAAATTAAATTGTCCTGATAAATTCCAAGACATTTTGCCCTCATATTCGACAAATAGGTTAGTCAAAATGTTCCATAAATGCGCGAGCAAATTTTAAGTGCCTATTGTTTAAATACCTGTGCTTTGTTCTATTTATGTCAACATTATTATCGTTCTTATGTTGTAACTCGGGAAATATCTTTTAACAAATATGTAAAACACAATATTGGGCACTTTTAGGTTAATTCTATACATCTAAGAAGGCAGCCGAATTGAGAATGACACTACACGTGCAAGAGGTCGCGGGTTCAATTTCACCGCTTGTACCACTGAATTTGAATAAAGTACAGCTTATTGGGAATATCGCCTTTAACTGTGCCCGGTGCATGGCAATAGGCTAGCACGCTGTTACATGGTTTATATGGTTTTGTCAATTACATAACTTAAACATATCAGGCAATATATGGATGTTAGTCTTCGGGAAAAGACGCGTGATGGTATATTTTATGTTATGTTATGTACGGAGCTCTGTTGCGAAGTAGTTAGTACGCTTTGGCTTTCGATATTGAAAACAAAGCTACCTTCGCTATGTTCAGGCCGTGGATGGGTGACCATCACTTTGTGATTTCGAACTACTCCGTGTTTCGGAAGGCACGTCAAGATGTTGGTCCCGGTTGCTATTGCAACCGTTTCTACCCACCAACATACTCCTCAATTCCTCATTTGATTATTTCTATGAGGAAGACCTGAAGGCCCAGCTGGGACGCATTTAGACTGAGGACGATGTTATGTTTAAGTCATTTCTAGTGTTTCGAGAAAACACCTACACGGAAAAAACTTTTTCCGGATAAATCAGTCAGTAACAATAAATGTTGTTCAAAACAAGCCTTTAAAGATTGATTAGTAAAAAATGCCGAAAGTATTAGTGGGGATCTTAGCCAAAGATTAAAGTGTGACATTCATTAGAGGCAATCAGTCAAGCGAACTAAGCAGGGTAGCCTTCCGACAGGCAGCTACTTATCTAAATAAGATCGGCGCTGCGTGATGGATTTTAAACCCTCGTCCGACTAGGCTAGCGTTTTATAATTCAACTAGCATTGAACTTATGTGATTTTTAAGTGGATTATAAAAATCACGCAAAGAAATTACTAGGAAAATCAAACTTGCTTTGTCATCCTAAAGGGTTGAAACCTTTAACCTTTGTTTTAAGCCCGTTATATTCTAAGAGTCCTTCGACAAGCTCTCTTCATGAGTCATAATTTATACAAGAAGAACATACAAGAAGAGCCGGGTATGTGTCATGTGTGTGTGTGCCTTACATGTTGTAATTTCTT
Organism: Parapoynx stratiotata; assembly: GCA_910589355.1. Taxonomy (NCBI): domain Eukaryota; kingdom Metazoa; phylum Arthropoda; class Insecta; order Lepidoptera; family Crambidae; genus Parapoynx; species Parapoynx stratiotata. Next base: position 8,828,868 of record OU342466.1, read on the forward strand.
TTTAAATGGTGTTTACAATAAAGAGTTTTATCGTATTTTATTTAGTAAACAATGTTTCTACAGCATTATTCTTGTACATGGTAAACGAATACAAAATATTACTAAAACATAAGTCAATTAAAGAAACAAACTATGTTTTTAGTAAATATTATAAACATTTGATAGGTAGATGCAAAATGAAGTTACAATTTAACAAAATATCACAAATAGTCTATCTATCTATCATACAAGAAGTGCCCTATTGTTTTTATGTCTCCTTAAAAATAATAAATGACTGAATGAAAATCCATTTTTACCACAGTTATGGGAAACAAGATAGCTATCGTGTAGATATTATTATCGTGACGATGCTTCTCACAAAACGAGAAATCGGTCACAGTTAGGAGCTATCATTATTGTAAGAGCTTGTGGCGTAATGGTTCGTACGGTTTGACTTTTTATATCGAAATAAAATAATATTAGATTAAAAATCTAAAAATACCACGTTTTTAAAAACAGCAAAATAATAATCAACAAACATGCGGGGCCAAATGAGGGGTCACTCAAAACTGCAACTGAAGGAAATGCAGAGAGGGTTTATGAAGCAGAGTAATTCAGAGTATACAATTCAAACAAAACAAATAAACAAAAAATTTTTTGTAAAAAATAATGAATTTAATAATTTCATCAAAGATTTTACTGCTAAATAATATTACGTATTTACCAAGAGTAGTGATTGTTCTATTGTCCAGTATTTGACGTCATTGTTTTTCCTGTAGGCCTAGCACGGGCCGGATAGAAAAAGTCCCCAGAGACAAAAGTCGTCATTGTCTCTCGCTTCTTTGTTCGCGCGGAAGTGAGAGGCAATGAGTAATTTTGTCTCCGGGGACTTTTTCTCTCCGGCCCGTGCTAGGCCTTTTGGATAGTAATAAATAAAATAAATATTGTTCCTCTTTTGACAGATAAAAGATAAAGTGATTAAAGAAGTCTGTATTTCTGTTGTTGACATACCCTATTTTTGACGACCTCCGTGGTCGAGTGGTCTGTACGCCGGTCTCAATGCGTCGCCATCTCGAGAGGTTTTGGGTTCGATCCCCGGTGGGGACAGATGTTTGTGTGATATATACAGCCATTTGTCACTAGTCTTCGATTTTTATATCAGTAATGTATATTTTCTGAATATTCATATGTAAATATCTATTAAATATATTTATCCGTCATCTAGTATCCGTAACACAAGCAGCATTAGTTGTATAAATTAAGATAGTTGATAGGTGAATGTCTGAAGAAATTTATTTATTTATTTATTAATATTTATTTATTGTAGAAATTAAATTATTTTTAAATAGTTTCACAGACTGCAAAATGAAAATAAATAAAACGTTCCATCTAATTAATTTGTATGTCAGCAACATACTCGTATATGTCAGTATAACTGGGACATACTAGATGAATATGACTGTGTTCATGAATAAATGTATATTGAGAAATGTTGTCAATATTGTGCAATACAAATACTTTCCACATTCTTGGATAGAATTTTAGTAATATGTATAAAACAAATAAATAAAATATATTTTATCAAAAACTTCTTTTATTTAATTAAGTATTGATCTACATAATTTTTCTATTACTGTTTCATCTGTAGGTTTTGAAATATTTTATCAAAACTGTTGTAACATTGGCTTTGTCACACGAAATAAACCTAAATGTTAAAATTACGGGACAGAAAACAATTTATAATTCTATTTACTCACTAGCTACAATAGCTAGCCCGAGTAACATAGTACTGCATAAATCGCTGCCACACGTGGGGCTATGTAGGCGGGCATCGCGGGGCTTACAGCTCCCTGGGACTGTAGAATCGAGTGATGGGGTTGCATCCCGAACACCCAAGCAACCCGAGTCCCCGGCTATGGCGCCGAAAGTTGGGCATAGAAACGCGCTCTGCGTCTAAGCCGTCTCCTTCGAAGAGGATGTGCATTCAGACTATCATCCCACGTTCTTTATGCGTTCTCCTTTTGGACCATGAACACCTCACAAAAGGAAACTACGGCATCTCAGGATCTGGTACTGCAGACTATGACCCTGATCAGTGCGAGGTTCCTCCTCTTCCGTCTGACGGACTGCGTCTCTCGGGCACTTATACCGGGTACGACTCAAGCATGTGTTATGCCATGTCATGGTAGTGGCCACATCTAGGGCTTGGATCTCTGCTAATCCTGCGCATGTACTTACAAACGCACCATGTCCTGTAAGCTAGTGCACCAGATGAAATGACAAGTGCCCCTGCTGCCAGCGCATCTACTCCTACAGACTTTCCCTTAGGATCCACAGCCACGATAGTAAGGATCCCTATTTTTTAGAAAATAAACTATAGCCCATGTTACTTGGGGATAGTGTTGCTTCCCAACAGTGAAAGAATTTTTTTTTGTCGGTTCAGTAGATCTAGAGATTACCCCACACAACGTCACAAACTCACAATCCCACTAACTCACAAACTTTACCTCTTTATAATATTAGTATAGGTATATTGAAAAAAACAGTCATTTAATTGGTAAAATAGGACCAATTTTCCTGTTGAAATAATTACAAGCTCTAGAAAGCGGACAAAGTACAAGAGTGACTAGAGAATAGAGAATATTCATTTATAAATGAAACTTGGTATACTGATGACGTTAGAAGCTTATATCAAACGACGTACCGCATACGGACGACATTAAAAACATTAATTTACTTCTCGTCCAACGTAACTAGCTACATGAAGTAAGTAATTCAATCATCTTAGTCTGAAAAAGGGTCGTTCGCTATGTCACTAAAAGCCCTCATTACCATCAGTTACATAAATTCCACTTCTCTAGAATAACGACAGCGGATATTTTTGCACGGCTTAACGATGCATGTTAAAGGTAAAAATTATTGACTTAATTCGCGAAATTGGAAGCTTCCCTGATGAATTGTGGTCTCAGTTATTTGATGGTTGCTTGTTTTTATATAATATAAAATTTTTTTTTTCATATTGCATTTTAAAATGATTTATCATGTAATTATGTCAAAATGAAATAAATAAATCGATTTAAAACCTTTAGGTCCTATTAGATGAACCATTTTAGCGAAATTGCATTTTTTAATAGGTAGGAAAGAACAACCATTTTTCTCTAAAAAATACAGGAAATACAGATTGATTCCCAAGATATCGACATAATTAATTTAAAATGTATTGTACATTGTACCACAAGTTTTCTTTTGTTTACAATTCAACTTTTCAGCTTTAAAATACAATAGGATTAGCAATCAAGATGAAACGATTAACCGTCTCTGTTCAGGTCAAAAAAGTACGTAGTCAGCACGCTAAACATACATTGATCTAGACATGGATTCAATTAGTGGGGAGGTGTGGGAGCATGTAACACGCCACGTGCTTCGTGGTGCCGGCGCCGAAACGCCTGCGGCTTCCTGCACCCGCAGCACTTATGGCTATTGGTGTGACGCAAGGAATAAGATTATGTAGGTTCTGACAGTCTTAGACCCTTAACACAGAAGGAAATCGTCGTCTGACTGCCGTTTAACTTACCACCGACTGATGTTGAAGTCAGTCGGTGGATGGTCAGAATAAGACTTGCTGATGGTGGCCTCACTGCGCATAGACCAGCAAATGGCCCTAAAATGACGCCAGCTCACCGCCGGAGGCCTCTTAGCTTAGCACAAGAACATGTATACTGGACTATTCCCTGTCCAAATATTATATGGGGTCTTTTTATTCACGTGCTTCATGGAGGGTTAATGGCTTCGGAAATACTAAAAAGTCAATAAGTTCTTAACGCCATCTCTTTCAATGTATTTGTACTCAAGCCGATTTTGATTCTGTAATACTTTCTAGTTCGTTTTCATTTTTCTGAATGAGGAGATCCGAAGACGAACTAAAGTCACCGTCATAGCTCACAGAATAGCGAGCCTCATGTAGCAGTAAGCAAGGCACTTTGCGGGCCGAAATCATGGCATCGCAATCACTGGAAGTTCTGGGTTCGATAACTGATGAGGCCAAACTTTTCTGCGATAAATAAAGGCATCTGTTCTTCATTCTTGGATGTTGATTGTATGTTATTGGTTCCGTCAGACTATAAGACTTTTAAAAAATAGTGGCTACGATTTATCATCGCTCCCAGCAGTAGATAAACAATGAAAAGCTTTTAACTTAGACCACGACACTAGAACCGCTTCCGAATTACCTGACTGACACGCCACTACTTTTCATTCTATTGCTAGTTAGCGCTCTTGCCACCAACATTAGTATCATATTTTACCTCATTTAAGTAGGCTCTTGATATCTGTTAGGTACGTAAGCGCCTATTAGGTATGTTCTTACTTACTATGGTAGGAGCGGGGCTAAGTGATTTCGTTTGAAGTAAAGACAAGGGCTTTATCATAAGGTTAAGGCTTTTAGTTTAAAGTGCTGCGCCTGCTCAACATTGTTCTCTTTATGTGGTTTTTTCGTTACCTAATAAGAGATTGTTATACAGTTAATTTCAAAAATATGTGCAAACACATTTGAAAGTAAATAACTCTTCTTTGAAGGGAATAAATATTGTCCCCTGACTAATGTGAATACATATTTTTGAACGTGGCTGTACATACTAGATAAAAATTATTTCAGGTATGTAAGTATTCTAGCTCCTCATTTGTTGAGTACATAATACAGGTGAACCTTGCTTCCACCTTAGGCCTTATCGTTATGTAACCTACCATCAGGCGAGATGAAGGCCATATTGTAAAAAAAAAGAAGACAAGGAAGTCGAAGATGGGACGGGAACGGGGTTCAATGTAACAGCGTTCCATTGCATCATTAGTTTGATTTTATTTTAGTTTTTTTTTCAGGTTTTAAAGGCACAATAAGAATGATAAGGATTATAGGACCTACACAGTGAAGAAAATATATACCAGTTTCCATTTTAAAACTACCAAAAACTAAGGACATTATGTTGGTAAAATTTTGCCAGAAGAAGCAATTATTATCTTTTTTTAATAAAGGCTATATAATAGGTTGGGGAAAAAGTTTCTTCGCATTTTTTAAGAAAATTCAAAACATTTTTTAATATAGTTTATTTACATTTAACTAAAGTATGTAGGTACCATTTTGTTCGATAACTTTTTGCCATCTTGTAGGTAGGGACATGATCCCATTGCTATAGAAATTTTGGGACTTCTGGTCAAAATACCGCGACAAGTGGTTTTGGCAGTCCTCTCGTGATGTTAACCTGACACTGCCTAAAGAATTCTGAAGAGACCGAAACAGGTGGAAATCTGAAGGTGCAAGGTCAGGACAATACGGCGGTTGCATTAACACCTCCCAGCCAAACTCTCTTAATTTTTGCTGAGTGGCTAAAGATGTGTGAGGTCTAGCGTTATCATGATGAAAAACCACACCCCTTCTGTTGATTAATTCCGGCCGCTTTCTCTCAACTTCTTGCTTTAATCTCATCAGTTGTTCGCAGTAGAGTTCAGAATCGATGGTCCTGCCTGGTGGTAACAGCTCATAATGAATAATGCCCTTCCAATCCCACCACACACACAGCATCACCTTGTTGCGAGTTAACCCGGGTTTCGCCACAGTCTGTGAAGCCTGACCGGCCTTTGACCACGACCTTTTTCGCACGTTCTTGTTGTACGTGATCCACTTTTCATCACCAGTTATCAGCTTCTTCAAAAATGGTTCGGTTTCATTGCGTCGTAATAAAGAATCACAAATGAGTACACGGTTCATTAGGTTTCTTTCAGTGAGCTCGTGAGGTACCCAAATGTCGAGCTTTTTTGTGTACCCAGTTTTTTTCAAATGCGCCAAAACTGTTTTGTGGTCAATTCCCAGTTCTTCAGCTACGTCGTAACTACTGACATGCCGATCTTGTTCCACTTTTTCAAACAACAAAATGGCATACAAAATGGCATCCATTTTTTCTGTAATACCTTACCTGTAATACCTTTCTGTAATACCAGAGCGACGTGCATCTTTGACATCAAAATTTCCGGATTGAAAACGCTTAAACCAAATTTGTGCTACTCTCACAGACACTGCACTAGGTCCATAAACATCGCAAATTTGTTTCGCGGCTTGCTTTGCAATTTTACCTTTTTTGTAGTTAAATTTTAAAATGTATCGAATTTCTTCATTAGATTCACTCATCTTGGCGGTACGAAAAACAAATGAAAACCACACATTTTCCTAATTTGAATTTGGAATTATGTTCTTTAAAATTTAAACTTTCAATGATACCAAAACCAGCCAGATACAAATAGTATAGCCAAAGAGATTTTATTACAAGTTTATACATACTATAATGCAAAAAGACTTTTTCCCCAACCTAATAGGTAACATTATATTTTATGTGTATATTTTTCATATATTATTTTACTTTCTTTGTATCTATATACCCCAGATACCGTTCCATAGTACCTAACCCAGACGTGCGGCACATTGGAACAAAGGAAATTATGTGCAAAAATTAAAAGAAATATATACTAAATAAATTTTTTATCTGTTTTTTCTTCTAAAACGATAGTTCAAGAATCATACTTAAACGTGGAAAACATATATTAGGTCCTTACCTATGAAATTAGTGTTTTGTATGGAGATTTTGGGGATGTCTGCATTTTACCATTTTACATAAACATTTTATCAGTTTTCTTCACAACGACAAATCCAGAGATAATAATATTTGGCATGTATCATAAGACAAGCTTTAGCAATATGTGTGTGAACACGTTTGTTAAAATTATTCATCGTTTTTATGTTAATGCAAATCAAATGATGTATTCGGGAGGCAGTTAAATATAATTTTCTTTGTGTCTAATTTAAACACAATTAAACATACTGTTGGGAATCTGTTTCATATAATATTTCCCAACAGTGGAGGTAATAAATGCGTAGACTATAAAATTAAACTCTTAAACACGTCTTCGTTTTACATTTATTTCTGAAGTTTTCAATGCAAATACTGAAGAAATATAATACCGATAACTTGGCTGTATGGGTTTCGTTCCCTTTGCCTTCCCTACATGGGAGAATTTTACAGGTGTTTTTGGCGGCATCCAACTATGGCGGACGTGATTTTTATTTCAGTGATTGTAATATTGATTCGGAGTTGATCTTGTTGCGTAAAATCAGTGTAGTTTTGTGTAGTCAGTGCTCAGAGTAAACAGAACTGGAGTAGCCATTAGTCAATTTCTCAAACATTTTTTTCTGCCATTTCTTGCGGGGGGTGAGGTTACCACTACACTTAAAGCCAGCCGTTTTTACAAATGCACACATGCATAATTCGACACAAAAATTTAAATTTCGCAAACACACGCTTAAAATAGTCACGTGGGGTGTGCGTTTCGACAACGTCACAGCCGCACTCCCCACGAGACTAGCGTTCGAAATTTGAAATCGTAGAATTCTAAAACATGAAATAATGAAGTAAATAATCATGAAATTTTAAAAATTATAATTACAAATAAAAGGTGACACCATCTTTTAGCATACTCGATGTTTTCTATTTATTTTTACAACAAAAAACAGCACAGGCAGGCATTTTTGAGGGAGCTCTGTTCGCCGCAACGTTTACAATGTTATGGCTGTCAAAATGGCGGTCAACTAGTTGTATTAAACGTGCAAGCATCCGATGCTTGTGCATTTGGCAGAGGGGAATGTTAGACAAAGGCTACTCCAGTTCTGTTTACTCTGAGGCTAAAATAGAAGTGAGTAAAAATTTTATAGAAAACTTTGACCACCATTTGCTCAACTTTGACCTACTTACTGCTCTTACCCTTAGCGCGTCAGCATAGTCTTATTCTTTTTTTTTTTTTTTTTTAATTATAGCAATGGCCTATTGAGCCTTCAGCTTAAAACGATAACATATAGAATCTTATTTAAAAAAAAAAAACGGTTACAAAATATAAACTAAACAAACAAAATAAAACATGAAAAACGAAAAGAAAAACTACGATAACAATTGGAAGGGAAAAAATAATAATAATAATGATGAGTTAACAATAACTACATCATCTTTAAAACTAACAAAATGATAACAATAGAAAAGAAAATTACATATTATAAGGGTCCGAAAGTATTTACATAAAAGTCATATATAATAGAATATAAATCAGTACATTTTAACAAGCTTTGCAAATTCGTAGGGAACTCATTATTTTTAAGAATATCTTTACAAGAGCATATTAACAAAAGACGTTGAACATTGAATTTTGAACAAGTAAAAAACAAATGTTCAAGATCGCAGTTGTCATAATTACAGTATAAACAAAGAGAATTGTTACTTAATTTAAGGCGATAAAGATGTGATGGAAATGTACAATGACCAATTCTTAACCTACATAAACTAGTGATAAAAGATCTATTTACAAAAGGCACTTTTTCAAACCATGCTTTAGAGCTAGGTACAGGGACAATTTCAGCATGCCACTTGCCTTTTAACAGTCGTGTATGGTCTAATGAATGAGACCATCGCTTAATCAAGTTCTGCTTCAAGCATACAATTAAATCAGTATGAGGAACTTTATACTCAGATATTGTAGAAATGCCCGAAGCGAAACGAGCAAGCTTGTCAACGAGCTCATTTCCGAAAATGCCAGAATGTCCCGGTACCCAACAAAATTCAATCTCAATGTGTTTATCATAAAGAGACTTAACGAGATGCCTTAGTTCGTAAATAAGATAATTAATATTATTACTTATGTCTTTCTGCTTTAGCGCTTGTAAAGCACTCATAGAATCACACAGTATTATAAATTTACAATGTCGGGATGAATCAAAATTATGTACAATGTATTTAACAGCAAAAATCATACCTAAAATTTCAGTTGAAAAAACTGAAAAATGATTATTACACAAGAAAACTTTGCCAAATTTATTGTAGGAGTCATAAAAGGCGAAACTAGTACGGTTGTCAGTTTTGGAACCGTCGGTGTAGATTTTAATATAATCGCTTTTCTCATCCAGGAACTCATAAAAGTCATGTTTGGTACCAAAGCGAGTTAGTGTAACAACAATATCACCCAGCATTGAGTGAAAACTATAAGCAAAGCAAGGAATTAAGTGAACCCAATTAACAACATCTTGGAATTGAAAATTTAGATAGGCAATGGATTCACTGATAGTAGGAAAGGCCGGCATAGGAACAACATTATAATCTGGAATAGAAAAGTCTTGTAAATAACGATATACAATAACATTATCTCTAGAAGCTAAGTTCAAACAAAATTTTTCTGTTAAATACGTTCTTCTAATGCTTAAAGGAGGTATCCCTGACTCGACTTCTAGCGAATTAATTGGAGAAGACATCATAGCTCCAACGACAATTCTTAAGGACTTGTTCTGTAAGACATCTAGCTTACGCAGTAACTGAGTAGAGGCAGTAGCATAAAAAATGCATCCGTAGTCAAACTGACTGCGGATCAAAGAAATATACAAATTCTTTAGAATTTTCGGGTCCGATCCCCAATTGACTCCAACTAAAGACCTCAAGATATTTATGCGTAGTTCAGCTTTTTTACAGACATAACTGATATGTGGACTCCAAGTTAACTCAGAGTCAAGCATGATGCCCAAATACTTAACCGAAGTTTTAAACGGAATCAGAGAGCCATTATAAAAAATACGGGGATTATGTATGGAACAATGTGCAAAGATCATTACGGAACTTTTTGTAACATTAACTTCAAGGTCTAGAGTATTAGTAACAAAGCTAGATAAATCAGCAAGACATTTATTCATTATACGCTCTCCTTCCAAAACATCATCACAGTCTAAATAAATTACTAGGTCGTCAGCATAAAAGGAATATTTTACATAGTTAGGTATAACTTTCATAAAATTTACGAGACATAAAATAAAAGCTAACGGAGAGATTACCGAACCTTGAGGAGTGCCCTTGTAAGATGTTCTAGGACCATGCACACTGTTATTAACTCTAAGAAAAACAGAACGACTATTAAGAAAGTTGTATATCCACGATAGGACCGAGCCAGGAAGACCAAGCGTTTGTAAAGTAAGAACTAAATATTCGTGCTTAATATTATCAAATGCGCCTTTGAGATCCAAAAATACCGCCAATGTTATTTTATTCTTCCTGAAACTATTTTGAATATCACCTAGTAAGCAACATAAATTATACATTGTGTTCTTGGCCTTCCGGAAACCAAACTGATAGCTAGGTATTAAGGAATTATGCTCGATAAACCATTCTATACGATTTTTAACCATGGTTTCAAATAGTTTTGCAAAGCAAGATGTCAATGAAATTGGTCTATAAGCATCCAGACTGTTATTATCTTTATTAGGCTTAAGAATGGGAATTACAATTTGAGTTTTCCAAATTGGAGGGATAACGTTACCTAACCACAATTGATTGTAAATATTCAAAAGAATTGTTTTCACGAATTTGGGAAGATTTTTAATAACTGAATATGGAATGTAGTCTGGGCCCGGTGAAGTATTTTTCTTTTTATCCAAAGAGGCTACAAATTCATAAAACTCAAAACGATCTCCAATCCATTGGGCTGAATCTGCACCAGGAGACGAAAAACATGAATCTAAATTAATATTGGGCTTGCTATTATGCGAAGTTATTTTACTTAAAAAATTGCAAGCATTGGAAGGTACCGCAAGAAAATGATGTGATTTAGTATTTATACCTAATTTGGCAAACTTAAATCTCCTAACATTATCCCAAATAATTTTTAGAGGAGTCATCCTATTAAATGAATTGCATAAATTTGACCAGCTGTTTGATTTCTGTTCGGATAGAATTCTTTTCTTTTTAGCATCAGTTTGTTTGTAAATAATATAATTTTCCAATGTAGGATATTTTTTATATGAATGTAACGCAAGTTTCGATTCATTAACTACTCGTGAACACACATCATTCCACCAAACCGCACATTTGCGTTCCGGTTTTGACGATTTTGAAGAGTGGCAACTCTTATCATTTTTTTTAGGAAATGACAACAAAACATTGCAAAGTGTCGCAATAAAATTATTGTAACTTTGTAACGGATCTGAGGATAAAGAAAAGGAGGAAAAATTATCAATACATAGCTGAGAAAATATGGACCAATTAATTTTATTAAAATTTATTTCGGATAAACAGGTAGTCAGGTCTACGGGGAAAGCAGTGGTTGAATTTTGACTACCTGAGGAATTAACATTTTTGTGATGACTATGGGGACTGCTATACAAAACGCTGATAAAAATAGGGAAGTGATTGCTGCTAAGAAGATCATCATGAATGTGAAATGTACAAGATGAACTTACCGCTGGAGAAGCAAAAGCCAAGTCCAAGACATTACCATTTTGACTAAATGGTGCGAAAGTTGTAACTGCAAAGTCATTCAAGCAAATTAAGTTATGAAGATCTGCAAAAGATTCAATTGATTTACCTCTACTGTCATTAAATCTTGAGCCCCAGGCAATGTTATGAGCATTAAAGTCTCCTGCAATGAGAAAATGTCTATTTTTTATATGTGAAAATGTTTTTTTAAGCATTTGTATATTAAATTTACCATTAGGAGGAGGTGGAATATACAGACAAAGAATATCTACAAAAATAGAACCTATTTTAACTGAAATCAAAATGTTTTGAAAGTGATAATTAGATGGAGTATCAATAAATCTATGTACATATTTATCTTTTATGGCCACTGCTACACCACCATGAGGTCGATCAGAATCACGGCGAATAATTGAGTAGCCTGGTATTTTAAAAGTCTTGGCAGAGTTTAACCATGTCTCATTAAATAGTATTATATCAATAACACTGCTATGTGATGAGATGAGAAATTTCAATTGGTCTACTTTTTGGGCTATGCTACGGCAATTCCAGTGAACAATATTGAGGTTACACATATCACTAATATTTTTATTATCCATAAAATTATGCTGAGAAATTAGAAATCAATAGTTCTTTAATGAGTTTGGATGAGATAGCATTTTCTGACCCTTTTTTATTTAAATCTACAAGAGTTTTTGTTAGTATACTTATTACATCATCAGAGTTCAAAATGTCAGTATATAGAGCACGTTTTTGAGGCATATTAAGCAGTCTTAAATTATTTACACCAGTGGAAGTAGGAATACTAAAATGGTTAGTTGAGTTGATAGGAGATGAAACTGTAGTAGACTTGATTTTAGATGCAACAGAAGCATAAGTTAGTTTCCCTGAAATTTTATCTTTTAATTCCTGATTTTTTGCGGATTTTATAGGGCAAGAATTGCTGACTGCTGAGTGAGCTCCAAGACAATTGGCACATTTCAGGTTGTCCTTGTTATTACATAATTTGAAAAAGTGGTTACCTGAACATATGGAACAGATCTGTTGGCTTTTACAAGAGCCTCTACCATGCCCAAATTTATAACACACAAAGCACTGGCGTATGGGTTTTACATATTCAGCTACATCAAACCAGATAAATTCATACTTGACATGGTCAGGTAAGGAAGAGCTAAGGAAAGTTATTAAAACTGTTGGAGTTGGTGAGAACGAGCCATCGGAGTTCCTACGCATGAAACGCTTCACACCAATGATCTCGGAACTGGACTTCAGGTTGGCAAGAAGATCCTCTTCAGATATTTCCTTTGGTGCTTTTATTATACCTTGACTTTCCAGGTGGTCATATGGAATTTTGGCTTGCCAGCTCTGGCTCTTTAATAAAGTCTTTGATAGAAGAAACGAATTTGCGTCTTTTTTATTGTTGAAAAAAGCCTTTATAATGTAATTTCCTACTGGTTTCACATACATGAGCCCAGCAGTAGACTTTAATATACCATTGGTTTTAAACAAATCCAGCTTGGTATTTTGAGTTGTCGATGAAATTAAAATTGGATACTCTTTTTTCTTGTCTTCTGTGTATACATGAGTGTAGTCTTTAAATAGACCTCTACGAGTCGAACTGAAATTTGCTGCCATTTTAGTTGGTGGAGAATCTTCTCCATCAAAATTTTTTCTTTTATGTGCGGACTTCCCACCACTATCTTCATTCATAGCTTTACAACACTACTTTACACTATTTAGCAATAATAAGCAAAAATTTTAGCTAAAAAGGGCGAATTGAAAAGAAATTTTGAAAAAGATTTCAAAAAATGCGCCCTTACACTTTAAGCGTTCCCGCCCTTTCCCACAGCCTGTTATGTTGATAGTCTTATTCTTCTTCAATTAATGGCGTCCGAACGGAGTCAGCATAGTCTAATGCACAGATTAAAGAGATATGTCTAGTCTAATGCCGCCAAACACTTCTATCGTCTAACCACCAGCAAGCCCGCCATGTTCCAATAGTTGACAGTTTACCGCATAAGAGGCTCAGAGTAAACAGAACTGGAGTAGCCATTAGTCAATTTCTCAAACATTTTATTCTGCCATTTCTTGCGGGGGGTGAGGTTACCACTACACTCAAAGCCAGCACAACGCACAACATTTTTACAAATGCACACATGCATAATTCGACACACAAATTTAAATTTCACGCACACACACGCTTAAAACAGTCACGTGGGGTGTGCGTTTTGACAACGTCACAGCCGCACTCCCCACGAGACTAGCGCTCGAAATTTGAAATCGTAGAATTCTAAAACATGAAATAATGAAGTAAATAATCATGAAATCTTAAAAATTATAATTAAAAATAAAAGGTGACACCATCATTTAGCATACTCGATGTTTTCTATTTATTTTTACAACAAAAAACAGCACAGGTAGGCATTTTTGCGGGAGCTCTGTTCGCCGTAACGTTTACAATGTTATGGCGGTCAAAATGGCGGCTCAACTAGTTTTATTAAACGTGCAAGCATCCGATGCTTGTGCATTTGGCAGAGGGGAATGTTAGACAAAGGCTACTCCAGTTCTGTTTACTCTGAGATAAGAGGCCATATATTTAATCTAGGCACAGGAGTTACCAGACATACAGCCTCATCCCTATAAATATAATAGACTAGTTGACTCATTTCAAAAGTAATGAAAATAATGGGTCATTCACATAGTATTTAGTACAAGTGTCCAAAATATACTAAATTCGATAAATAAAAATAAGGGATTGCTGTAGAAATTCAATTTAAATTTGTTTTATTTTTACCTTTTTTTTTCATCTGCCAAAAACGCTATCCACCATTTTCGTGAAATTGGTGAAGTAACAATTACTACCTTGTGCATAGTCAAAATCCATCAAACGCCAATCACAATCACTAAGCATGTCTGTCGGCTGTGTCAGCCTGTGTTACGCATGCGTAAGGATTGTTTTCAAAAATCGTGACCTCACGACACAGATAATTTATAGACCATCATGGCCTACAGAATTTTTGCCTGTCAAGGAAAAACGTAATTTAAAATGAGTTTTTGCTTTTATATTATTTTTTATAGTGTTGGTAAATAGTAATGAATCATTTAGGGCCCAATAAAAAAAGGTTCAACAAGTCTAATAATGGACCAAGCAGACAAAATAATGCTATTTATTTTGTACTAATAAGGTTTTCAGTGAAAATTACGAATGTTAACTCTAATATTATTATACCGAACACATTACTGTATGGACTATTTCCGTTGCTTTCTTTTTCGCTTTTTAAAACAATAACTGTCAACTGTCAATTTTTCTATGACGTACTACGTCTATTTCACTAACTACTACTTGTCGAACGAATGTTGAGTTTATCATTGTGTGAAAAGTAGAACTAATTCTTTAATTGTAACTCTTATTGCACATCAATCTTATCGGTTGTATTTCTTGGTGATTTCGTACTGCTATATAAATATTTGTGATAAGAATAGTATTATCGATTATTAACAATGTGTCGTTTAATAATTTCCATGGTCGTAGTAAACTCGTTTTTGTGTTGTTGGGGAGCCCCTGTTACAAATGTAACGATTCTCTCAGACACATTGAATACTCTTGCGTCTAGTTGTGAGAACCAATTCTTATCAGCGCAAATAAGGAATAAGATCACACAATGCAACTTACCAGTTCCTCCATATCACGAACAGCAATTTGAATGCTTACTCTTTTATGATATAAACAAACAATTATGTGATGCAGTTAATTCTGCAAAGTTAGTGGTGAATGAGAATTATACAGCGCAAATTAATGCAGAACAGGATGTTTCGAAGTTGTGCAACAGTGCAAAAGACTGGACTTTTAAAGGTATTGGTGAGGTGTATCGTAAAACAGTAAACCTAGTATTCCGTGATCCGGTAAGGTGTTCGAAAGTCTGCAGTGTCCAGAATGACGATATTTTGAATGTGGATTCTACCTTTTTCTGCAAATATTTCAAATGGGGCTCAGAAATGCTGCACTCTCAAGCAAGTCTTGCATCCGCACAAGTGAACTCTGCACCAACTCTGTCTGCACAGGGCCCTAGTAGCAACACTGGGAAGATTGAAGAGTCTATCTCACAAAACAAAGTATCTGAACTAAAAACTGAAGTTAATAATGTAAATCTACCATTGTCCAAGCAATCTGAAGCAGGCGACCAGTTCTCTGATAAAATTACTGAAAAAATTAGTGCTACAAACATTGAGAACTCGGAAAATAATGCTCAAGCATCCATTTTACACAATGTTGAAGATGCTCCAACTTCTGCTAAGCATGACGAACTTGCAGTCAGTGAAAATGTTAAGAAAGACGATGTACAGCCAGTACTACAACCAGTGAACACTGCAATTTCAACAAAAGAAGAGAACCAACCTATCCAAAAGGAATCCCCAAAAGGCGAGACTACAAGCAATGCAAATAAGAATGCAGTTGATAATTCCATGAATGCTGTAGTCGGTGAATCAAAAAAAGGTGTGGCTAATGATCTACTAAACCAACTTGAAAATCCTAAACCAAAAGAAATTGGAGATAATATGGATGATGACATTGGTAAGGCTTTGACAATGAAAACAAAGTACCTAACAATTTAATTTTTATTTATTTGTGATACAATCAATTAGTTTCTTTTAATTTATTTAGGTGATTAAAATGAATTATGAAGTTCAATAATCTTTTCTAAAATAATCATTAAAACAATAAAAAAAACTATACAATTTAATATTATTTTCTGAGTCAAATCCTTATCAATCCAAATTCAAAAGAATGTTTAAGTTTGTTGATAAAACCACTAAGTTAAGAATGATTTTTCCTCTAGCTTCAAATGCTAATCAGTGCATTCTATAAATATTTCTTTTTTAAATACTTGTTCATTCCTCATATATTTTGTCGGCACAAAAGTTTGTGAAAATTTGCTGTTTTATGGCAAAGTAATTAAAAACTGTTATATATTAAAATTTCCAGATTCTGAGGAAGGTAGAGATGGTCTCCTAGACACTCAAGGTGACGACATTGAAGACCCTTCATTGGATGATTTGGAAGCCAAAATGGACCCCGACCTGAACAAAAAACCAATTAAGAGTAATGATGCTTCTATGTACAGCAATGATATATTACAAAAAGGTATTTAGGAACATGATTCTATGAAACATTTATGAACATGGTTAACCTCTATTGTTTGGAAACACCGTGTTTGTGCTGACCCTCAGAGGGTTAAGTTAAAATTCTGTGATGTTCTTTTACAAGAAAGGTAAAACTTGGAACTAAAATTATACAAGAACATCATGAAAATGAAACAACATAAAATAAAATAATTTTCAGCAAAGAAATTAAGTCAGTTTACGGCATCTCAAGAATATAAATTATAGCTATAATTATAATTTATGTTACTGATTCTATAATTTATGTTAATAAATTAAAGTGTTAAAAATATTAATAATTCTTGAAGTTAGACTAACTTATTCTATTGTGATTTTTTAATACTATAATCAAGCGGTGGAAATAAAAAAAAATCATTTGTCCTTGCATTTATTTCCAATATTTGCACAACTGCTTGAGTAATGACAATGGTCTATTATTCTTGATTATATTATAAATATTTATTTAAGTTAAACATAATGTTTCATCATTTATTTTTATGTTTCACAGAAATATACCCAAACACTATCCCAGATGGATTTAGTGAAGATGATGACCATTTCTTTCCATTTTTCTTGACTGCAATTATAATGGTTATCCTGCTCTACATTCTATATCATAACAAGAGCAAAGTTAGCAAAGTGGTAAGTTTGATACTATAACTAAATAAGTATGTTATTATTTTTTTGCACATTTTTTATGCTAATATCTGGCTGTAAAATGAGGTTTAAAACACTATGTTCAATTTTTTTTTCCTTTTCACTGTAATTTCGAGAATTATAATGTATAAACAAAGGTATGTAGTATATTGAAATATAATTATTATAAACTCTATAACATAATTGCAACAACATCTTGGTACATCCATTGAAATGCTTTAATTACCATTGCTGATTATGTTCACAGAAAGAAAATTTTGTTTACATACATATGTAAATTACTATGAAGGTCGTAAATTGATAAGAATTTTAAAATGCTTTGTTATTAAAAAAAATTCACAATAGCAACACCAAAAACAGAAAATTTTAAATTAAATCACCTACATTCTAAATATTTTAATTAAATGTTCAATTTCCATAATTATGCTGGAAGTTTCAATTTAATTTTGAAGTAGAACCAGTGAGTGACAGAAAAACCTGGAATGGAATATAATGAGTAAAATAAGAAAATATATATATAATTTCACATAAATGCATTACTAATTTTATAATATTTATTTAATTTGAAAAAAAAAAACGCATTTGTGTTGTTTGTTGCTATGAATTTAATGTTTGAAATATTCATTTGAAGATTGGAAGTAAATGCTGAGCTGATGAGTGACAAAAGAGAATTTAAGTATCTTCCTCTTTCTCATTTAATGGCGACCCTACTGAATTTCAGGACAGGCAGTAATAGGAGGATTTTATTCCGTATGATTTTTCATCAAGCTCCTGTGTTTTGTTCTATTCTGTTCTGTTGTTATATTTTTCAACATCCACACTGAAGTAAACAATCTTGTTCTATTTCGGTACCTTTGCTATGGTGGACTTGTATTAATAGCTCATACCTAGCGTTAAAATTCTGAAAGAGTTTTATTTAAAACTTTTCTGGTTTGTTTCGAATGTGTAATGACGAATTTTTTTAACAAAAATTAAGATTCCACCTTCCAAATATAATATTCTACTAAAAAAATATGAAAATTTTCGTTTCTTTCGTATTTTCCCGTTTTATCGGATTAATTTATAAAAAAACATAAAATAAATCTTCTCAGTACTTTTTTGAATCTATTTAATATTTGGATTAAAAGGAACGAGTTTGAAAAAACGGGAGCAATACTTTTCAAACCTGAGTATAGGAAATGTTAGTATGGGAACTTTTTCTCCTGACGCTATGTGTAATAATAATGTTTCATCTTCCTATTTAATTATTTACATAATATTTCCTTGTTGAACACAATTTAAGCAACTAGAGTTTACAATCAATAGACACCTTTCGCTGTCATTACACAGTGCCCAGCTGTGGTACCCAGTGTATGGCAACAGATTAAGTAATCCCCACAATATTATCTTCTAACAAATATAGTCAGAGACATATACTGTTAGTAATGGAGCTCTTCTAAGGGCTTAATTGGACATACATAGGCGACTTGTCACAATAGGCCTTAACAAATAGCAGCGACGCAAACAGCCGTCTAACCAAAATAAATAAGTGTAGTCAGCAGCATGAATATAATAAATTCCAGCAATATACGTCTTTATTCCTTTGTAATAAAAGTCATGTACAGTCACTCTTGCACAAAATGGTTTTTCTTATTTTCCATTACTTATTTTCAGTTCCTCGGACTCATAGTGGAGGGCAGACAGACGGGCCGCCGCCGCAATAGCCGAGGGCACGCGTATCGACGCCTTGACACGTTGGAACAAGCCATGAGCGCCAACACAGCAGCGCCCCCTAGCAAGATTATATACTGAACTCTCGCGTACGCTTTCAAGGTCATAGCACACATCAACCCGGAAAAGGAGCGTCACCTTACTAACTTGGCAGCCCCAGTATCCTTAACTGTCGGTTCATGGATTCGATTTGGAAAATCACGTCCGGTCTCGCTCTGATTCGCCGGTATCAAAAGTGACAGGTACAGATTCCAAGATTGCTTCGTTTATTTTCCGACAGTTGAGAAGAAGGGGGCAGTGGCGTTAGTTACAGTACAATAGGTTATTTGCCTTTTTTATAAGGCCCTAAATGATTCATTACTGGTAACCACAACCATAGCATAACAGAACTTTGATAAGGTTTATTTTTCCGTTTCACTTCTTTTGTCAAGTAAACCATATTAAAATGATTCATAGCGCTGTTTTAAACGTGATAAAAAATGTAGTCCACTCCGAGCCGATCTGTGTGGAAGGACACTTAAGACTGAATATTTCCAATATTACCAATCCGTGAGTCAAAAAAGTTTGCGCGGTCTTTCGCTACCTCTCAATCCATTAAATAAGGTATTATCTTTAGTCTTGCTGTCACGCGTCATTCTGTTTCCGAGTTGATATGTAGCACAAATATGATCTATAATAGGTTAACAAATCGATTGCGGACCCACTTGCGGTATTAATAGTACTTAATTTTATTCTTTCTCTATATTAACGAACAAATACGATGTAATTTATGTTGCGGAATTAGTTTTTTATATTTACAGTAGAAACTCGATTATCCGGACTAATTGCTATCGCTAGGCATCCGGAAATTTGGAAATCCGGATAATCCAATGTATGAAGAAAACTGGTTTTGTGCACATGTAGTAGGCAGAACAGATTATTAAGAAATTTAATAAAGTTAACCTTTCTGTACTCTGTGGTTACCATCACGAATTCTACTTAACAGCTTAAGAACAACAAGGGAAGGGGTTACAAAGGTTTTAAAAAACTAGTGGAAAAACATTCCTCTCCATAGGCTGTCTAACTCCATCATATTCGAGGAAAGAACGCGTAAAGAATGGTACGGAGGCGTGGTGTCATTGATTTTCGAGATGGGGGACAGACTGGATTGGCGACCCATTTGACTAACTACAGACTGATTACGCTCCTTAGCCATGTTAAATCTGTTTTCAAAAATATCAAATCGTCTCGCGCGCAGGTTTAAGACTCCCAGACTTTCCAACAAACCGGATTCCGAAAAGGCTTTAGTACATAACCTACATACCTGCGGCAGGTCAGACAGTGGACCAAGGAGACCTGCCGTTGTGCTTAGCGTTTGATTATAATATTAGGTCATAGGTTATATAGGTTATAGGTTAGATTTTGGGAATGTCTGCATTTTACATACTAATATTTTATCAGTTTTCTTCACAACGACAAATCCAGAGATAATAATATTTGGCATATATCATTAGACAAGCTTTAGCAATATGTGTGTGAACACGCTTGATAAAAATTATTCATCGTTTTTATGTTAATGCAAATCAAATGATGTATTCGGGAGGCAGTTAAAAATAATTGTCTTTGTGTCTAATTTTAACACAATTAAACTTACAAAAAATTATCAAATTAAATAATACGAGCTCATTATATGGTCTATTTTTAGAAGAGGCAATTATTTTATGAGAATGTTCTGAAACTTAATAGTTACGGACAAATTGCTAAGACAGAATAAAAACACCAATTTCATAGGTAAGGACCCAATATTATACTTTTTATTCGATAACCCTTCGATTTTGTCGAGACCTGAGCCGTACTACAGACGCTCCAGAGGTGTCGAGACTATCAATACATCCAAGTTTTGCAGTCACCTTGACTTGAATTGAAAACGCCATTATATCGGTCTGGTTTACGGATGGTGTGAGACAGGGGCGACGTCATATCGCCAAAACTGTTCACAGTGTACAGTTGGAGGACATAAACGGCGCGACGAGTACATACCGCAGTGCGCAGCTCTGACACATTCCTGCTTGCATATATTCGACTCGTATTAATTTAATATATCGATCGCCGTCAGTAGTCCGGATAATCGCGAATCCGTGTATTTAAAAGTATTGATTTTAGTCAGTATTTAATGAATATGTTTGGGTAATTGATATGAATTACGGAGGTCAAAGGCAGAATCTGTATAAGTACCTACGTACTTACTTAAAATTTATCTTGTCAAGAGAATATAGGTATTTACTAAGTTCGAGTTTTAAATGTAATTCGGGGGTTATTTAGAAGAGAGATCCCATGTATTATTGTGATTTAAAATATGTATTTAGTTATAAGTCTTTTCAGTCATATAAGTGCACTTTAATAGCGCAAGCTGGGTCGAACACGTATTCAACTTAGAAGGTGGTGTAGTAATCATTATCGTACACAAGTTTGCTTTCTAAAGATCTCATAACAATACTGAATTACAACTAGACGTCTCTGGGGATCGAAAATAGCATTACAATAGTCAATGTCACTAAAAGTAAATCAACGACCGTTGAATCAATTTGTTGATAATATTTTTCTAGCGATTTGATTTTTTTTCCAGTTCTAAATGAACGATGAATATATGTATGTGGTATAAATAATGAAGAAACAAATTTTAAGCGTTTAAAATTCATTTAAAATGTTTAATGATGCGTTCATGGCAGGACCTTACGCTGTCAAACACTAACACAAAATTTGGAAATGAAAATTTATTTTAAATAGGTCGAAGAATCAGTTAAATTCATATCCGACAACATTTTGAAAACGACACTACGAGTTTATAATCAATAATTCATCGTGCTGAATGACATGAAACATTATCTCTAATTTATTTCCATGAAATGTTTACAAATTGGTTCAACACAACAGCAAAATTCCCTTTACCAAGACGAATTTAATTTTTATTCAAGGCCTAGTGTTTTCTTGGTGGCATTGGATAAAATTTTAAATTTAATACATTTTCGAATCTACTTAAATATATCCCGAGTATCTGGGAGTATTTTTTTCGTCAAATGGGCGGAAATTTAATTCATTCGCTTCCTAATGGAGGTAATTAAATCGTAAATGATACCAGACGTTCGTTCCTTCGTTTGATTATTTATGTATAACATCATAAAACATGACAAAACATTTGTCTGTGACTTATGAATAATATTGTAAGAGAAGGTCTTTGATAGTTTCTTGGTATTTAGAAGTGCGCTGGCGTACTTTTTGTTAAATGTATTGCTGTGTAGTCAATTATACGATACGCTTTTTTATGTCGAATCAGCTCATTGAGTTTTATATCTTAGATAGTAATTCAATGCATATCTAACTAATAACTCTTAGTGAGAACTCTTAGTAGCATTTTCATAAAATAATAATATTAAAAGGTTATATAATCCTAATTGATTTTTTAATTGACATTTAAGAAGCTACTTATATGTTGCGGAATTATTTGGATTCCTAATATTTTGTGTTTTATGAACCTTTTTGATCTTTTTTCCTCTCAATACCTTCTACAGCCATTCTCGCTACACCACGGTACGGAAAGCAATGAGTACAATACTAGTTATATTAGAAATTAAAAATATTAATTACGATTAGTGTAAAAATGTATATTCGCTTTACTGTCTTGTTGATCCTGTGATTTTACACTTCGAATTTCCATTAGTTTATGTATGTTATTTTATTGAAATTGCGTTCTATTAGTCATCAAAATATTGTTTTACTATTATATATATATATATTTCTTTTTAAAAATCATGTATACATAATTTGATCAAAATAGCTTTTGATAAACACTATAATAACGAAAAAATTGAGAATGCACGTTTTTTTTATTTAAATACCTCAAAACATAAATAACGGTTTTGAAATGGCAAAATTAACACGTAACTGCATTAAAATTTAAGTAACATGACTACTTAGTGAAAGACTAGTGGAAAGTTAATTCTTATTTTGTGTTACAATAGAGTCGAGATTTGTACACCTGACAAAACCTATGCCATGTTTATGTTTGATGTCTATGGTCTTTCGACATGATCTCTCTAATTTGTGGTCTATACGAGGATCGGTTAGATTTTCAATGCCGTCCTTTGCTTCTTTATTATATTTAAGAGATTTCTGACCACATTGAAATATTACAATGGGATTAACAATGCATGTTATAGTGCACAGTCATCTGCAATAATTATGTACACACTTGAGTTCCTACTGTGATGCAATTAGGTTCATATTTGAATGAGATTGTATACATGTTAGTGCTCGTGACTGTACATCAGTCGCAAACCTTTGTGGCTGGTAGCAATATAGTTGTAAGTTATTTTTTAAAATGCATTAAACGACTGAGTATTATGCCAGTTTCACGTTAGTGCAGTTACTGTAGTTCTGTATACAAATGAAATATCTACCTATCTTATGTAATTTTTGTTCTTCAATTTGTATGTTAATTTTAATTTAAAAATTTAAAGCCCTATGAGGGTGGTTGTATGTTTAGTATTAGATTATTTATAATTGTATTTCAATAAAAAAAATACGAAATTAGCAGTTTTTTTTGGTCCCAACTAAACCAATCACAGATCACTCTAACACCGACGAAGACGTTAGCATTCGACTAGTAGTTTTATAAAAACCGCTCTTAAAAAACTAAAATACTTCTTAACACCAGTCATTTTTTATTTTATAATTATGTAGCATTGATGTATTAACATATACTTACATCAATTGTATGTAGCCTATACTCGTAATAGCTTATTCAACATTTAAAGATTTTTTCAAACTGGAACAGTAGCCTCAATTGGTGGAATTGAAAATTAATCCTACTCTATTATTAGAAACAAAGTTCATAGTGGCGTAAATTTGTTCTTCAATTTTCTGGGAGGCGTTTTTAAATTTTTTTAACATTCAGCCGCATAGCACCCGTTCCCGTGGGAGTATCGGGATAAAAGGTAGCCTATGTCCTTTCTCAGGCTCTAGACTATCTGTGTACCATTTCGGGTTAATTGGTTCAGTTGTTCTGACGTGAATGCGAGACAGACGAAGTTACTTTCGCATTTATAATATAAGTATGGTTAATACACTCACCGGCACAACTAACCGGCCACTGTGATTTTCGCATTTGTTAAACATTACACGTTGAACGATTTGCAATTATAGCATGGGATTATTATTATTTTTCACTTTATTTGGGATAATAAACAATTACACACATTGGTTAAATTATTAAGTAGGTATTGTATTTTTGCAGTTAAGAGCCGCAGTACAAAAGTAAACATTTGAACATAAAACGGTATACGTTTTAAGTAAAGCGAATTGGCACGAGTAATTTAAAAATCATTGTTAATCAACTGTTAAAAGCTGTTTAATGAAAAAGGGGTATTATAAGATAGAAGATTATTTTAAAGATAAAAATTCGTGGCTACTATAATTTGCTCCTCTGTACATACTTATTTTACAATATTTAAAATGTTCTAAATTCCTGTTATTATGGCTGTTTAAAAAAGGCTAACTGTTAAGTTTCTTGCGGCACTTCTTCTCAACAGGCCATTCACGTCGAAGTGCTAGTAGGAAAAAAAATATTGACGTGCAAAAGTATTTTATGTAAATCAAATTGCAGAATAAATGATTTCATTTCATTTCATTGGGTACGATTCCTGGCTAAGATTTTTGAGCTTTTCGAGTTTTTCAAAAATCCAATGATGCATTTATTGTTTTCATCGAAATCGGGCTCGGGACTCGTTGGAGCATTTTTCGATTTTCTAGAATGATTAGGAAGTCAATCCTGTATACCTACTGCCTACCTATAATAAATTGCAGATGCAACTAAGAATGCAGCTTATGCCTTAACAGCATGAGCACCGCGATATGATATTTATCACATTTTTATCACGCCCAATTGTCAAAATCCATAGTAAGTAGGTACTTTGATTGTTAAACGTTCATACTTCACAATGTTCAGGGTTTGTTGTTAGATAAATATACATACCTAATTAATTCCTAATTATGTTCAGGTTCCGCTTACCCCTTAACTATACAATACAGGTACCTAGTAAAAAAACTCACGATAAATTGTTTAATGCTTCGTCGACATAGCCTAATTCAACAAAAACAGGTCTGCTTATTAGTGCGCCCTTTGTTCTTGCCACACACACGCTTTTACCCACCAACAAAATGGTATTCTTCATTATTATTTAATCGTGTTTATTCTTAACGTTTCAGCACCGTATGTTTAAGGAATGTGTGTCTGCAAGGGATATTTATCTAGGTATAACTCCCTTTCAAATGAACAATAGAACTAACAGGACCCAGACAGTGAAAGGACTGGAAAGGACGATAGCCTTACTCAACTTCGTTAATAAAGTGTGAACCAATCTATCCCTAAATTGGATGTCTGTCCTAAAAAGTCAGACGCACAATTACTTGCTTAATTATATTTTGAATAAGTACTTTTGTTTGTTTTGTATTATGTAGGTGTGGTTAGATTTTTTTACAGATATTCTGATATTAATATTATTATTATTAATACTTAAGGTTACAGCAAGAGTCGAGTACCACATGGTAAAGAAAGCTCGTTTATTAAAATAAAAGTAGGTAACTAGGTATTATCTCTTTTACACCTTGACTGGGCCGCCTAAACGAATGGATAAAACCTGTAAAACGGCTTCGGCTTTAATTTAGCAATATTTTATCGTCAAGCATAATAAACAAGAATTTATATGCTTGGTGAGTGTGATTTCGCATTACTTCGATCACTTCCCGCCCTATGTTTAGCAAATACTTGTAAGTAGTAACAATATTAGCAATAATAAATAAATGCTGAACGTGACGGAAGATATTCGTTTGGCCATGGATAATACCAAACTAACGGCTATTATTCTTTTGGATTTTAGCTGTGCTTTTAACATGGTTGATTTTGATACTTTTTCTTCTTGTTACGGCTAACATTTCTACCTCCGATCTGTGTTGGTTTCATCCATCTATTTGGCTGCCAGTAGTGTATTATGACTCATGACTCTTCGTCGGATTGGCGTGTCCTCACTGCTGGTGTGCCTCAAGGTGGTATACTTTCTCCTCTTCTACTCTCAATTTTCATCAACACTATTTCAAATTCTATTTCTGCTAGTTCTTTTCTCTGTGCTGATGATCTCTAAATTTATAGGCACTGCAGTTTATCTGGAATCAGCCATACCATTAGTAGGTAAAATCAAGATCTACCTAGCTGATGTTGAGGAATGGGCAAATTCCTATGGCCTCTTGGTTAATGCGTCTAAGTCGCAAGCCATGATTGTTGGCAGTAGCAGGCTACGTAGCAAAGTTGACTTTAGCTTGTTGCCTTTACTTAAATTTAATGGAGTTTCAATTGCTTACTCTGACAAGGTGAAGGATCTGGGTCTATCAATGGACTGCACTTTGTCCTGGGGTACTCAAGTAAATAAAGTTAGTAGACGTACCTAAACATTTTTCCTATCACTTCCTTACGCGCCTTCAACACTTTCTCCCCATCAAAACAAAAATGTTGCTGGCGTACGCACTCTTATTGCCCATTCTCGACTACGCTGCCGTTTGCTATCTGGGCGTGACTGAGGACTTGCTGAATAAGCTCGAATGTCTGCAGAATCTGGCCATATGATTTATTTTTGGACTGAAGAAATATGACCATTTATATCAGTACCGAGGGAAATTTTGGATTATATAGGGTCCTACATAATCCAAATTCCCCTTCCTACCTCTGGTGACGTTTACATCTTACTCCGACTCGCTCGTGCTATACAAAAATATTCGAACTGCCCATTGCCCAAGGCCAATACTGTTATTTTCTGTCAGTCTCCTTTCGAGCGGACCAGTTGTGGAATAACCTACCCTCTGATGTGCAAAAGAGTCCTTCCAAATTCTTTTTGGGGGACTTTCAAATTCAAAATAATGAAGCCTATCTAAATTCTAATTCATCATGTTAAGTTTAAATAGTTTATTTATTTATTATAGGTCTTTACCTATGAAATTGGTGTTTTGTATATGGAGATTTTGGGGAAGCCTGCATTTGCCATACTAACATTTTTTCAGATTTCTTTACAACAAAGAATCCAGAGGTAATAATTCTTGGCACGTATCATTAGACAAGCTTTAGCAATATGTATGATATCACTCTTCATGAAAATTATTTATCATTTTTAAATGAATGCAAATCAAATAAGTAAGTATTCGGGAGGCAATTAAAAAGAGTTGTTTTCGTTTACTTACAACAAATAAATTATCAAAACAAATCAGAAGAGCTCAAAAATATTGTCTATTTTTAGAGAAGGTAATTATTTTTTAATTAGGGGATAAGTTCGCCATTGCCAACTATTGTTTCTTCTATGTATTGTGTTTTTTTCTGTGTGCAATAGATAGTATTATATAATGTACAGTGAATTATATATAACACTGGCAGACATTGTCTCTGGGATAAGTTTTGATGAAGTGCTGATAACGATAACATTTTTCAACTTCACGTGTTGAAAAATAAATGATAACGTGTTACCTATGCTATATTATTATCATCGTTTACTAAGTTTAGAATTTTTATGGTGTATGACTCACCCGGTATATTAAACAAAACAATTTGATTTCAGCTACAGAATGTCTTATAGAAGGTGCGGCTAATAAGGCCTGTCGGGTAGTAAGGTCTAATGGCCGCTACTGTTCCTTTAACGAATTTAAATTCGTCTTTAAGCTTATTGAAATAAGTGTAATTTTTTTTACATAAGTAAACATTAAATTTAATGAACGACTCTGAGTACGGTAGTATCAGAAACGTTAGTAAAAACTATTCGAAATAGGTCAGCAAAATAACTACTTGGGCAGCAACTGAAATGTTTTCTCTGCTGCCATAATTTGTTGATTTAATTATTATTTTGCTGTCCAAATACTTATTTTGCCGCCAAAATAATTATATTGCTGACAAAATCTAAAATCTGATCTCTAATCTTCTATTTGTTTTCTGCACCACCCAATGGTTGACTGGTAGAAAATGCTTTTGGCATTAAGTCCGCCATGTACACCAAATGTACTAAAGTTTTTAATAAATAAATAATAAATAAAATATTTTTTTGCTACCCAAATGATTGTTTGTCGTCGAATGGTTTTTTTTTCGTCGTAACGTCGTCCGAAGACGTGCCGAGCGCAGTTCCAGCGCTGGCGCCGGGCTTGGACTACTGCGCCGGACGCTGGTGGAGGCGCGGGCGGGGTGGCGGCCACGCTGGCGGTATACGCGGGCGCGGGCGCACCGGCGGCGGTTGCGCTAGTCCTGTTTTGCACAAGGACGGCGGCAGGACGAAGGTGCATCTGAGAATGTGGGACGTTTTTCTTTTTAATCCTGGTTGAGCTGCCAGGCCAGGCTTCACCTTTCTCCTCTTCAGAAGATTCCGAGGCTTCTCGTACCCTCGTATGAAGCAGGCTGAGAATCAGGACGATCCCTTCGGAACACTCTGGACCGTCTCCTTTTCGAATTTAGTTGAACGCGCTAATCTCAGGAGCTACTGATACGATTTGAAAAATTGTTTCAGTGTTGGAGAGCCCATTTATCGAGGAAGGCTATAGGCTATACTTATATACTTCACGGAATCCCAAAGTCACTATTTCACGCAGACGAATCCGTGGGCAAAAGGTAGTAAATAATAAAAAAAATATTATATCTGTATGCTCTTCCTGCTAATCGTCATCTTAACTGCCGTTATCAATAACAAAAATGTTACTATCGTACTTTTTGATGATATTAGTGATATCCGTACTTGAGGTGAATTCATCTTAATGTTAACTTATGCACGTCATTTAAGATGCCCACAAAAATCGACGTAGATAAACAGATAGGACTATCATATCCAAGATTCGATAACCAGAGGAACTAAGTAGTATGTAACGTATATAAGATATGTATTTTTTTAGTAAATGGTTCATATCAAAGAAGTAGTGACTGCAATGGATAAAATATCAAAAAACGGTGTTGATACTCGTGATAAAACATCAGTTACTAGTGAATATGTTAATAAAACAGAATGTGCGAATGAACTTGGTGAAAA
This sequence comes from Parapoynx stratiotata, assembly GCA_910589355.1. NCBI lineage: Eukaryota > Metazoa > Arthropoda > Insecta > Lepidoptera > Crambidae > Parapoynx > Parapoynx stratiotata. The sequence continues at coordinate 8,857,774 of OU342466.1, forward strand.
TCAAAAGGAAGATCCTTCCAATCCTATCCCCGAAAAGGATAACGATCAAAAGAAAACATGAAGTGAGTCATGTATGAACTTCTTCAAAAATATTACAGTGGAGCCAACAGTCTCACTTTTCATTGTAGCGTATTTGATAAGTTCAACCACTATAACCAACCTAAGTTTGGAAAAGGCTTGTCGTGTAAACCTTAATTTCACAGACGACATCTGCACTGCAATGCGTCAACAAAAGTTAAATAGCCAAAACGAGTATGAAAGAGACGCACAAAGACTGGTCTCAAATGCAGTAGCATGGAAAACTTATTTGACAGCAACGATACCATGCCTTTTGGCCTTATTCGTTGGGCCTTGGCAAGACAAAACGGGGCACCGAAAAATTTTCTTTATTGTTCCCGTTTTCTGTCAGATGTTAGCAAATGTTAATAGTATGGTTAACGTATATTTCCTAAATGAATTAAACTTGCAAGTACTTGTATTTAGCGATGCTCTGATCGAAGCTTTATCTGGGGGAATATGTGTACCGGTACTTACAGTTTTTGCATTCATAAGTGCTGTCACGACTGAAAAATCGAGGACATTTCGTATGGGAATTGTTAATTTTTGCTTTACTGTGAGTTTTCCCGCTGGAATGGCATCAAGTGGATTTTTACTGAAGAATTTAGGTTATTACGGTGCATTTTCTGCTGCATTATCAATTCATGGTATCAACCTTCTATACAATTTGTTTGTACTTAAGGATCCAGCTAGGAACAGTGAACATAAAAAAGTAAGTAAGATTAATATTTTTCTCAAATAATATTACTTATATAGGCACGAAACGAGACACAATAGAAATATCTATTGTTTGCGAAAGTATATATTGCGGTGCCCGCCAAGGAGTTAGATATTAGTATTTCAATATAAAAAGCGAAGAGTAGCTAATATGTCAACACAATATAGAAAAGTGTGATTAGATTTTAGTAATATGTATAAATAGTACTTTTTTTTGTATCGTTAAACAAACACTTTTATCGCCAAAACAATAGGAATTATTAGCTTTAGTTGTTACGCATTAGTAAAAAGAACCAACTGTTCATACAACCACCACATTTACAATATTGCCAGCCGTTAGACAACAAAACCATATGATATAGACATAATGGCATTTAACTCTACAAAACTACATGCATGTGTGCTTTTGAACCACATATTTTATAAAAAATCCTGAAATAATATTTACAATTTCCTATTACAAAATAAAATTATTAATAGCAAAGTTGGAAAAAGCCTGTTGTTGTACAATTCCCGTCTGAGTTCTATGGCTGAGGGCGAATTCAACCAAATTCTGTGTTACACGGAAGTTCGGACAATTGCATTGTTCGAATCCGCTGTAATGACAGAGTCCTGTAGTCTCCTGCGTATAAGACCGATTTTTGGCCGTGTAAGCATTTGACAGCTAAAGCATTTTTGGTATTCCTAACACCAGTGTTGCTAATCGAGGTCGAATTCGCCCTGAGTAAACTAGACGTGACTCTATTTCCCCTAAACCACACACTTTGAAACCGAATGTAAACCACTCGACCACGGAGGACGAAAATCGAATCCTACAATAATTTTCTATTCTTTCACAGTACGACAAAAAAGGAGTTCGTTTCTTTTTCCGAACATTCTTCGATTTAGCCAACGCGATAGACACGATTTTAGTGGTATTCAAGAAAGGTCCTGGTAATAGGCGGCTTCGAATGATCGTCTTACTCTTTCTGGTCACCATTTTGTACGGGCCCATATCTGGTTAGTACATTAATGTATAGACATTGTACATGGACAATTTATACAAATTAATTTAGGCTTTATATAAATTAAGATATTAGTCATAGAGCTTGGGTCGCTGGAGCCGTACCTATAGTTTCTAAAGAGGTGCCGCGACTTGCAAAATTTAACGTAGCGCGACAAGACTTTCGGTCGCTATCGTAACCAGTTGCAAATGTAGAATTTGGCATAACGCTATTGGATGAGAGCCGCAAACGAACGCAGTAATGTGCATATCCAGCATCATAAAGGTTGATGGTGATTTCAGATACTGCGTTTCGAACAGTCTTTTCGTTGTCTTTGGTTCTGTCTTTTCAATAAAATCTGAGTTATCTGAGCTTTCACAGTATAATCTTGAGGTATGACCAAGTCCTAATTGATCGCAAACTTGCTTGACTATAATAAATCAATACAAGTATAGTTTATTTGGTGCGACTGCTTTTATTTCAGGTGAAACAGCTATATTGTATCTTTCAACTAGATATAGATTCAATTGGGATGAAGTGAATTATAGCCTGTTTCAGTCTTACAACTTCATTTTACATAGCATTGGTAAGTTTTATTTAACATTTACATATCGTAAAATTTATTGCTGAGAACTGTCAAATACGAGTAAAGCAAAGCAAAACATTCAAGATGACTGCTATGTCCTCATGGTTCCCAATATCGCGATTCCTAGGTGCTTGTTGCGGGCGAAGGCTTGTGTCATATTATATGTCCCCCTGTGTTTTATATTCTATTTGACCTTAGATCTGTGAATGTAAGGACATATCGTCGTGGATAGTGCAAGACCGCGTAACTAATATTGGGTAAAACCGCGAATCTTGACAAATTTTGCCAATTTGATTTATCGCGTGCCATGCACGTTAAATAACAAACTTGTTGAGTTTTAACCCTTTTCTATAAAACTTGATTTATTGCAGATTCGCGGACTTTACGTATGTTAGATTCGCGGATTTGCACTTTCGCCGACGATATACGTCTCCAAGTAAGTTAGAAAAAGACATACGGTTACGAGAATTTTAGTACCTTGTCATTCTTAGGTGACGTGAGTTGAGTGAGTGCAGATATGAGACGAGGAAAATCAAGGCGAACTTTTTCTACCAATTCAAAAGCGTTCTGAAGAAAGGCAAGGTCAAAAGTACCCAAAATCGCGAAGCATGTATGAAGACTGTAGTGAAAGTAGACGAAGCGAAAGAAATATATAAGGACCGCAGCACATGGAAATAAATAATCTCTGCCTACCCTATGAGAGTAGGGCGTGATTTTATGTGTGTATTCTAAGGTTTTAGTAAAATATTTGCCGTTGTGGTACTAAACTGTACTAGAAAATATGAACTTGATAGCTGTCACCTAACTCGTAATATGAAACGCGTGAAGCGTGAAATGCAGAGAAAGTGCATGATGACAGCATCCATTGTGAAATGAAATGAATATAAGTAATGTATTAATTTTAAAGCTTTTATTAAGTTAGTACTACTTTCTAGGTACCGTTTTCTCAATCGTTGTGTTGAGTAAGGTCCTGCAATGGAATGACTCTCTATTGGGAATGATCTCAACAATTAGTAAATTCGCTGCCTCTTTCGTGTATTGCTTCGCAACTACTGGTAACATATTTTACATCGGTAAGTGTACTTTTTTATTGAAACTGTATTAGCTCAAATTAAACCACCTTAACGAGGCAAAAGCAGACTGGCATAAAACGTAAAACACACTCAAAAGCACTAATCGAACCACACTCTCGCAAACGCACTGACGAGGTATTAAAGCTCAACAGGAGTAACCTGAGCGTAATGATTAGGACTTTGACTGGTCACTGCAATTAAAACAGACAACTTACAACTGATACTTTACACTGATACTTGCAGATTCTGCGAACGAGAGCGTGAAATACCAATGCACCTCTTGTGCTACTGTGAACCACCCTTGACCCAGATAAAATAAAAAATATCTTTCTTAGACAGTGCCCAGTTGATGGAGCTACTGTAGGGCCTTAATAGAAATTACATGGGAGGCTGGTCACAATAGATCTTATTAGGTCGCAGTGATGCGAAACAGCCCCGTTTAGCGCAAAATAATAAATAATTTGCTCGATTTTTAAGTGAATACATTTAAATATAACACAACTACATGAATAAAATATATTTCCTTTTGTCGTTCTCAGCCACGCTGGCAAAACGGTTGCAATATTGACCGGGACTAACGGCTCAACGTACCTTGCAAAGCACGGAGGAGTTAGTGGTCACAAAGTTTTGGTCAACCATCCAAGGCCTGTCAATGGGAAGGTAGCTCTGTTTTCGATATCGAAAGCTAAAGCGTACTAGCCACTACGCCACCGAGCTCTTCATTTCCTTTTGTAATGCAAATAAATTTTACATAAACATAAACTCCTTTAAGCAAATAGAATCAAGAAAGGTAAGAATCTCTAAGTAAGGCAAGAGGACGAATCGAAGACAGGTTGAAATGTTACTCATTAGTGCTGACCAAAGTCCAGCAGTGGAATAAAATAGTCTGATGAGGATTATGAGGGACATGCTACTACAGATTTTTGATTCACCAGTACAAACCATTTGCGCATCTAACAATCTTCTTTGAGTCACGAGTAGATAGTTAAATTTATGCATCTTGTCACTTAAAACACTAATTAAATACCATGTCTGCGGACATACCTACTTTATTTTTCTAGAACTAACCTAAAAGGAGTTCTGGCCGGAACCAGTGCACGTCTATGCATTTTTTTTGTTTCTTGGCTATTATTGTATAGGTTTATAATTTGATATATATATCTGAATAGGTTAAGAAACATTATTTAACAATTAAAAACATTAATTCATTTATTCTAGGCCCAATCGTGGAGATCATGAGTGGTACTTCATTGTTGGCGCTAAGGTCCATAGTATCTAAATTAGTCGCCTTAAATGAGCTTGGTACGTACACAATTTGTACACAATCATCTATCCAGAATTATAATAAATCTAAACATAGCTATAATTAAACTGTAAATAACGTGTTTTCGTAATATTCAATACTAGCTGTTGCCCGCGACTTCGTCCGCGGTTACTATGGTTTTTAACTATCCCACGGGAACCCCTTTTCCGGAATAAAGAGTATCTAAGATGTTGACCAGGGATATATGGTATCACCATGCAAAATTTCATTGAAATCGGTCCAGTCATTTCGGAGATTAGTCCGTACAAAGACAAACATCCGTACACACATAGAAACAAAAAATAAAAAAAGCTTTTTTTTGTATTATCCCTCTTTTTACATGATTTTAAGCACTGGCAAGCAAGCCCCTGACTTGAATTGAAGGATTTATTTTCTATGTACAGACATTCGCCCTCTACAGTTTTAATATATGTAGGTATAGATATTTTATAGCTAATTTATAATGGGGGTGAAAAATTATCGATGTAAATACCAAATCACCAATTTTTGAACATTTGGTCTGTTTGTATGTATGTATGTATACAAGGAGTCGTCGTCTTCAGCCTATATATACGTCTCACTGCTGGGCACAGGCTTTCCTCATGGAGACACATATGAGGAGTATGGACTGTCTGTTACACCACCACGCTTGGCCCAATTCAGGTTGGTCCAACGCCTTAATGTGCCTTCAGAAGCATGCATGCTTCCAAAGGCACATTAAGTCGTTGGAGTTTAACTCCATGGAGTTTTAGTCACCTGTAGTTACTGTGTAGTTACACCAAAGGATACTACTAGGTACACCACCGAGTTATTAAAGGCGCACGCGCACGTACACGCATCACGCAAATACTATAAGCTTTTCATGAAATGTGGTACCTATGGTGATAGCTTAATGTCCGGATCAATATTTTCAGATAACTTTTACAGGAAAACTGCGTTGAATCAATACGCCATGCAAACGACGCCGCGGGCACAGCTTGACTTTCCTTTTCGGCCTTCCCTATCCTAAAACCATGTTTGCAGTGAACATGGTTGATGGGAAAGGCTGTAAGATTATAAAAATCTGTCTATAGCTAAATCCAATGCATCAATATAGGAATACTTACCTATGTATTCACAGAAATAAAAATATAATAAATCGTCGTATATCAATATTTAATTACTTTTACTATGGAACCTAATATTAAAGTTAGAAATCTCTTGTAAATTATGTATACTGCATAAAATAATTTCTTGCTTTGAAAGCTTTTACATGATACGAGGAGGACTTTTTTCATTTTAAAAAGGTTCAATAACTCACAAAAATGTGTTTGTCCGGTTGGATTTTTGTAATTTAATTTAAAGGCACTTTCGGACTAGCTATCTGATTGAAACAATAGTTAAGAACCCGATGGCAATGCAAATTGCAACTACTTTCCTTTTACTACGAGCATTTTCAGGTCAAAATTTCAACAACTTTCAGGTTTTGCATGGGGTTCCTAACATCGATCAGTAGAGGGCTCTGCACGTAGTTGCGTTTTTGCTCTTTTTAGGAAATTATATACGAGTTTATATATTAAATAAATGAAATGAAAATTTTAATCAATCAATGTAGGTATACACTAAGTTAGTTATTTAATATTTTTTTATTATTCATTACTTTTACAGGGAAAGCAAACTCCATTTTCGCGCTTTCGGAGAACCTAATGCCATTAGTATACGTTCCGTTGTATACTAAGTTGTATACCGCGACCATGGAGATATTGCCTGGAGCCGTGTTCCTGGCAAGCGGCGCGATTACAATACCGGCTGTTATTGTGTTCACGTAAGTCTTCGTCGCCCTGACCTTTTCCCACTTTAAGTGGGGTTGGCATAAATATGTTTTCTTTTTCCAATCTCCTCTGCCACTCGTTGGCTCAATGTCTACTTTTTTCTTCTCTTTCAGAATTCACAGTCTTTGTTCATCCTATCATTCTAGGTTAATTCATATTCATACATTGTTTTCTTTCTGTCTTCGATCAGATTTTGATTAGCGATACTGGTGTAGTAATACTAAAAATGCTTTAGCTGTTAGATGCGTACCGTACACGGCTCCCAAAATCGGCCGTGTACGCCGTACGCCATTAGAAGATTTCATATCCGAACGAAATATTGTTGTAATGCCTTATAAATTACATTAAATAGAAAAATCACATTATATCATTATATTTTTATGATTTTTTAAATGCGTGAAAATAATTGCTTGATATTTTATTATATGATGTGGTTGTGTATTTCATTTTCTTTTAGATTTGTATACCCAATTTCTTTTTCAGGGTACTGTTTGTGGAGCATAGACTGAAATTGAAGAAAACATAAGAAAATAACGCATTTGGTGCTGCTGCAATTTTATTCAAGACATTAACTTATCTGTATTTTGCCTAGGCAAAGGATTTTCATAAGGTTAATTAGTAGAAGAGCTAGTGAATCCCCTATGTAAAGGTATAAGTCTGTAAGGGTAGGAATAATATATAATATCCTTGTAGTAAAGAGTTATGGCATGCTAAGTACGGTAACCATCGCTTGTCACGCCTTAGCTCTGGACATCTTCAAACCCTACAAAATATCTGTATATATAAAATCTGTGAAAAAATAATTTGTTACTGTAAGCTTGAAACTTTTATACAACTTCGTTGGATTCGTCGTTAATTATGAAGTTAAAAAAGGACAGGCGTTTTCGATGAGCATAATTACCAGACTTATCAATCCGTAATTAACTTATTTATTCTGTAAGAAATATGTTTATGTAAATAAGCAATTTTAAGATAGTGGGCACAGGCATTTCTAAAAAGAATCTATTTTTTAAAATAATATAAGGTTTTGGGAGCCTTCATAAATATTTTATGCGGACAAAACAACAGCTATAGTAGTCACCACAGCTGATCTGTTTGTATGATTTTGACTGATTTTTGACTGATTTTTTTATTTTTTTGGAACAAGTATTTCAACAAAAACAAAAGCAGATTGAAACGAACTAATTTTTTCATACTTCTACTGTAAAATTTAGAAGAATTATTTGAATTAATTATCGTTTCATTCAAACAAACCGCAGAAAAATAATTTTCCAAATAATTACAATCAAAATAAATTCACCGCGTTTACCTATTTTTATTTTAGATAAAACAGGTTTAAAACGTCATAAATATAAGTTACGCGTTTTATGTAAAGAATTTTAGTACAAAACTTAACAATAAAAAATTAAAGCTTTAAGTAATGTAAATTTGCAGTAAGTATATCTTTCTTTATATGCCTCACCGCCATTTTAAATAATAAATATAATGTTAAAAATTTAAAAATTTCCATTCATTAACACCTTTAAAGAAGTCACTCTTCCCATGCTCCTTCCTTCCTTCCGATTTCTGCATACTGACCCATACTGTCACTCAAAGTCAAAAAAATCAAAGGCAAAAGGTAAAAAAAATACATGTACAACTTTAGTAAAAAAATAGAAAATGTTTTTTCTTTAACCTTTGCAACAGGATTGCAATAAAAATGGGTTCCTTGTCACTTCTCACTTATGTTATGATTCACAGTAACAACAATATGATGCAAATATTGACAATACTTATTATTGAAAGGCTTAAAAGTGTGGGTATGTAATACACCTCTGCCTTCGGGACATAGGTGTGAAAATATATGTTTCTGTTCCTTCGGTATTTCTAGGCTTATCTTGGAAAAATTATATTACACGTATTTAGAACTTGAGGCTCAAAACTCTAAAGGATTATACATACCTGTAACTTCAGCAATAGCCGATAGTCCATGTACAACATCTGCGCCATTTTGTGCTAATCTATTATAGTATTCTTCAAAGTTGCCTAGAATTGGAATGTTTTTTATGGCAGCCTTTTTGATAGGCAATAGTTCTTCAACACTTTCTATTACATTAGAGAGACCGCCAATGATGTCTTTTTAATAAAGTCGTTCACTTTCTCCAGAGAATTGACAAGGCTTTTTGAATATTTTCCTGAAATTACCACAATATCAATCGAAATATAAAAAAATCTAAAAATACCACGTTTTTAAAAAGAGCAAAATAATATAATAAAAAATATAATGTTAGTAGTAGCAAAATAATATAATGTTAATAATGCAGATGATGTAGTATTATAATAAGGCAGCACTAGATGAGTTGGGAAAGACGGCACTACTCGTACAAGAAGTCGCGGGTTAAATCCCACTGTTCATACCACTAAGTTTGAATAAAACTTAAGTAACTACAGCTTGTTGTGAATATTGTTTGCCTCCCATTGTGCCTGGTTATGTAACAGGCTCTGATACATAAGGACTTAATATATCAGGCCATAATGTATGTGCTAGCACCAATGCCTACCCCTCCGGGGTCAAAGGCGTGATGATATATTTTATTTTATTGTTATGTGTAATAATAGGTTGGGGAAAAAGTTTCTTCGCATTTGTTAAGAAAATTCAAAACATTTTTTAATATAGTTTATTTACATTTAACTAAAGTATGTAGGTACCATTTTGTTCGATAACTTTTTGCCATCTTGTAGGTAGGGACATGATCCCATTGCTATAGAATTTTTGGGACTTCTGGTCAAAATACCGCGACAAGTGGTTTTGGCAGTCCTCTCGTGAAGTTAACCTGACACTGCCTAAAGAATTCTGAAGAGACCGAAACAGGTGGAAATCTGAAGGTGCAAGGTCAGGACTATACGGCGGATGCATTACCACCTCCCAGCCAAACTCTCTTAATTTTTGCTGAGTGGCTAAAGATGTGTGAGGTCTAGCGTTATCATGATGAAAAACCACACCCCTTCTGTTGATTAATTCCGGCCGCTTTCTCTCAACTTCTTGCTTTAATCTCATCAGTTGTTCGCAGTAGAGTTCAGAATCGAAGGTCCTGCCTGGTGGTAACAGCTCATAATGAATAATGCCCTTCCAATCCCACCACACACACAGCATCACCTTGTTGCGAGTTAACCCGGGTTTCGCCACAGTCTGTGAAGCCTGACCGGCCTTTGACCACGACCTTTTTCGCACGTTCTTGTCGTACGTGATCCACTTTTCATCACCAGTTATCAGCTTCTTCAAAAATGGTTCGGTTTCATTACGTCGTTAGGTTCATTAGGTTTCTTTCAGTGAGCTCGTGAGGTACCCAAATGTCGAGCTTTTTTGTGTACCCAGTTTTTTTCAAATGCATCAAAACTGTTTGTGGTCAATTCCCAGTTCTTCAGCTACGTCGTAACTACTGACATGCCGATCTTGCTCCACTTTTTCAAAAATGGCATCCATTTTATCTGTAATAGGGCGACCAGAGCGACGTGCATCTTTGACATCAAAATTTCCGGATTGAAAACGCTTAAACCAAATTTGTGCTACTCTCACAGATACTGCACTAGGTCCATAAACATCGCAAATTTTTTTCGCGGCTTGCGTTGCATTTTTACCTTTTTTTGTAGTAAAATTTTAAAATGTATCGAATTTCTTCATTAGATTCACTCATCTTGGCGGTACGAAAAACAAATGAAAATCACACATTTTCCTAATTTGAATTAGGAATTATGTTCTTTAAAATTTAAACTTTCAATGATACCAAAACCAGCCAGATACAAATAGTATAGCCAAAGAGATAAGTTTATACATACTATAATGCGAAAAGACTTTTTCCCCAATTTAATATATAAGAAATTTGTATGTTATACCTATATTTGTTTGTAAGTATGTGTGTGTGTGTAATTATTGCAAATAAAGAGTTTATCTATCTATCTATATATCTATCTATCTATGAAATACGTTACGTATAATTATAAAAGATTTTCTTAAATCCAATAGTTTTTGAGTTTATTCTAGAAAATATACTCTTTATAATATTTGTATTCATTATCTAATACTTACATTTTTTTACTCGCTATATCTTTCGAATGGAATGTCCGAAATAAATAATTCAAAAAATTATTAATAAGTATTGAACCAGCCTTGAATATAAAGTAGTTTATATTGATACTGAATATTATACAAAGGTACAAATAAATACCTTTTTCTAGCTGTTTTCATTGCAATTTTTGAAATAAAAATAAAAAAAGATTGTAAAAAATAAAATAATAGAATTATTATATGGTCGAGACATTTTTGTAAACAATAAATAATAATGTAAATAATAATGTGTTTTCCTAAGTCGTAGTACATTAATTCATTCTATCATGAATAGTTTTCGCGATGTAAATAATAATTTTGGTAATTGTTTTTGCAGCTTTGGTTATGTTTTAGTAAGGATCCCTAATTATTTTAAATATATACTATAGCTTATTTTACTCGGTAATAGTATAGCTTTCTAACAGTGAAAGAATTTTTCCCATCGGTTCAGTAGTGTCGATGCCTATTAGATGCAAGCAAAGAAACAAAGAATATTCAAATATTTCCTCTTCATAAGTATAGAAACTCACTCAGTATAGAAACCTATCAAGAACAACAATTATATTAAGTATCATCGTACTTTTTGATGATAATAGTGATATTTGGGGTAATTCATCTTAATGGTTCACATCATTTAAGATGGCCATAAAAATCAACGCTGATAAACAAATATACCTAACTGTATATATAATAATCAAAATAATCAATAACCAGTGAAACTAGCATTTAACGTATAAAAGACATGTATTTTAGTTAATTATTCATTGTCAAATAAATAAATAGTGTCTGCGATGGACAAAATATCTATTGGCAGAGTTATAACTCGTGATAAAACAGCGGCAACTAGTGAAAATGTTAATAAAGAAGAAAGTGAGGATGTAATTATTGAATCTCGGAAGAAAGATCATCTCAATTCAGTTCCTGAAAGGGACAACGAACAAAAAAAAACATGTAGTGAGTCATGTATGAACTTTTTCAAAAATATTACAGTGGAACCAACCGTCTCATTATTCATTGTAGCGTACTTAATAAGTGGAACAGCTATAACAAACCTAAGTTTGGAAAAGGCTTGTCGTGTAAATCTAAATTTTACCGACGACATCTGCAGTGATATGCGTCAACAAAAGCTGAATAGCCAAAACGAGTATGAAAGAGACGCACAAAAACTGGTATCTAATGCACTGGCATTGAAAAGTTACTTCACAGCAACGATACCATGCCTTTTGGCCTTATTCGTTGGGCCTTGGCAAGACAAAACGGGGCACGGAAAAATTTTCTTTATTGTTACCATTTTCTGTCACATGTTATCAAATGTAAATAGTATGGTTAACGTATATTTTCTAAATGAATTGAACTTGCAAGTACTTGTATTTAGCGATGGTCTGATAGAAGCCTTATCTGGGGGAATATGTGTACCGTTACTTACTGTGTTTGCATTTATAAGTGCTATCACCACTGCAAAATCAAGGACTTTTCGTATAGGAATGGTCAATTTTTGCATCAATGTCAGTTATGCTGCTGGAGCGGCATTGAGTGGATTTTTATTAAAAAAATTGGGTTATTACGGTGCGTTTTCGGTTGCGTTATCAATTCATGGTATCAATCTTCTATACAGTTTGTTAGTACTTAAGGCTCCAGAGAGAAACATTGAACATAAAAAAGTAAGTGAGATAAATTCTTGTTATTCTAATTTCAGTATGTTATGTTGGAGGATTGGATTTTTCAACTACGTATTCTAATTTTTCAAATTTTCTTTTCTATCGATGAACAAACACTATCGTTGTCATAACAAGTATGCATTAGTCAGTGAAATTATTTACTTTCGGTTATTAGACGCTAATTCAAAAACACATACATGCTCTATACTCAATGCTTCTAAAAAATATGCTTTAAAGATATTGACATGAAAAATTGCAAGACAACAAAACACCACGGAATAAACAAAATAGCATTAAAGCATTATTACTAAGATTCATTCAACTGTATTAAATAACTTGTATGTCTGATTTTGGTCCAAAAGCGAAACTTTAAATAATTTTCCTGTTGTAAAATTCTTCCATGTAGGGTAGGCAAAGGGAACGAAGCCCATACAGCCAAGTCTTCATTTCTTCAGTATTTGCATTGAAATGTAAGTGTAATACAATGCATTCTTGTGAGAGTTTGGCGTCAAACGGTCGATGGCAGACACTGTGGTGCTACTTAGATGAGGTGGATTGACACGATTAAAATCTCATCGCTTGACGATTATTTCAATGATCCTCCATATTGCTCAACATTATTGACACTTACTACACAAAACTACACTGATTTTACGCAACAAGACCAACTCCGAAACAATATTACATTCCGCCATAGTTGGATGCCGCCAAAAACCAGTTATAATTTTCTTTTGTTCCACAGCACGACAATAAGGGAGTTGGTCATTTTTTCCGAACATTCTTCGATTTAGCCAACGTGAGAGACGCGCTCTTAGTGATATTCAAGAAAGGCGCCAGTAATAGGCGGCTTCGAATGATTGTCTTACTTCTTCTAGACACCAGTTTATACGGGCCTGAATATGGTTAGTATAGTATATTAGTTAGGAACATGTTAGAGAGTGTGTTTTTTGGAGTTGTATATTACTCAGTTATTTATTGCATAATTAATGCGTATCTTTTTGTTTATTTTAGGTGAAGTAGCTGTATTGTATCTATCCACTAGATATAGATTCAAGTGGGACGAAGTGAGTTTTAGCCTGTTCCAAGCTTATAACTTAATTGTTCATAGCATCGGTAAGTAGTAACAAATTCATAATCACGGAACAGAAAAAAACGACTGTTTCAGTTCGAAATAGCATCAAGGCAATTTTGTTCTAGAACCAGTGTCACCAAACTCACACTTATACAACTTACGCCTAAAATAGTCCCGATATTTTTATTCGCGAAAAATAAAAGTAATGTCATAATCATAAAACAATTATTAAATACCTATCTAGTGTCGAGTAGCGGGTATTAAATTAGATAAGTTATATATTATGTATATTGTATATGCTACTCGATGTATAAATGAATGATAAATTTGGTAGGAGGTTATGGCAGAATAACAGAGGTTGTGGACTCTCTGCAACGGCTGAGCCGTAAGCCGTTTTATCTCTTTAGTTAAATTGTAATAAGAACAAGTGATAATATGAAATGAAGTGTATTTGTACTTGAGGACAAACAGAACGTTATTATTATTTTCAAATTCCTATTTAATACCACTGATGAACACTAGACAGCGCTTAAATTTTTTTTTAATTTGATTCTAATTAATATATTATTATGCAAATTTTTATTTAAGCGCCATCGTGATGTCGGGATATTGCATGACATATGAAATGAAATGAAATCATTTATTCTGGTATAAGATTTACATGAAATACTTTTGCACGTCAATATTTCTTTTTCCTACTAGCACTTTGACGTGAATGGCCTGTTAAGAAGTGACGCAAGAAACTCAACAGTTAGCCTTTTTTAAACAGCCATAAAACAAAAGGAATTTAGAACATTTTAAATATTGTAAAATAAGTATGTGCAGAGGAGCAAATTATAGTAGCCACGAATTTTTATCTTTAAAATATTCTTCTATCTCATAATACCCCTTTTTCATTAAACAGCTTTTAACAGTTGCCTTAAATTTATGCAGGGACAAATCAATAAAACTTTATGGCAGCCTATTAAACATCGTAATCGTATATAATTTAAGCATATCGTAACTTAATTTAAGCATGCTGCCAAGAGATGAGGGAACGTCACATGGAATATGTTATATCGCTAGTTATGAAAGGATATTTTGCTTTCGACCTTTAACTCTTTAACTCTTTATTGCACATAAACAAAAAGAAACAATGTAAAAAGCAGAAGTATACAAGGGAGGACTTATCTCTAGTAGGGATATCTTCCAGTCAACCCGTAACCTTTCATATTACGTTGTAATTTACTAGACAGCTTTTGACGAAATTAGATGAATATGACTATGTTTGACTATTATTAGTGGAATGATAAAAGAAGCATTTCCAAATTATATATAATAATATATATTTGTATAGATTTGAACTCAAGTAATTCAACTGATAGTTTGTTTATAAAATAATATGAGAAGTCATTATTTGGTCAGCAGAATAATTAACTGGGTATCAAGATAATTACTTGCGCAGCAAAATAATTATTTAAACTGCAAAACAGCAAAACACATATTTAGGCAGCAATATATATGTTACCGGAAATATATAAAATCTAGGATCAATGAATGATCAATTCCTAGGAAATTTATTCTGATAGATATTAGGTTAAGGTAATTTTTTTAGACCCTTAAAAACAATACTTGTGTAATCAAAACATATAATAAACAATTTGGCAGCACAGACAACATTAGAGTTGGTGCCCAATTAGTTATTTTGCTGATAAATTAGAATATTCTGCTGCTCATAAGTTGCCGCCCAATTAGTTATTTTGCTGACCAATATCGCAATATTTGCTCCTCATATGTTCCTGACCAAGTAGTTATTTTTGATGACAAATGTATTTTTTGGAAAATTCGAATATTTTGCTAAACGTTTAAATAACGCGCAAATAATAATTATCATTATTAATAATACCTACTTTAAAATAACAAAAATTATTCGTCAAGATGTCAACCTAAAAAATAAAAAATAAATTCTAGGTACTGTTTTCTCAATCGCCGTGTTGAGTAAGCTCCTGCAATGGAATGACTCTCTACTGGGAATGATCTCTACATTTAGTAAAGTCGCTGCCTCTTTCGTGTACTGCTTCGCGCCTACTGGAAACATATTTTACATCAGTGAGTATATTTTTATTTAATAATTAAAAACTTAATAGCTTGTATTATTGGGTGGGTTGATTGGTTTATATTATTGGGTCCTTACCGATGAAATTGGTGTTTTATTCTGTCTTAGCAATTTGTCCGTAACTATTAAGTTTCAGAACATTCTTATAAAATAATTGCCTCTTGTAAAAATAAACCAT
This sequence comes from Parapoynx stratiotata, assembly GCA_910589355.1. Taxonomy (NCBI): domain Eukaryota; kingdom Metazoa; phylum Arthropoda; class Insecta; order Lepidoptera; family Crambidae; genus Parapoynx; species Parapoynx stratiotata. The sequence goes on from OU342466.1 coordinate 8,873,391, forward strand.
ATATTTGAGCTCGTATTACTTAATTTGATAATTTTTTTGTAAGTTTAATTCTGTTAAAATTAGACACAAAGACAATTATTTTTAACTGCCTCCCGAATACATCACTTGATTTGCATTAACATAAAAACGATGAATAATTTTTATCAAGCGTGTTCACACACATATTGCTAAAGCTTATCTAATGATACATGCCAAATATTATTATCTCTGGATTTGTCGTTGTGAAGAAAACTGCAGACATCCTCAAAAATGCAGACATCCTCAAAATCTCCATACAAAACACCAATTTCATACCTAATATTAACATTAGACAGATATAACCATATCATAAGCAAGAAGTTCTATGAGAAAGTAGAACAAAAGGGGTATGTAGATGTCTTCAAGTACAAGGCTTAAGAATCGAAGACAAGGCTGGTGCACATTAGTGGAGACCTTATACAACCGCTTACATCTGGTGGTAAAGTTCAACGTTCATAGTTATATTTCTAAAATCGATTGGAAATTCATTTAAGTTTACAGTATGTGTCTTACGCTTTAGCCATTGCTTATTTATTTAGAATTGTACCCAATAGGGTTCCAGCCAGAAACAATAAAAGCACTTCCAAGAATCAATGAGGAATTGAGGAGCTAGGTGGTATTAAAAACAAAACTATTTTGACCATGGTCAGTCCTTGTATGAGTGACCAAAACATTGTGAGCTCGAGCTTCTTCCGTGCTTCGGAAGACACATAAACCCGTTGGTCACGGTCGCTATTACAACCATTTCCACTCACCAATTTAGTTCCAAATTTTTATTTCATATCTACTGCATTTTGAAATTACAACAACATAAGAGGTGTTGAGACAGACCATTTATTTTCCATAACAAATGCGATTGGCTAAATTCCAAATAATATGATAAAGAAAATAAAGGACGATACTAATTTATAGTTATATTTTAGGTCCAGTCGTGGAGATCATGAGCGGAACTTCATGGATGGCGTTGAGGTCCATAGTCTCTAAAATAGTAGCATCGGATGAGCTTGGTACGTAAATACATAATGTTATTTTTATGACATCTCAACAAATTTTTATCGTTAATAATAATAAAACATATAATTTTATTATGCGTATGATGTGACTAGGGCTCACTTACATACGTTTGACTTGAACTGCAGACAAAAGAATATTTGTTTTACCGCGACCCGATAAACGTAGTGTGTGTGGAACGCCCTGCGATAAGACGGGATCATGGAATAGATAAAGTTTGAGATGGGATGACGACATTCGTAGGTTGGTTGGAATAGGCTGCAAGAGGATGGCCGAAGTTGGCGCTTCTTTTGCACTGCTGACAGATTTATGTCAGCAGTGCAAAAGAACGGTTCGATGATGAAGAAGTTACATATAATAATTCAAGACTTCGTTCTCGAATCTAAAAAAAAGTCTACCAATGTTCTTTAACTTTGGTAAAACTGAACTCATTGTCAATGAAATTCGAAATTATCAATAAATATATCTATTACTATTTACTTTTACAGGAAAGGCTAACTCAATATTTGGGCTAGTAGAGAACTTAATGCCATTAGTATACGTTCCGTTGTTTACTAAGGTGTATAGCAGCACCATGGAGATGTTGCCTGGAGCTGTGTTCCTCGTAGGCGGCGCGATGACCGTGCCCGCTGTTGTTGTGTTCACGTAAGTACTCTGGAAATCATTTTTGGGTATTGAATCTGGCGCTTTAATGTGCATACGGGTAAGCGACGCCGGAGCCCCGAGCTACTACGACTCCGTCCATAGATTCCCTCCGAGTTAGTAGTATCCTAGTTGCCCCTTTTCCTAGCCCGAATTTCATAGATTTTCCTTCTTTTAATTACCATATCCTGGCCCATTTTCCTTTTCCTCTCTTTCCGCCAATCCAGGGTCTGCCGTGCCTGTGGATGCGTGGCCAGGGGCAAGGCTAGTTGCAAGTGTGCCTTTTATGCCCTGGGAACTGGTGCACCCAGAAGAAAGGTAACCTTGTCCTGATATGCGGGGCTTTGTCAGGATCGACCTATATTTCTCTTAATACTCGTGGGAACGCTATGGACCAAACAAATAAACATCCGAAAAATGACGGCGCTGTGCTTCGCCCGTCACGTGACGGCTCACACGGGGGCGGAAAGTTACTTACAGAAAGCTGCTGTGCTACGCTGAATGTTAGAGGGGGAATGGATGGTAAAACAGATGAGGTATGTCAGATGATGGATAAAAGGCATATTGCTAAGATGGTTTAGGCATGTCGAGAGGACGGATGAAAATAGATTGACTAAAGGGATATATGAATCGGGTGTGAGTGAAAATACAGGACGAGGCAGACCTAAGCGAAATCGCCGAGACTGTAATGAGAGTTGATGAAGCGAAAGAAATATGCAGGGATCATAGCAAGTGGAAGGATGTAATCTCCTACCCCTGTGGGAAAAATTCGTGACTTATGTATATATAGAAAGAAAGTAATTTTTGTGCAAAACAGGCAACGCCAGATACGTTATATTCATGCAATATCATGATCCCGTGTTGGTCCGGGACACAAAAAGAATGTACCAACTGCTTTTCTTGTCTAGCATGTCGTAAAAGGCGACTAAGGGCGTATTGGGTACTGGGTCTGTGATTGTGTAGGCAATGAGCTAGCCACTTGTTACTACTCATTCACGATTTTTTATCTGACCAAACCCAAATTTTTGTATGGCTAAATGTGGTCTTAAGGAAACACAGTGATCCTTGGACTCTGCCTACCCCTTCGGGTGATTGTATGTATGTATCATAATAATTACGGATAAATCATTACTATTGCTTATAATTTGCGCGATTGATGGCAACGGGCTCGCCCCACGTTCGAATCCTCTGCCCTCATTACAAGGGAACAATCAGATTAGGCAAAATGATCCAATCCAAAATGTCCAAACCTCTACCCATTCCATCGAGGTTATTGAATAAAATGTAATTTAAACACAAAATTGAACAACCACATCATGTTTAACGAACTGTAAGATGTAACTGAAACATAACTGAAGTAAATCGCCCAGACTACCACAAAATTCAACTGTACCTACTTTAATTATTTAGGGTCAGTTTTTTGATTCGTGGTCAGATTGACCGGTAGGTTAAAATATAGATATATATATAAAACGTATGATGTCGTGATATTACTAGTCCAATAGTCGAATTTTCAAATATAACTAACGTTTAATAATCATAGACAATTTAATCACAACAAGATGCTGAGATTATTAATATGGCGACTCGCGGCTCAGCTGCTGTATATTGCTTCGAATTTACATCGCAAATTTAACACTTGGTCAAGCTATTGGTTTAGAATTTAACTATTTTGAAAAACTCACCCTTAGTTGTTCGAGAGTTTTGTATGAATTGTATCATCATTATGTAGTGATTTTGTGTTTGGTTTTCCTTTATTTTTTCTTACACAATAATTATTCCAGGATACTGTTTGTGGAGCATAGACTAAAATTGAAGAAAAAATAAGAAAATTATGCATTCATGCTGCTTCAACATTATTCAAGACATGACTGTGTATTATTTAAGAAAAACATTTTTATTTAATATAGTACATACTTTTGTTGTCAAAGCCATAATATGATCTCATTAAATTAATATCTGTTTATTAAAACCAATAATTCTTTCAAACTGAAAAAATGTGGATCCATACCCGTTACCTCTGTATCTGAAATAATAAATGTATGTAATAAATAAAACATTTGATTTATGATACCTTATTTGTACATATAGTATGTAAGTCAACAATGCACAATATAAAAAATAACAACATAATTATGGTATTTTATAAGACCATTTATTCGTATCAATAGGAATATTTTTCCCTCTACACCCCACAGCTTTTTAAATATAATTTTGACAGATAGTGTCATGTCTGTATTTGTTACTTGTTACCTAATAAATGGAAAGCTTCCAACAAATACAGACATGACACTCTTGTTTCCTATGATTTGAAAATCATCATTCGGACAATCCATCTATCTTAAAATTTATGACTAAACATGACAATGAGGAGCAGTACTGACTTTTTATCCCGATAGGTGGCGTAGGAGTAAGTGTACTTTCGTATTCTCTCTAATCTATGGTACTTTCTGTAGCTGTCATTGGAAAGTTTGAAAAGTTTTGTAAAAAACATCTCAGTTAAACACTTTACTTACAAAATGACCCAATGTTGTGCAAATTTTTTTAAAAATTTAGGAGTCTATATATTTCCAAAGGATCCAAAACGAAGTCAGTGGAAAAAAGGCTTTAAGGCTTTTATATGTGCAGATGTAGACAATATAATACCTTTACCAGCAAATACATTAAAAAAAGCACTCAGATTGATCATGTGCATATTGGATCTATAAATAGGTATAAAAAGGATGACAAAACAATTTTATTTTTGTACTGGTTTTGAATTTTATAAAAATTTTCATCTAGTATATTCAACTCTTAGGCTGATGGTTCATTAAAAACAATATTATCGTAGCAATGTAATAAACTTATTGGCAGAGTTTCAATTTTTTTGACAATAATGAAATTAAGGCAGAATAAATGTAATTCCGAACTTGGTAAATTCTTTATTGTGAGTGAATCAACAGTATCAAATATATTTATTACATGGATAAACTTTATTCATCAACTATAACACCTATCAACAAAACAGCAACATGTTTACAGCTAGATTAGGTTCCACTTCCAGCTCGCAGTGACATTCTTCAATAAGATCATCTTGGCTAGTTCTTATGTCCAATAAATAAACCACTTTCTTCATGCTCGCTTTGCACTGCCCTCGTAAATACGTATAATTATTTTCGAAACAGAACCGAGCGGATAAAAGATGTCGCGAAGTACACCCTTCGATTGGGTCAACACTATCAATAGTGTTAAATCTGCAAAAAATATAAGTAAGTTATACACCATTTGAATGTAGACGAATATTATGTGATGTTTTTACGCACTTAATAGCTTACCTTTGGAAATAATCTTGTATACTAAGTCTGGATATTTTTGGAAGCGGCAAATCAGCATTGACGTCTTTGTATTTATCAGGTGAATGGGCAAACATACGATTGGTCTTCTTGCGTATTAATACTCAAACCAAAGTTCTGATTTCTATCATAAGCCTTTGACCTAAAAGAAAAAAAACTATATTTTCACAGCGAAAATCACAGAACAATCATTTAAATAACGACTCATATGATACAATACTTACAATATTACTTTTCTACCAGATCAGCTTCTTTTTTAGCTACCGACGCATTTCTCTTTTTAAGTTCAATTTGTAACTCACGTAGAGACAAAAAGGAATACATTTTAAACGTATTTTCGTAGATAAACTGGTAGAAAATGAATAAAAATCGCAATACACTTGACACGAGAAGTAAACAAGGTACAGACACAGATTAAAAAGCAATATCTACTATAAAGACCAGTCGTCTAGAGCGCCATCTGCTCCGAGCTTTTAGTATTGCTCCTCATTAAAATAGTAACAATCAATAATTTACAAATAAGTCGAAAAAATCTCCCGATTTCACTTTTTTTTTGTAAAATGCTCTATATCAATATTAGCGTTCGTTGGAATAAAATGGTAAGGTTGAAGGTTGATAAAGATGTAAAGAAAAGTTGTCTTCCCAATGCAAATAAGTTCAAGTATTATATTAGAAATGGATTATGAACCCTACAAAATCCATGAGTACATACCCTTTTTTAATTAAATGTTCGATTTGAAAAGTCAAAGATTTTATGTGTTCAGTTACATGAAGAATTGACCCAGGGCGAGGCTTTTCCGGCCTAAATATTTTAAAACTTTCTGAGTACCAATTTTGTACTTTATAAAGAATTTCTTTATTAATTTAAATAAAAATTTATAAAAAAGGGCCATCTCATTCTTTTATATTTTTTAATATAAAATTAATAAAAAAAAACCTTCATCACATCTGATGGTTTAGATTTATTCCTTAACTAGTCAACGGGCAACCGAGACACAATAGACATCTCTTGCTTGCGAACACTGGTGTTCTCGTATCAGTTAGAGAGCTGTGATTTATTCTTTTCTAAACTTTTGCAGGGACAGAAAAGTAGTGGTATAATTTCCTTCACATAGGTCGCGCATTGCAAGCACCTGCTGTAGTTTAAACCGCAAAGATAGGTTGGAGTGTAGCAAAGTCGACAATTGACAACATTTTATTTTTTAATACACCTTAAAATTAAAATAAACATGTCTACATCTTGCTATATAAACCCCGAAAACATTGAAATATTTCATTTTGTTGAATAGCTTTCGAGAAAAACTGAAAAAACTAAAAAAGTACGCGTGACGTCATACATACGGAGGAATAATGATTCCCCCTTGCCAAATTCGAAACCGGAAAAAAGTTAATGTCATGGCCTTGTTATTTCTATATAATCCGTGGCCATGCCAACAAATTTGAAATCAGCGGGTTGAAATCATACGCTCACTTTCATGGTGTAGCATAAATATCAAAGTAAAATGAACTAAAATTCTCGAGCAAGTTGATAAGTTTAATATACAGTTCTGTAATCAATTTTGACGGTTTAAAGTCAAACGTCAACGTCAGTAACTATTTCTTAAACATAGGCAATATCAAAACGCTATTCCTCCGTATGAATGGCGTCGTTTGGCGCTTACGATATTTTAGAATGAGCTGATTTTTAAACTTAAAAAGATGAATGAAAACGTCGATATTTTGAAAAATCAAAAAATATGTGTCTCCTAATTTTTTTATCTAGTTTTATTTACAATTATAAAATATACACCTTAAAATTTTGAAATGTCAATTTTGACTACGCATAAAACGCTAATTTTTATAGTTTTGTTGGATGAGGCGGTTCAAGAGGACCAGCTTTTGTTATGAACACTGCTCTGAAACCATCCCCTGCGGAGCTGCAGCTGCGGCTGGGACAAAAAAAAATCGTCAGAAAGGTGCAAGGAGCGGTGCAACCATTTTAAAATCGACAGAAGTTCCAACTTCTAGACGGGCATAATTCAAACACCTAGTAGCTAGAAATATTACCAACCTGCATTGGGCCAACGTGGAGGTGTTATGTTACTGCGCATGTGTTTCTCCACAAGGAAGGCCTGTGCCCAGCAGTGAGACGTATATAGACTGAGGACGATATAAAGTAGTGGCTGAAAATAGAAATAAAAATTTACCTTTGGTAAAACAAGATCGAGTTACAAATCAGTTTTCCTCGCTGATAAGGTGAAAAGTTGTATGGAGCATTCTGCAGCAAAGTTCCATTCGTATCTCTCGCTTTGGTGAATATTCTATTTTTGAATCCCTGGTCCTCTCCTCTTATTTGGTTCTAATTTAGAATCCATTTCTCGAGATTCAATACTTGTAACAAAACAGTAAGGCAGCAAAAACAACAAAATTAAAAAACGATCCGTTTCTCAAAAATGTGTACGGAATGAATCATTCAACAAGGCAGTCTACATGAGAACTACAGAGTGATTCTAAGGTTTTATACAGTAATTTAGAACATTCGTGCGTAGACGAAAGGCTGTTTTCAAATGATGTTTCGTAAATGTTTACCTACTTGGGTAAAATATAAGCTACCCAGAATATTAATGTCGTGAATAAGAATCATAGCAAAACCAGAGCTGAAAGTTTTTATTTACTGTTTTTATCATCCTTTTAACTGATTAGAAAGCAAATTTCGACCTTAAGTTGTAAAAGTGCCACTACTGGTGTACTACTAGTCTAAATAAATCTTATCATGGGCATTAATGATATTAATATATATATAAAAATACAAGATTTAAGAACAAATGAACAGGCTCATTCATCACGCAAACATAACACTGGGAATCGAATACAGTACCTCTAGAAACGCCTTCAAATCGGCGCGGCGTACAAACCACGAAAGACGTCCACACCACAACGGCCACGAAGGACGTCATAATATTGACAGTAATCATACTTTAATTTTTTTTCAACAATTAGCGTAGTCCGTTATTAATTGTTATGAGATACAAAATCAAAATCAAAAATAACTTTATTTCATAGGCCAAACTTGGCACTTAAAATCGTCAACATTTTACATTTTAAATAATTATTTTACAATTTAAATAATAATAAATCAAAATATTAATATTCATTACTGCGAGCGCTTGTATCAAGTACAACCACGACGCTTTGATTGTTATTGTAATCGACACAAGCGGCCGGATTCCGAGAGTAAGGCTTTTCATGAGAAGAACCCGGCAAGAAACTCATGAGCCACTTTTTTCAATAACTAATCATATAATTATTGTCAGTATTTAATGTTTTACACAATTTTTTAATTTCCATTAATCTATCAAAATAACATGCTTTTATGATAACGAACGTCAGCAAATAACTATTTTCACACAATTTTTTCATTTAAGTTTTTTTTAATTAAAGCTTTAAATTTATGAAAAGGCAGTTCTGTTATATTTGGTGGGATTTTATTATAAAATTCTATACAGTTCCCCATGAACGATCTATTTGTTTTACGTAATCTGAACACAGGCACAGCAAGTTTATTCTTTCTTCTAGTATTTAAATGCATGTTACACATGCATGTTTGTTGTAATTTGTAGGTTTGACAACCTCCGTGGTCGAATGGTTTGTACGCCGATCTCAAGGCGCCGTCATCTCGAGAGGTTCTGGGTTCGATCCCCGGTGGAGACAGATGTTTGTATGATGAATACATGCATTTGTTCACCAGTCTTGGATGTTTATATAAACATTGCATATTTTCTGAATATTTATCATCATCATCTAGTATCCGTCACAAGCAGCTAGTTGCTAGGTGTGAATGTCTGAGGATATATTTTTTTATAATAAATTCTTCTACATATTTCAAACTGAAACAATAATATGTAGGCAACTTGGGTAAAAATATTCATTGTATACACAAAAATATTATGCCCCAGTGGGACATAAAAATTATTCTGCCATGGATGCTGTCATATATTTTAGAGTAATCAACCAAAATACTCTGACTCTGGAATTTAGTAATTGAAAATTTTTCATTAGTTAAACACTAATATGAGTAATAACACATTCATCTATGAAGTTCCTAAATTTTTTTTGCATTAATTTAATTCATAAAGATTGTTCGTAAAGAACTCCTCCTCCTCCTTACTTGTAATCAGTTTATGACTTAATTGTGGGTATTAAAACGGTCAGTAAAATTTTCGAATTTTGGTCAGCAGAATAATACAATTGGTCAGCTAATATAATTAATTAGCCAGCAACTTATGGGCAGCAAATATTTCTAATTTGATCAGCAAAATAACCAATTGGGCAGCAATTTAAATTTTTCTCTGCTGCCAAATTGTTTAATATATGTTTCGATGACACAAATATTATTTTTATGACCTATAAAAAAATAACCTTAACCTAATGTCTATCAGAATACATTCCCTAGGAATCGATCCTTGATCCTTTTCATTGATTTTATACATTTCTGGTAACATAAATATTGCTCCCCAAATAACTATTTTGCAGCTCAACTAACTATTTTGCTACCTAAATAAATATCTTGCTGCCCAAATAATGATTCAGCCGAAAACTAATTATTCAAATAATAATTTTTCTGCTAAATAATTATTTTGCCGCCTAAATAATGATATTGCTGACAAAATATTTGTTTGCTGAACAAATAATTAAATAGCCAATAAAGTACTTCCCATTGTTAATCACTCTAAATTGATGTAAGTTTTACGGTGTTGTAGTACAACAGTTAACTGAAGTTATTTTGTTTCTCAAATGTGTCCAAAAAAACAAATATTTTCATTTGTTTTTAAGAAAATCCTCTAAAAAACTTAAACAAAGATCATCTTTCAACCAACAGCGATGGCGAGATATCTATACATTTTGACTAAAAGAGCGCGCGCGTGTAGCGCGCGTGTGACTGTGAAACGATTTTTGTATCTCTTAAAACTGTAACCGCGCGCGTGTGGCGAGCGCTGGCTATGGTTTTATAGGTATGCTGGCCGCCAGCCCCTTCGCCACCCTTATATTTAAATTAATCGACTTAAAAAAATAGTATCATCAAATTTAGAAAATACTATTACAAAACTTTTACTCTTAATTATAGTTTATTGCTGAACTCTATATATTATTTCAGATAACAAGAGTAAATAGCAAGTTGATTAGAAACGAGAAAGTTTATAACTAAATTATTGATAGCAATAGGAACAGATTTTTAAGGTAAACGTAATGTGCCCCAGAAGCATAGCCATTCGTTTCAAAGGCGCCCTTTTAATTTGAAAATGTACCTTTATCTTTTATCATTTATTAATAAAATTTAAGTAAGAGATTGTTTAATCTGTTACATAAAATTTTTAAGGAGTTAATATTATAATTTTCTCACTTTATTATTACATAATAGCCGACCCTAATTCATAAACATCGCTCATCTTGAGTTTTATTTAAAGAGAATACTTACATCTTTTTATTTTATTTTAATTTCAAGATTTTTGATATTCTTAAAATGCAAATGAGCCATCTCAATTACGTCAGATTTCAAACAATAAAAAAACTTCATTCTAAATTCGTTATAGAGCTACTTACAATGATAAGTGGATGCTACAGACGAATACACTGATGCACATACACTTCAAAGTTATAACATCCCTCAATACGAGGCGGGGATTAACATGTCTATCAGTTACATGTTTTATAATTTTTTTCCAAGAAACTTTTGCAGTCACAGATGTTCCATTCGCAAATAAATAAAATTCTTACAAACAAACAAAATTCTTAGTTAAAAATAAAATATCGTTTTCTTTTATAACAACGTTAAAATAATAGATCTTTTAAAAAAAAAGATGCGTGGTGGCTTTTATTAATGGTCAAGGGACACTAAAATGCTTTCATTTATTAAGTACTTGCACATCTGATTGTTTGTAATATTAGGTCCTTACCTATGAAATTGGTGTTTTGTATGGAGATTTTGGGGATGTCTGCATTTTACATACTAACATTTTAATAGTTTTCTTCACAACGACAAATCCAGAGATAATAATATTTGGCGTGTATCATTATTAGACAAGCTTTAGCAATATGTGTGTGAACACGCTTGATAAAAATTATTCATCGTTTTTATGTTGATGCAAATCAAATGATGTATTCGGGAGGCAGTTAAAAATAATTGTCTTTGTGTCTAATTTTAACACAATTAAACTTACAAAAAATTATCAAATTAAATAATACGAGCTCAATATATGGTCTATTTTTAGAAGAGGCAATTATTTTATAAGAATGTTCTGAAACTTAATAGTTACGGACAAATTGCTAAGACAGAATAAAAGCACCAATTTCATAGGTAAGGACCCAATATATTTTCTATGGTTGATGGAACACACTGATTCATGAACGCACCCTTGCGTCAGTCTTGCACGAATCGCCGACGTGTTTGGTCGTGGCTTGTGCACCGCTTCCCGCGTAACTTAAAGTTTGGTACTGTAAAGAAATCGACTATTCAGTGTTCTACGATAACAATTGAATATTATTTAAACCTTTAGAAAATTGTTACACTTTAGGAAAACTTTAAATAATGTTTTGTGAAATGTAGCTTTCGTGGTACGCTAATTTTGTCAAAAGTTTAAAAGTTTACACTTCAAAATTAAAGATACAGATGTAGGGGTTGACAGATCTTGATGTATAGTTAATTATTATGCCAGCTGAATTAAAGCTTTACCTATTCAAAAATGATTCAAAAGTAACAAACATTAACAAAAGTAAAAACATAACAAACATTTTACGAAAATAGCCAAAAGCCAAGTTAGTATCTCGTTAATTCTCTAATGTTTTGTTGTTGTGATAACACTAAGAGATGAGAGTTAGAGTACAATTTAAAAAGCAGTCCAAAAGTAATTAACTAAAACATAAAAATATACTTAATGAAAATAATAAGATTATAAGTCATGGGTAAGTTCATAAAATTTTGAAGACTTTTTTTAATCCAATAAATCATTTTAAAGTTTATTTTTGCGAAAGTACTGATATGTTTATAAGTAATAAGCTATAAACCTATAACATATTACTTTACTCATTTGTAATTTATACATTATTTGATTTAATTAGACAAAATGAATTTGCCGCCAATTACAGACGTAACTTGCCACTTGTTACTACTCTTTCACTTTTTTTTTCTATTTTTCTATTGTTAAGTGTGGTCTTCGGGAACACAGAGCTCCTTGGACTCTGCCTACCCCTTCGGGGATTACAGGCGTGATTGTATGTATACGTATGTACAGACGTAAATTTTCTATTCGTGTTTATTAGCCTATTTTTGAGAGTACGATGTAGCAAATTATTTGAGAATAATTTAGTCGTCGACACACTATCTCTGGTGTTGTGCTTATTGACTGTAAGCTGTTGTCAACAAGCGTGCGATTTCGTCTTTTATCAAAATACCAGAATCAATCATACATACCATATGGTGTGGATACGCCATGTTGTATACGGTTTTGTTTAGTAATCAAGGCTCCCATTTTACAAGGAGACATAACATTATAGGCGAAATACAGGTGTTAGCAGCTCTGCCGAAGTCTTCGGGGCGTAATTTATTATGTATGTGGTCGTCGTGGTCGTAATAAAAATTCTGACATTATGCTGACGTTATTAAAATAAACAAAAACAATTCAAGAAGTGACATGTTTCGTTGTGAAAAATTAATAGTATTAAAAAGATAATTAGGGAGAATCCAATTATTTTAATTTATCCCCTCGAGGGCAACGAAAAATTAATTCTATTGTGTCTCGTTTTGTGGCCATTGAGAGGTTAAAAAGTAAATGACTTATCTCTACTACATATACGAATAGACCTATTAAAGCAAAGAAAAAGTGACCTAGTTACTTTCGCTTTGATGGTCCCTAAATATTTACGCCTCTTTTTTGCGGTTAGAGGGAATACTTTGACCGAGAATTCTCCAAGTCGCAACTTTTAACCATAGCTCGCTCGAATGTCTCTTATGGTCTCACTCTCTCTCATGATCTGAAGAATAATATTTATATTCGCTAAACGCTTCTGTTTCGCAAAAGATATTATTCTAATGTAGTCTTCAATTCAAATTACATACAATAACTCATATCTCAATTTAACTTGAACAATTTGAACATAAGACTTGGGATATGAAACCGCTTGTCATGCTGATTTGCATAATATCTGTAATGTTATTTTTTGTTATGTTCATATGTTCACAACTTATTTAAAGTTGAAAGTCGCTCGACGCACTTTTTTGTGCGTAAATTATACGTTTCGCTTTAGAATATTCTTTATTTTTAACATAACTTGACATTATTTCCTAAATAGTTTTATAAACTTTTTTTTTGTGTAATTTTTTTTTTACTTTTCTCTTTGTTCTTTGTTACAGCATAAAAAATCTTTAGTTATTATTGTATAATTACTTTTTAAAAAGGTCAGAGGTCATTCAGGTCATTCTGGTTTCAAGGTAAATTTTAGGACTTATCTTAGGGACTTATTTTGTGCTATTGAATGGTTTCTATTGTTGAAAACAATGACATTATAAACAGAGTAATAAAAATATAGAGGGACTATGCAAATCCTTGTATTTATATAATACTGATACATTATTCCGTGGTTATTTTCAGGAAAAACAATATGTTTTGTAAAATTACTAAGGAGTTCAGAATTTCTAGAGTTTTGTAGTGTATGATGGATGCCAAACTCCCATACAATAGCATGAGGCAATGTTCTGTCTCGATCAGTAGGTGTTCCCTCTCATTCTATCACTTTAATGAATGAGTTTGTCTTTTTGTAGCAAAGCTATTTATTACTACTAATGACGTCACACAAAAATACACACAAATCTCTCAAACAAATACTCTTATTTAATATGTGATTTTTGACTCACCTGTGAAACGATAAGGCACATCCAGGATATCACTCACTTACACATAAAACAACGTACGTCATCACCAGTTTTATATTTTTTATTTAAAATATTGAATTACAAAAAATTTTAACAATTTTAGGTGCCAAAATGGCGTAAATATGACAGGTGAGACAGAAACTAAGGATAGAAAGAGAGGAAGAGGTTATCCCTTTATTCATAAAATGTGATAGAATGAGAGGGAACACCTACTGATCGAGACAGAACATTGCCTCATGCTATTGTATGGGAGTTTGGCATCCATATAGAGTACAAAATTCTTGTACCTAACCCGTTTCTGAAAGGCTAAACTTAAAGTCAAACCCAACATTTACAATGATATAAGGAATACTACGTGGTTGTTGTAGATTGCTTGTAGTTTTGGTGTTAAGGAAATAGTTTTGTTTATAATGTAATATGAATCTAGAATGAACAAGGGAAATTAGATTTAATAGATTAAATCAATGGCGCTAAAGTCACGCTTAGTACACTTGTAGCAATATACATAGTATTATATTTGAGATTGTATGAAATTTTGTAAACGAAATATAGGAAATGGTATAGTTATTGGCCACTTATGCCTACCGATAAAAAAAATTTAAGTCGGAAGGAAATAAAAATTATGTCCTATTGTTCTTACATAGTGTATTTATTAATTATGATACCTCATAGATAAAAACAAAAAATATTTTAAGAATAAAATTAATTTAAAAATTAAAAAGTAGTCATGACAGTAATTGGCCACATCGAAAAAACATAAAAACTTAATTTTAACAAAAATTTAACAGTTTAATTGACTAATATTAATCTTATGGACCTTTTTGTCATCTCCTTTTATACCACTAAGACATGCATAAACAAGCATAGCCTATAAACGTCCCACTGCTGGGTACAGACCAGGTACCTATCTCTAAAAGGCCGACAAAGTACCGCCATATAGTAGTCTATTGTGATCACCTTCCATCAGGTGAACAGTCTGCCAGTTTGCCTCCTCTCATATAAAAAGGTCAAATCATGGATGGGTGACGAAAACATTGTAATCTTGAATTCCATTTTTAAATACGATGAGCTTGGTTGTGTAGTGCTTAGTTCGCTTTTGTGCTTAGTTCATTTGCATACATTTGCCATATAAAAATAAAATTAAATAACAATTTTAATAGATAAACCGTAAATAATAATAAATAAGTATATGCCCATTGACATATAGGCCAATAACTGTTATCTATTGAAATTATCGTGACACATATTGGACACTACAATATATTAAAGTAAAAAGATACTATGTTATGTTACACTTTAAATCTAATAATTAGTACACCAATCACAACTATTTGATATGATTTCAGTAGCATGCTATTAAAAATATCTTTTCAAAAAAATTGTGTGTGCTTAACAATTTTTAACAAACACACCTAAATTCATTCGTCCGGCAAAAAACAACTCTTTGGAAAAATCTATTCCAGCTAGAGGAATTTTTTAAAAACATTATGATAGTTAATGAAAGTGTTAAAGATGATGTCGATTTAAATCTTCCTTTTGTCCATTTGATTCCTAGTTTTTTAACATCAAAGTTGAAGTAGCCAATTACTGTATGGGGGCCAATTACTATACCGTTTTCCCTACCTACAAAAAGGTTGTAATGGTAATCGTCTCTACAAATGTTCATAATGACTAAAATTATCGTCACATCTATTTTTTTTATCTGCTGATGAATCAGGCTCTTAATAAGGGAAGGTAGGTATTATCCGTGCCTCTTTAAAAATAAATTTCCACCCCAATGAAAGAGAGCTAGATTCATAACAATAATATAAATACGAGTATCTATGCAATATAAAATAGCTTCCTCTACTCGTCACCGTTGTTTCAAAACTTGCTCTTTGTGCCTCATTTGAAAGACGCAAGAATAATTTCAATATATGAATAAGAAGAATTTCAATATATGAAGAAGGAAATACGCAGTCTGACAGGGACCTGCACATTATATTCCGTGTCATTTAAAAAATGTTCTACTACGATTTTTGAATCTTTCAATAAATTTTACAAAAGAATATATAATAAAGGAGCGTCTCGACGTCTCGACAATCAGTTTCTCGACCTCTATCAGATTCCACGATCTTTATTGAAGAATTTGCTATAATTGTTCTCAAAACTGAAGTTTTATTATTTTCATTTAAATTTAAGCGTGGAAAGTGTGTCATTAAAATTAAATGTATGAGGGATAATCAATTAGGCTGCGGAGCGAATGTATCAAGGGCACTTTGAAGCTAATTAAAAGCGATTCACATAATAATATGACAGTGGGGCTGTTTGCCATGAAATAAATTGGAGTTATCTTTTGTCTAATTATTTTATAGAATAATATTTGAAACCAATTTATACTGGCATTATATTTCTCAATCTTTTTTTTATTTTAGGTTAATTATCTTTTTAAGCTATTGCATAGCTTCTATCGCGGGCCTTGAGCGCGGGGACCGAATCCAGAAGTTCCGTAACGAAAAAACCTCACGCTCCCCACTTCGATGCGCAAGGAGGTGTGGCTTGAAGGCCGTGCATCGTCTAACGTCGTTTCAGTTCGGCAGTCTTCGACACGGCGTTGTGTGCGTGCGATTAGACGTATTGTACGACTCTACGAAACTCGCACGAATCGAGACGAGCTGCTCCGAAATCGGACGATAACATAAGCAGCTGTTTATGAGAAAAAAAAAATATTTTAAACAATATTAACTTTTTTTATTTATTTAATAATAGAAAAATTTGTTTTCTTATCAGTCACCACGCTCAAAAAGTGTAACTTGAATTAATATCAAAGAAATGCTGCATGAATAAAAAAAAAAAATTATAATTGCATAAGTTAATACAAAATGCTATGCAATAGCTTTACCGCGGCAGTCCCCGAGTGCCACACGTCTTTTTTTTTCAGTTACTGAAATATTAAAATTAAAAAAAGTGCAAAAATGTGAATAAAAAAAAGTGAATTATAAACGAAGTGAAGAAAAAGTAGTGCAATGGACTCCGATTTGGATATTCAGAACTTCTTCAACTGCACCCAGCATATATTGGGCGAGGAGCAGTGGGCTCATTTGAATGTGACGCAATTGCTGGAGCTGTTGCCTAGCCAGATCGTTGAGGACATAGATCTGAAGTAAGTACATATTGTATCTGAAGTAAGTACATATTGTAAGTATTGACGACCTCCGTGGTCGAGTAGTCTGTATACCGGTCTCAAGGCTCGCTATCTCGAGAGGTTCTGGGTTCGATCCCCGGTGTGGGGGCAAATGTTTGAGAGATGAATTTTCAGGCATTTCTTCTCCAGTCTAGGATGTTTATATATAATTATTTATATTCAGGATTTATATGTATTTATCTATTAAATATATTTATCCGTCATCTAGTGTCCGTAACACAAACATCTTTAGTTGCTTAAAATGGAGCTAGTTTGATAGGTGTGAATGTTTGAAGATATTTTTATTGTGTATTTAGTATTGTCTACAGTAAAATTTCAATTTAAGTTTTAGTAATAGTATTCTCATTGTATGTATGTGTATATCAAGCTCAGATGTCGAAATATACTTGGTTTTGTATCATATTTTTGTCCATAAATAATGTTTGATAAAAAATATCCACGCGTATTATTTAGTACTTTTTTAGCTTAAAACATTTATTATTTTTGTTTCCATTATAGATTTTTTTTTACTATGATAATGAAGTAATACAAGCAAGGATACATAATTCTGGCTAGTGCTATGATGAAATAACATTATGCCAACTTGCTTTAATTTTACAAAAGAAAATAGGAAAATACCAATCTACTACGGCCATTCATATATCTATGGCTGGAGATGAATGTGAAGAAAGTCGTCGGAGACTTAAGTTAGATGCAGATCGATGCATTTACCTTTTTAGAAATTCCTATCGGGAAGGGTTAAAACACAAGAAACATATAAGAACGATTTCATAGTATTTCGAACAATTAATTTTTTTAGAAAAATTTTGTTTCTTTAGTTTACTATATTATTTTTACATGTGACATAGTTTACACTCATTTTATTCAATAATGTTTTCGAGAGCAAATACAAACATGGGTATCAGCGAGTACACAAGTCATTTATTAGAGTTTTTTAAGGGTTGCTCTCTCGTTCACATGCTGTAGTTCCATTATCTAGAGGGCTTCGATGCTTCTCTGTAAACTATCACTTTTCTTTGTTTGTGTACCTGTAACTAAAAAACGAAAACTTCAAATTAAAATTTAAAAAGAAAACTTATGAAAGAAAGAACTCTCATGGCGATTGCCTTTTTCGTAGACTTTTTGTACCAAAATCTGTGAAATTTCTCTGCCAGATTAAAACTTTTCAGACGTTGCCCATATGTGTTACTTACAAGAAAAGTCTTTAGTACAAGGACTTCAGATTAGATGCAAAAAATATTAGGTCCTTACCTATGAAATTGGTGTTTTGTATGGAGATTTTGGGGATGTCTGCATTTTACATACTAACATTTTATCAGTTTTCTTCACAACGACAAATCCAGAGATAATAATATTTGGCATGTATCATTAGACAAACTTTAGCAATACGTGTGTGAACACGCTTGATAAAAATTATTCATCGTTTTTATGTTAATGCAAATCAAATGATGTATTCGGGAGGCAGTTAAAAATAATTGTCTTTGTGTCTAATTTTAACACAATTAAACTTACAAAAAATTATCAAATTAAATAATACGAGCTCAAATATATGGTCTATTTTTAAAAGAGGCAATTATTTTATAAGAATGTTCTGAAACTTAATAGTTACGGACAAATTGCTAAGACAGAATAAAAACACTAATTTCATAGGTAAGGACCCAATATTTGGTAGAAACAACGCTTTCATGTTAAATATGTGATTAAGTTTGTTGAACGTTTAATTGATCCTCATTTTTGTTTTCAACGACTGAAAAATAAAGACTAATGTGTTTCTGTCTTTGCCAAAGAGCGACGTGAAAGCAATTAACATGTCAATAAAAAGTTCATCTATTCTAACGTATTTAACATGCGTACGTATAATATTTAAACTAGCTATTGCCGCCGCGACTTCGTCCGCGGTTACTATGGTTTTTTAACTATCCCACGGGAACCCTATCATTTCCCGAAATAGAAGGTATCTAAGATGTTGACCAGGGATATAAGGTATCACCATGCAAAATTTCATTGAAAGCAGTCCAGCCATTTTGCTGATTAGCCCGTACAAACAGACAAACAGATAGACAGAGAAACAAAAAAAAACATTGTTTGGTATTTTCCCTCTTTTTCATCCCCCTGACTTGGTTTTAAGCATTTTTTTATATGTACAGACATTCGATCTCTACAGTTTTTTTATAATTGTATAGATATAGATAGGTTTCTCCTGACAAGAACTTCCTTTTCCAAGATTTGTAAATATTTTACAGTTGTTTGGTAATTATCTTAGGAAGAAGATATTGAAAAAAGCTCTAGACAAATTTAGATTGCTAGTATAATTACCGTCTGGACCACTGATTTTAAATGAAATCAATGTAAAGTTTAGTTTTCATATAGTGTTCCTTCTGTGCCCGGTGCACAGAAAGAGAATCGCTACTTCGCTATCGCTACCATTCGGATCTAAAATATGCATTTTTATAGCTTTGTCTATCCCTTCGAGGATACAGGCGCGATTGTATGTTACTCTTATGTAGTAAGAATGTAAGTATCTTTGTTCTTATTTGACTTTATTAATAATTAAATCTACTGTGCAATTTTGAATAAAATAATTAATTAAAATTGGTATTTATAGATTTATTGCCGTTTGACCTTTGGCGTTAGTATCAAAAGTACCGCGTAGGGACTATTCACACTTATTCAGCTCCTTTATGCGTTTTTCTCTGTGTTGGGGTCGCTATGGTAATGGAAAATAACAATCTTGTCATTATGGTAAAATTTTTAATGTCAGCAATTTTCGGGCACTATTATATTTTTATTCATCTACAAACGTTTTTCTTTGAGTAGACAACTAGTGCTCGATAGTTATTTTAGGGACAATTTCGGACTACAAAGATGGAACCGAGTCCCAAACACTATGTAAAAACAGACTTACCTATACTGATTTTTGGAATCATTTTCGAAGTTGTAAGAACTTGAAATTAATGACACCTTTAGGTATTCCGATATCTCGATTTTGTTACTCTTAAAATAAACTGACGAGTCCGACTTTTGTTTTTGAAGCACTTAAGTGTTCGTTTGTCGCGCCAAGATATAACTTTGTGTCAACGATAATAAAAAATGTTCCTTAAAAATACATCAAAAAGACGCAGTACTTTCGGGCCATAATATTTTATGTGAGAAATAAAAGAAAAAAATAAACGCAATAATAATATGAAACTTGTTATATAAATTTTATTTTTAACCTTAAGTTTTGTGTCAAAGGTACGTGAATTTGCCAATACTGTTGACATAAGGTTAACAAAAAGGTTTTTTGCTGTCGCATGCAAATGGCAAAAATAGAATTAAATCAAGGGATGCTTAATAAATTTTACTAGAGCGTGGGTGGGTCTGCAAAGAGAATACTAAAATAGTTTTATGTTAAAAGTTTATTTAAGCTTTTGATGTATTCATTACACTACTAACGGTATACTATTCCTTGCTATATTTCATCTGGTTAAGAGTATTATAAAGCGTTATAAGAATGCGTTATCGTGTGTATATCACAAATCTGGAAAAATCGTACTGCAGTAATTCGTAGCATACGGACTGATCAAGAACGAGCAAGAAGACGCGTTTCGTTAGCGCGTTCAAAACAAAGCAAATACTCTGCCTGCTTTACCTGCTTTACCAACATAAAATTATATTTGTACAGATAAAGAATATATATTACGTTGACCTAAAGCATTTAAAGCACGTGGACATTTGCTCGGGTTCGACCAAATGCACTGGACTGGTTGTAGGTACCTACTTCTGAAATTTTATTTCCGCGTTCTAACTTCGCAACATAACTGATAATATTTTTGTTGAAGTTTTTGTTTGGATCTAGAATATCGTTAACGCTGATGTTGTTTTCAAATGTTTTTACTTACCATAAAACCACGCCTTCTTTCGATGGGATAGGCCTGGCCTAAGTATTACTATTTTAGTGTTTCCATCATATCTACATAGATGTGGGCTGATGATGAGTTTTAACTTCTATTATCTCGAAACAGCTTGAGCTGAAATTGGGTAGATCAAAACAAAACATCTTAAACAAAATTTTCAATGAATTGATAGTCAGGGTGTAAAATACCAGGGCTAAAGAGCGAAAGGTACGCGATGACGTATATTTGATCGATTAATGGTTTCAAAATATATTTTGCGGCTATGATTGACAAACGAAGTGACGATTTATTCTGACTCATCATGGGCTCATAATGTGACTGACATTTGAAAAGTTGTAGAAGTATTTTACAAGTTATGCGAGTTTGCAAGCAGAAAAAGAAGAAATCGAAACAAATTTACACACGTTTTCCACGTTTTAAAATAAGCCACCTTTATAATTTTTTAATTTCTAAACTGAAGTCAAACACTCGTAAAAAATGAGGTAATACGAATAATTACGAGTGCAAAGGCTACTTATAACGTAACATAAAACCTGTATAACGTGATTGTATGTGAATACTAAACACAACTACCTATATTATATAATTAAATCTTAAACTGCACCAGTTTTGTAGTTATGGACTGGAATCCTAAGATCTTTAATGCAATTAAATGTTTGGTAAAGTTTTGTGTAGTTCCGATGCGGGGTAAACATCTACGTCTTTGGAGTTTGCGATGGAGCATCAGATTTCGATCAAAGCGAAGAGTCTATTTGAACAGTTTGCATAATCATCATCATCGTCAGCCTATGTTTGTCCACAGCTGGACATAATACCACCGCTCTCGATTGTTCGCCGTTCTCATCGAAAGAATGGATTCGATGAGAATGAACAGTCTGGCTATGAAGTGAAAGTCACCGTATCGAATACTAATGTATTCTACAAAGCAATCTTAGTTCTAGTTTTTTATTGAGTTACTGGAGTTGAAATTTCTTAATATTTAGTAATACCTTTTCTGCATTGGCCAGCATTTTCGAAATATTTTAAAATAATCTAGGCGATTTTTTACGCTTATTTGGATTTTCCAAAGTAAGTACTAAATGAGTAAAGCATACAACAAAACTAAATACAATATCCAACCACGTAAGCGTAGCACAAATAAATAATTTTAGAAGAAAAATAAACGTGCATTTTTATTACCAAATATTTTTTATGAACTTCAATATTTCTGATGAGTGTAGGAGTATATGACAAGGATTACTTTTATTTAACGGTATTCTACAAAGACCTCAAGATTAAGATGCTCTGGTCAGTAGCACTGAAGCCTTGAAATATGATCCGTGTAACTAGACAGGTCTCGATTCATAAAATCCCTCACACGACCTTTCTATGAGCAAATCTCTAGCTATATTCTAGATTTCAGTAAAAATATGCTTAAAAGTAAGATCATTACTTAAAGTTTCTGTTATGAAACCAGATTTGGATATAAGTAGGATAAAAGCTGTTTGGAATTCGTCGCGTAGAAGATGTCACATTTACAGTGGTAAATCTTGAAAAACTTGCAATAATACTTCTATTCAATGTCTTCTTACTTGCATGACTTGTAAAATATTGAAATGAAAGGATTTAACTCTCATTTATGGTTTTAGAATTTTTTGAAAGAAAGAACGACAAATCGGACACTTTTGCCGAACATAATAATTATGGAAGACCGTAGGAAACACAGTAGGAAACAAACTCATCTGTGAAGACATCTGACATTGTGTAATCTTACCGTGATCACCACAGAAAAAATTGTTGTATTTTGAAATCGCCACCGCAAATAGTCTTAAATAATATTCAGTATGTCTTAAATGTATTTAAACATTAAATTGATTTTCTCATAATATAACTATGAAACCTATACGGTTTGATTTTCTTATTTATAGTTACGTATAACAAGTTTCAGAAGTCTAATACGAGTGATTATCTTCTTTCCAAACAATATTTGCCTTTATTACTTTGATACCTGGCAAATCATAAAAACTATTCCCGAAATACCCCTGTTATCTTTATAGCAGACTTCAAAAAAAGGAGGTTCTCAATTCGACTGTGTTTTTAGACCTCTATTATACACATGTACCATATACGACATTTTGCTTCTCAATAGTTTCGCTTGGAATTCTGTTACACTCTTAAATACCCTAAGAAAATAAATTTCACATCAGAACATACCTATATACCTACACATATATTTTGTCTTCATACTGACGACAAGGAGTAATAGATAAAAAAAAAATTTATAACATGTAATAAATCTTACACAAAATTGAAAAAAATAAAAAAAAATTGTATCAAAATTTGCCTTACGTATCGTACCTTCATTTGGCAGGGCCTAAGTCAGGAGTCAGTCAGTTTTCTAGAGCACAGATAAAATAGAAATATGTGGGACCTAGCGAAGCTTATCGTTTATCAACATGAGACATTCCAACACGCAATATATTGCCATTCAAATTTACAGATCCATTCATGTATAAATAGCTCACCTATTGCGTCGACGAAATTATGTATATGTTCACAACAGAACTAACACTAATAAAATGAACTTATATAGTCTTAGCTATAAAAACTGTTTGTTTTATTTCCTTGAATCAAAAATAAAACAATATAGGTACTAAACTCATACTGTTTGTCTTAATTATAGTTGAAATGTACCAGATTGTCTCTATCAAAATAAATAACTTTGAAAAAATCTGTTTCGTTGTATTTTATTTTGTCTTAAGTACTAAATGTCATTTACCGTTCACGTTCTAGATTTATAATAATTATCCCAATAATTTAAAAAAGTAAAATTAGCACTCTAATTCATAAAAACTAGTTAACAAGCTCCATTAGCTATTATTTAACTATAGCTTTAATCAATGCTTAAAATTTCATTATTCATAAAACAGTTTTAATTACTACAACAATCGTTCACTTTGTTGACAGCCCGTTTAGTACAAATTGCGAAAAAAAATAACACCTGTATATCGTCCCCCATTTTTTATTTAGCAGACTCTGAGCACCACTGAGGTTGTTTAATTTGACCGATATGTCACATTTGGCTTAGCGTTAAACTGTTTGTTTATTTATTTATTTATTTTAAATATACGCTGGTGAACCCAGCGTATATTTACATTAATACAATAAAATATTATCTTATGACTAATTAGCACCTACTTAGGTATAATACAAAATGTAACACACATTTAAGGCAAACACAACGTGCGCAAAAACAGAGAAAAAACTTACTAGGTACTATGTACTTAATAAATAAAGAATATACTTGTATATATAAATACAAAGGAAATAAAAAAATATTCTTTTTGTCTTGATAATTATTTCAAAAAGAAATAAAAAAAGACGCGTGGCACTCGGGAACTGCCGCGGTAAAGCTATTGCATAGCATTTTGTATCAACTTATGCAATTACAATTTTTTTAATTATTTTATTCATGCAGTATTTCTTTTTCTTTGATATTAATTCAAGTTACACTTTTTGAGCGTGGTGACCGATAAGAAAACAAATTTTTCTATTATTAAATAAATAAAAAAAGTTAATATTGTTTAAAATATTTTTTATTATTTTACAATACATGTGGGTTTTATTATCTTACAGTAGCTGTTGTTCAGCTATTCACTGTTGTACATAAATACCTATACACCTATATACTTTCTCATAAACAGCTGCTTATGTATTCGTCCGATTTCGGAGCAGCTCGTCTCGATTCGTGCGAGTTTCGTAGAGTCGTACAATACGTCTAATCGCACGCACACAACGCCGTGTCGAAGACTGCCGAACTGAAACGACCTTAGACGATGCACGGCCTTCAAGCCACACCTTGCGCATCGGAGTGGAGAGCGTGAGGTTTTTTCGTTACGGAATGTCTGGATTCGGGCCCCGCGCTCAAGGCCCGCGATAGGAGCTATGCAATAGCTTAAAAATATATTTAAAATGTTTTTTGGCTTTCATATTTGTTTAAACAGTGATCATTGACTCGTAAAACTAATAGCGGTTTTGAATTACATAGAGGCTACAACATTATTTTAGAACGTTTGCATATTTTTTTCGTTTATTTAAAAAAATACTATTTGTATAGTGCTCGAACTGCAGAGACTTTTTAATTAACATCTGTCCTGGCTATTAGAATTTTGGTTTGAGTTACACAGTGGATGGTACGTGGGACCTACAAATAACTGTCAATATGTGGGTATATAATGCATTTCTACACACCCCTTCGATATAATAGTTGTATATAATAAATAAACATTAAGTACATTAAGTAACCCGTTTAATGTACTCATTGTTCAACGCACATTGTATAGGACCCAGGGGTCAGGTTGACCTGCTGAACATTTCAATATAGGTTTTGGAACTTTTGGAATAAAACACTATAATGTACTTGAACTATGTATTTCGATAGCAAGAACTGATGAAATAGTGAACTGATGAACAAGGACACGAACTTTTGCTAGATACTAGTATAATGGAAACGTAGCCTTCGATAGCGCGATGTATCGTAAGGCAACTCCATCTAGTATGTAATTAATGAACTAAACTTAATTATGACCTTATAAACTAAAACACAACTTCATTACTGCGATGTAATGGAGAGTAGCGCCATCTATTGGCGAACTATCGAGCTATAGGGCCTGAACACACATTATTGATAATTTTTGTTGATGACCTGAAAACCTGTCACGTATTAGTCGCGAATCTTCCAGAGGCCACAACCATGTACGATACGTGACATTGTCGTAAATACACAACTTAGATCGTAATACTATCCAACGGTTCGCCCACATCAAATTTGATTTGCGGTAGGATAGGCGCTGGCTATGAATAATTGGTGAATAAAACTCGCCGTACCGTTGCGTGTTTGAATTTTCAGTGAAATGTACACAAAATTAACAGATTAGATGGTCAGGGATCGATAACTTTGATGTCAGATAAGATTTTGTCTTAGCTACGCTTTATTTAAAGGTTCATTGACCAATCTAGACAGACTCCTTTATGTATCAGCAGTCATTCAATACCAAATGCCGTAACTTCTTATAAAAAAATATTTATAATTCACGACAAACCCAAGATAAATCTTATCCACGTAATAACTTTTTATATAATCCCATAAAATATCTCTGATAAGGTCTTTATTACATTTGAAAAAAAAAACAGGTTGAAAATATCTCCAGTCGTTCCTTAATTATTTCATTATAGCGTCCCTTTTCCGGTGTTTTCTTTTTTATTTGATGTTTTGTATCTCTGTGGTACTAAAGATACGATTCTCGGAGACTTTTTGTTCGTTTTTACTTTTTAGTATTTCATGGACCAACGTAGATAAGTGGAGTTGTATTGTTGAACTTACCTACATACTTAGAAAAAAAAAATCAATAAAATTTTAAACAAAATATCATATTTTTGAATGTGCAAAAACATTGCATTGCTTCGTTGAACTAAAAGTCGTACTTCAATATTGTTCTGAGTTTCACTTTAAAATTTTAAGACGCAGATTAATCTATACATATTATATTAAAAATGTAGAGTCTGTGCATAAAAAAATGCTTAAAACCAAGTTAAGTGGATGTAAAAAGAGGGAAAATAACAAAAAATGTTTTTTTTTTGTTTCTCTGTTTGTACGGGCTAATCTCCGAAAAGGCTGGACCGATTTCAATGAAATTGAATGGTGATACCTTATATTCCTGGGCAACAACTTAGGTACTTTTTATTCCGGAAAATTAAAAGGTTCTCGTGGGAGAGTTAAAAAGCCTTAGTAACCGCGGATAGGGTCGCGGGTAACAGCTAGTACATAATAATATTATTTTGTTTGATGTGCAAACACGTTGGTATTTATAAGCCACACTTCCTACCTTTATGTGTTACACAAGTACATGTAACAATTAATAACAACAATGAGAAAAAAAATTTTACAGAGACGGTTGTTTACTTTGTTACTGAACGAATAAGCTAGCAGCTTCGTTGAACCATTATATTCATTACATCAGTTTAATGAGAAACCTTATACACTCTTTTAACCGTTATTATCCTTTCACCTTATTTGTCTGTTTATTTGAAGTATTTATAAATAGCATAGGTAGGATTTATATTCTGAGAACTTTTGCCAGTGACTTTATTAAAGAAATCTTCAAAAGAGGTGAAGATATTCAAAACTCTTAAAGGCTCTGCTACTCTCTTTTCAAAGAAATGTCTTTCACGATTCCCAGTATTTTTCTTACAGCAACATAATTTTATTGAAATACATATTTCCAGACTATTAGTAATAAAAGTTGATTGTATTTACTGTATGTGAACAAAAGAGGTCTATTTCTAATAAATTTCTGGAAATCTTTACTCAATAATAAAATGTATGCCAATGTGTTGTTTTTGTTTGGTTGTGCTAATTTGAAGTAAGATTGTTTTGAATTATTTTTGTTTATAAAGCAATCGCGGATAAATATTAAATGGTTCTAGGATTTCTGTTAGAGTAATAATAAAATTGCGTGGTAGCGAGGCAATATAAAATCCAGAACGCACAATAGATATATGGAACTCATTTAAACTTCATACTATAGAAATACAACACTTCTAATAAACTGTTACTAAATTATTATCTGCTCTCCCAGCGTGACAATAAAGAACAAATTAATCAGTGTACAGCAACATTATTATTATGTTTTTAATATTTATGCTACGCATTAGTCGGGCCGGGGCCGCCGCTGGTCCGGTCGCTAATGCAGCCGTTCATGCCTACCAATCTGTATTAAACCAGCGTGGCGATATAATGGTCCGTACTCTTCATGTGTTTCTCCATGTAGAAAGACCTGTACCCAGCAGTAGGACGTATATAGGCTGGTGACAAAGCGAAAGTCCATTTCCATTGATTCCATTGTTTTACTGACGTAAATTTACCTATATCCATTGTTTGTTGACAGGGTCGCGCTAGGCAACTGTATGGGCCTTGGCACCAGGCCCTACAGCCTCCCGTGGTGGGTGCAGCTGGCCTGGTTCGTCATCTTTGCTTTGATGCTGCTGCTTGCTATCTTGGGGAACACTTTGGTCATATGGATAGTACTCGGTGAGTGATTTAGTCATGAATTTCATCAGTATATTTTCTACAACCAATTTTTGAAGGAATATAATTGGAAAAGAATAAAACGATGGTTGCAGTCATTGCGCTCTTCTCTGGCCATTTTTCTCTTGGTTTCCGTTTTTAAAATTGCTGTCTGTCTCTTTTTATTTGTTTTGTTCTCAATGTTCATTCTTACCAGAGTCAGCGCGTAGAGCGGTTGACTCCCTTCTAACAATAATTGTAATATATTTATAAAGTGAATCAATTTTTATAAGCTGAAACAAAGTTACAACAAACCACATGATCAGTTCCTAATAAATAACAAAGACTATAAGTTTCTTTAAGGCACTATTTTGTGCCTTAATTCCTCAATATATACAATACCTAAGTGACGACCCAGCGTCTTTCATTTTGGCTTCACCCCGTCACACCGTACTGCTGAAACAGAACATCGTTCTCTTTAAAACGTCGACTTTTCCCGTCAGGTATTGGTCTGTCCCTGATAAGCAATAAAGCCACCGTCATGCAGATCAAAATTCGGTGCGTTTGCTACAAATTCAATTATAGCTCTGGCTCCAAAAAGATACTGGGAACCGCGCAGATAAAGGTATGCGTGGGGTATATGATATAATTTTATCCAGAATATTTTTCATAATCTATATCTATATACATAATACAACTGTAGAGGTCGAATGTCTGTACATAGAAAATAAATTCTTAAAACCAAATCAGCGAGAGATAAAAAGAGGGAAAATACCTCTGTCCGTTTTTCTGGACCGATAAGATAAGATAAAAATTTATTGTCATTCTGTGTACAATGGGTGTTATATTTAAAATTCGTATCAACAGATTGCCGTTTTCGGGCGTACAATATTTAAATAAAATCACATTACAATTTTTAATTATTACATTAGACACATACTTAAGTTTACACAAAAATAGGTCTTAAATACAAATAGGTTTTATTGATTCTATTCATGACTCAAGTTAAAATATTCATTTAGATTATAAAAACATTTATTTATTAGCCATTCTTTTAATTTTATTTTAAATAGTCTCCCCTCTAGGGACTTAATATACCATGGTAAGTGATTGAATATTTTGATTCCAACGACATATGTACTCTTGTCAACTATGTAACTTGAAGAATTTGCTACAGAAAGGTTATGCTTGTACTGTGAACGTATATTGTTTTTTGATTTGGACTTTTTAACAAAAATATCCTTCTGTTGCGTTACAAATAGACATATCTCTAGTATATAAATACACGTCAATGTTAGGAATCTCTCTTGTTTAAATATGGTTCGTAATGATTCGTCATTTTTAATCGCATATAATATACGAATACTTTTCTTTTGGAGGATAAAAGTAGTTTGTATATTTACTGAATTGCCCCAAAAAATAATGCCATATGTTAACAGAGGATAGATATTGCCATAGTATGCATTTTTAGCCACATCTGTAGTTGTAACATTTTTTTAAATAGAAAGAGAATAACACTGGCTGGAAATTCTATTGTTTAGATAATCAATGTGCGATTTCCAGTTCATGTGCGTATCAATGTTAACACCCAAAAATTTAATACTGTTAACAATCTCAATTTTATTATTATCGAAAATTACATTCAAATCTAGCGGTACTCTTTTATAATTTCTGAACTCGATTAATTTTGTTTTGCTTAAATTTATTTTTAAGTTTACTGATAATAGCTATTTTATAGCAATGTCAAGAGTTTTATTAATAGTGTCAATAATAGTATGATCATTTTTAGAATCATTAGAGATGAAGATGGTAGCATCATCGGCAAACATTACACACAAATTTTTTGTTAACAATGGAAAGTCATTTACGTAAATTAAAAATAGTAGAGGTCCAAGTATACTGCCTTGTGGAACGCCTAGCATTACTTCATTATAGCTGGACAATGCTCATGAAACGGTTTTTGATCCTTTATCATAAGTGTCAATTATTATTGCTTGTAGTCTATTTTGAAGATAAGATTCGAAAAGCTTTAAAGCTACACCTCGAATACCTATATGTTCAAGTTGTTTAAGAAGTATATCATGAACAACACAATCAAATGCTTTTGACATATCCAATAGCAACCCTATACATTGACTGTTTTTCTTTTCTATTTGAGTCCATATTTCTTGAAAAATTTTAAAAATGGCCATTGTAGTATTTTTACCTTTTTGGAAACTAAATTGGTTAGTATGTAATATATTGTTTTTATTAATGAATGATGTAACTTTATTATATACAGATTTTTCAAAAATTTTTGAGAAATTGGGTAGTAATGCTATAGGCCTATAATTATTTATATTTTCTCTGGGTCCTTTTTTATATAGCGGTTTAAATAGCGCTTTTTTTAAGTTATCAGGAAAGATTCCTTTTTCAAAAGATAAATTAATTAACACCCAGTTGCAGAAACGAACTTTAAAATTTAATGTCGGCATTATCCCTAATGCTCCATTAAATTTATTTATTGAAGTGTCAAAAGAACACATTAGCGTAGTTTTTACGTTGCACAAAACGACATTAGCACCCTATCAATGCTAAAGAGACATTAGCTAGAACTATTTTGTGTTCCAATTTTAAATTTAATGAACTTTAAAGTTTTAATGTCTCATTACTAAATGTCGTCTTTAAAAAATCTTTGTGCAACTGAGCGTATATATGTCAGTGCATCAGCTGTATACTCTATGCTTGATTTCACAAGTGTCATGGGAATATTATCATATCCAGTACTACTTTTGTTTCTTAACCTTTTAACTATATTTTTCACTTCAAATGTATCCACAGGGGTCAAGAATATACTTGCCAAATTCGGTTGTGTCATGGGCTTAAATAGCTTGCCAGCATTTTTCCCGGTATTATTTAAATTATTTATTAAAGTTTGTAAAGTGGTCATTTAATTTATGTGCTATGTCAATAGGATCATTAATATAATAGTCATCAATATTTAAATAGTCAATAGTGTTTTTAATGTCATTTCTTTGCGTAGTGTTTTGTCGTATTACTTGCCATGTCGCTTTATTTATATTATCGTTATTGTTAATATAGTCTTTATTTGAATTTATTTTTGACTGCCTAATTATCGATTTCATAATTTTACTATAAGTTTTATATTTTCTTAGATAGTTGTAACAGTTCGTTCTTCTAGTTTTTAAGTACAAATCAAATCAAATCAAAAATATCTTTATTTTGTAGGCTTGATATACAAACACTTAAAAACGTCAATTTATAAATTAGTGAATCTACCACTCGCTCGGAACGCAGACATCCCCGAGAAGAGCGAGCCAGAAACTCGAGGGTTGCTCTTTTTTTCACATTTTTTACAATTCTTGTTTTTTATAAATGTAAGGCTAGTACAATCAAATGGGTGAACATAGATATTATAGATACAACAGTCTCTTATTTTTGCTTGATGTTATTATTCCCTTCGTTTTCCAGTTTGGTGATCGTTTGTAACATATTTTAATTTTCTCTTCGGGTATGCAAAGGTAAAATATCATACTAAAGATTTCTAGAAACACATTGTAAGCTGTATTTGGGTCATTTTCCATAAAAACTGCATCGAAGCTAACCTGTGATATATATTTTAGGAATATTTCTAAGTATTTCTTTGGATTTCTTTTTAGTATATACCAATATTGTTCCTCATATCCCAGATCAGATATAGTTGAAATTAGTTGACAAGTGTGATCAGAATTCAATGAAATTATTGCATGGTTCCTGGTCAACATCTTAGGTACTTATTATTCTGGAAAATTAAAGTACCGTGGGATAGTTAAAAATCCAAAGTAACCGCGGAAGAGGTCGCGGGTAACAGCTAGTAACAAATAACTTCATTTTTTAATTTTTCAAGATATCCAATGGACTTATCTTTACCATTATTTTAAGTCGCATTACATACATTACATACTGTAGCGGCTTCGGAGTTACCTAACTCCTTGCTCACTGACCGCTTGAACATAAAAACAAAACACGATCGGAAAAAGATAGAGAAAAAAAAATTTCTTACGTGTGCTACGCACGTGTAAATTTTAACTCTTACCGCTAACCTAACACCCAACGACACAAGGCATTATATTGCCAAGCCGTATTTTTGGTTAAACTAGACAAAGTTATTCTTAGTTTATTAATAAAGCAGTTAATCGACAACTAAAGATATTAAACATTACCCCCTGAGCACATTGCGGATAAAATCGAGAAGCGAGCCCGCTATTGCCGCCTCCTGCCAAGCTAAGGTAAGACCCGATAAGACGATAAGTACATACGAATTTTAATCTCCGTACCTCCGATACAAAATTTTAAATTATTAAAATCAGAACAAATTTCTATAATTATTATAATACTGTAATTAGCTGTTATTATTATAAGCTGTGCCTACAACGTCGTTCGCGTGGCTATTGATTTAACGCCGATAAAAGTTCACTAAAAGTTTTTGTGTGTTTGTTAACACTGCATTATTTTTGTACAAAGTGCTCAATATTACATTCCTACCTCTTATAAGCAATGTGTTGATTGTTAATAGTTCAACTAAAATCTCTAATAGGCTAGTTGACTAATATCAAAAGTAATGAAAATAATGAGTCGTTCACATAGTATTTAGTAAAAGGGTCCGTAATAAGTAAGCTAAGTTCGATAAATATAAATAAGTGATTGCTGTAGAAATTAAATTTAAATACGTTTTATTTTTACTTTTTTTTTCATTATTCTGTCAAAAACGCTATCCACCATGTTCGTGAAATAAGTTGAGTAACGTTTCATGTAAACAATTACTACGCATGGTTCAAATCCGTCAAACGCTGCGACTGGCGTTTCAATCAACCAATCAATCATAACTGTCAGCTTTGACACGCATGCGTATTGAATTGTTTAGAATAATCGTGACACTACGGCATAGATAATTCATAAACCATCAGGACCGAAGGTATTTTTGACAATTAAGCAAAAACGTAATATATAATTTAAAATTTATTGTGTTATAGGCTTCAGATTTTTTTTTATGGTGATGGCTCTCAGTACTGAATCATTTGGGGCCCATTAAAAAAAAAGGGTCCACTAGCCTTTTATTAAAAAATAATGAAAATAACACTTCTTGTCAGTGTCATCTGTTGTCGTGAATTATTATTCTACAATGCCGAGAAATTTGAAGAAGAAGAAGAAATTAAATTATATTTTGACGGAATATGTCACATACTACTCGAGCAGATATTGATCAAAGAGTATACAATAATGATATTGATAAGCACGGTTACACCAGCGTGGTACCAGTTCCCATGGGAATATCGAGATAAAAATTAGCCTATGGCCTTTCAGGCTTTAGCTAGACTATCTGTGTACCAAATTTCAATTGAATCGGTTCAGTAGTTTTGACGTGAAAGCAAGACAGACAGACAGAGTTACTTTCGCATTTATAATATTAGTATGAATTAAAAGATCCTTACTCAATTTTCATTTTAGTCTAATAAAATAATACCATACCAAGATTCGAAATATATTTTTTAAATCAAATTGCGAGCTTTAAGTGACCGTGGGCAGGGCTCGTTGCTCGCTGAACTGACAGTTGTTGGGCGAAAAGGTTTTCGATGACATCATCAGTACCTCTATTACTTAATAATTAATTTTAAGAAATACACTGAGGTGCAATGAAATCGCCTATATGAAAGTTTTATGAAAATTATTATGTTTTATACAATATATACTATACTAGTATAATGTTGTATATGGAATTAATATTTATTTTAATACCTATTATTTTCCTTATTCCACAAGACTCTATCAAACACTTGATAGAGTTTATAGAGAATCGATGCCAAGCTATTATTCAAGCAAAAGGAGGTACTTAACACTTCTCATTAATAAAGTTATTATATTCACTTCTTATTATTCACTTCTTAACACTTCTTATTATTAAAGTTCGTAAGACTTGCATTTTTTTTATTATTACTTAATTTTCAAACTGTTTCGTTAAACAAACATCTTATAAATTTAAATTTGTTGTTGAACTTGTTTTCATCACTAGAGTAAACTTATGCACAACGTACACCGTATCATTAAATAGGTATTAAAAAACCTTTAATTCCATGTGTGATAATGTTTATTTTTTTCTATAAAAAAGAATTTTTTTTTCAAAATTTAATATGTGTGATTTTATTGCACCAGAGTGTAGTAAGAGCCACTCTTCGTTCAAAAACCGGCAAGGCATTTAGTAATTCTTCTAGTGTTGCAGATATCCATAGAAAATGCGAACCGTGCAGTATAAATAATATCCTAATAATATAACAGTAAACATAACGACGATCATTATTTTTACGATATCATCGTAGTCCAGCAGAAAAATAATAATCATTGGAGGTATTTTTTTAAGACATCCCACGCAATTTCCGTATTTTCCCTTTGGACATAAAAAAACACTACCATTATGTACTATAAAATATAATAGTCTTTCATGTTGAAGCACCTGAAAATGTATACTGTTCTACAAAATCTTTAGATTTTCATTGTTATTAGGAGATATCCTTTGGTAATATACTGCCTATTAGTAAACATCTACTCACTGTAAACTGATAATATTCAACCATTATTCAAATTTTATGAAGGAAATAAAATTTTGGTAATGCTTGAATTTGATGAGAGCGGTGTAATAAAGTTTGATGGCAATATCGCTCGGCAATTACAAATAATATTCTTTATTCATTTCTAGAATAAGCCGATATTTGATTTAATAAATTAAATAGAAAGGAACAATGACAGCTTATAGTTTTTCGCACTTGCAGGACCAATGTTTATAAAAAAGTTCTCTTTGGAACTGTAAAACAAAGTCTTAAAATTGCATCTGTGTTTCTGAACATACAACTAGATCGTAATTTAAATTTAGCTTAACATTTTAAGGGCAAAGTAATTAAATACAACATGCATTGTTGTAAAAGTCATTAATATAAAAGTAAAAATGAAGATTCCAATGGATGTTTTTATTTGGAATAATTTATCCCAACTTACAGACTTTGTACCTGAGTAAGCCACATTATTCTATACTAGCTGTTGCCCACTACTTCGTTCGCGGTTACTATGGTTTTTTAACTATCCCACGGGAAGCCTTTAATTTTCTCTCAAAGTCTCAGCCCGATCGGTTTAAAATTGACAAAGTTTCATACAAACTCCCATCCCCTATTTTATCCCCTTGGGGGTAGAATTAATCACAATCCTTTCTTAGCGGATGCAAACGTCATAAAATCTACTATGTCGGTATATATATATTTAAGTAGATACTTACTTTCGCAAAACGTAACACAGTTGCTCGTTCGAACAAATCCTCAAGTTATCAGTTAGAAGAACGTTCTTAAAAACGTGAAAAAGTAAAATTTCTTTTCACACATTATCATTCAAGGAACGACCAATCCTTTTGAGAATTCATTTTGGGAACGATAATCCAAACAAAAACCGGAGGCAATGAAATGAATATTTGAAAAAATGTCACTTTGCAATGCTCGTAAAGCCTATTCATCCACGTGTGATTTATTACTTTGTTCAACTTAATGGCGCATGCTATTTGGAAGATGGAGCGTCGATTATATTGTTATTTATCATATTATGAGTAAAAGTTATACATTTAAGTTACTCACATAAAGAGTAGACGGACGTCGCCCCCCAGTGTACAGTCTGTTGAGAGAGTTCTGTTGATAGGCAAGATGTACAGCTTGCAGGAGAGGTTGACTTGGAACAATTAAAGATGTATTCAGGACTTTGTTGTTGAAACCTAAGCCAAAGTTCCTATTTATAGAATTTTTAGGGTCGTTACTTTTTTTTTAATTCTAGAAATTGAGATGCAATAGTATGTATTTATTTACCAGCTAATTCGTGGTATAAGTTAGTCATCATCTAAATTATTGTAAATTTATGTTTTGTAATATGTTTTAATAAACAACGGACGACGTAATTTAATAAAGTGTAATATATTATATCCTAAAGTATCTATTTACTTGATTAAAACCAATAATATGAATAGTAAGCCCGTAAGTTAAAACACAATCTGCTAATAAATCTTTTGTGCAAATCACTCAATATTTTCAAGCAATAGCGAGTAGTACCTACTTACTATTATAAAAATCCGAGCCTATAACAAATAATACGACGTGTACATACTAAATAAAGTAACTGTGTAGTTAAAATGTTTGTCGTACGCACCATTGCTTGTAAGCTGTGTCTATTATCACATTACATCATCTTATTCATTCAATGTGCTTCACTATATAAATTGAACTTGCCATCTTAAAATAAAGATATGTTTGATTTTGATTTTGATCTCATATAAATTGAATACTATTAAACTTGGCTCCTTGTACGACGAGGACTTTCTAGAACTCTTTGTTTCCGGAAAATTTTACAATTTATGTAGTGACTAAGGATCGGTTTTTTATCCATAGTCAGGTTGTCCAGTTGGTTAAATATGGACCAATGGCGAAAACGTACGATGTCGTGATATGACAGCTTGTCCAATATTAGCATTTTAAAATATAACTAAAGTTAAATAATCATCGTCAATTTAACTACAACATGATGCTAGAATTAGTAAAATGACGGCTGGCGGCACAGCTGATGTATATTGCTTCGAATTTTCATCGCAAACTTGACAATTTGTCAAGCTGACGTCACACATTTTAGCCTTTCCATTGACGTTATTGGTCTAGATTTTAACTATTCAGGTGACTATTACTACGGATTAAAAACCCTCCCTAAATCTTTACATAAACTTTTTATGATGAGCTATGAAATATGTAGGCAACACACATTCCTTTCCTAAACGGTTAATAGGTACCTATTATTAATGTTTGTGCTTGATTTATAGACGGGTAGCATTCTGGCTTTTCCTTTTCCTTTCTGGCCTGATTCCGACTACATGGTGTTCGTGTCAACCCAATAATTGCCAACAAGAAATTGTTCTCGTTTGTTTTCGGTTTACCACAAATAATTTTTTTCTTTATTAGTGAATGTCAATTACTTGTTCTAAAAAAATTTTCAGAATATTTTTATTTCATTTCTATGACTTCTATTTCTAGGCCTACATGGAGAACACATGAGGAGTATTATGGGCTTAACACCACGCTTGCCTAATAGGTAAAAACGATTGCAACAGCGACCGGGACCAACGGCTTAACGTGCCTTCCGAATCACGGAGGAACTAAAGATCACAATGTTTTGGTCACCCATTCCAGGCCTGAACATGGCGAAAGTATCTCTTTTTTCGATATCAAAAGCCAAAGCGTATGAACCAATACGCGACCGCGTTCCTCTAGTTTTATTTATTTCCAAAAATACTCCAAAAATACTTGGAAATAAATAAAATATGGCTTCAGAGTACGCGTTAATATCGTGTCACTTTAATTTTAGCTCAAATTATTCACGAAATATATATCGACTTCCATGACATTGAAGCCCCTTTGGCACCTATTAAAGCAGCCATATCGAATTTATTTTCTACGAAACGTGGGTTTACTTTTCCAGGTCAAATTGACTTGAAACTGATAACTTGCAGAATTATATATTTTTTTTAATTATATTACAATCCAGTATAGTACTATCTTTGGCAGAAATTGGTTTTTAGTACAAAATCTGGCTTCCTAGACAAGACTTCTTGCGAGAATCGGTATCGCTATTACCAATGGATTTTACGTAAGCGTTTGCTAATTTCAGCAGTGCTCAGGCAGTGGTAGCCGAGTTGAGAAAGATGCACTACTCGTTCAAAAGGTCGCGAGTTCGATCCCACCGCCTCTATCTATGAGTTTTATTCAAAACATAAGTACAGTTCATTGTGAATATCGCTTACTTCACATTGAACTCGGTTAAAGGTTGTTACATTGGAGATTTGACATATCGAAATATGGGTGTTTTACACCTGTGCCTATCCCTTCGTTAATAGAGGCATGATGATAATGTTAAGTTATGTTTGCTAACTTACCGAACGTAAATGTCAAATGGTATTTAAAAAAAAAAAAATTTAAAAGCACTTAATCAGTTTAGATGCGTCTTAGCGCATGCTTATGAATGTCATAAACATTTTACAATATTTCGTGAAAGAAAAAAACTACGCCATCCGTTCATAAAAACTACCAGGAGGCCTTGTTCTGAGAAGAACTGGCAAGAAACTCAGTTTCTACCCTCCCTTTTTATTAGCATCATTTAAAAAATGTCATAAAATACAACGTCACTGAAGTTTAAAAGAAAAGAAATCTTAGGTAAATATATACCTTTTTTATTTAACGATAACGATAGCGAATGTCAAAAGGTATTTTGCCAAACTTGCCAAACTTCCATACAATAACATGAGGCAATGTTCTGTCTCGATCAGTAGGTGTTCCCTCTTACTCTATCACTATTTATGAATGAAGTCTATCCGTAGGATATCCTCTTCCTCTCTTTCTATCCATAGTTTCTGTCTCATCTGTCATATTTACGCCATTTTGACGCCTAGATCGAAAATTTTTACAAATGTTTGTAATTTAATATTATAAATGAAAAATTATAAAACTGGTGATGACGTGCATTGTTTTATGTTGTGTAAGTGAGTGGTATCCTGGATGTACCTTATCATTTCACACGTAAGTCAATAATCACATATTATATGAGAGTATTTGTTTGAGAATTTTGTGTGTATTTTTGTGGGACGTCATTAGTTGTAATAGAAAGCTTTACTACGAAATGTCAAACTCATCAATTAAAGTGATAGAATGAGAAGGAACACCTACTAATCGAGACAAAACATTGTCTCATGCTATTGTATGGGAGTTTGGCATCCATCATAAAGTACAAAATTCTTGGCCTCATGCTATTGTTTGGGAGTTTGGCATCCATCATAAAGTACAAAATTCTTGGTCTAGGGGCGCTGGTCATAAGGAACTCCCTCGTCGATACAAAATATAACATCAAAACCATAAATAACACTCGTTTTTTGTCAACAGCTCACAGAAGAATGCGGACGGTGACCAATTGCTTCCTTGTTAACCTTGCTGTCGCCGACCTGCTAATGGCAACTCTGAATGGGGCTCCCAACTTTGTGTTCCTGGTTACTGCTCACTGGCCGTTCGGGGCTGCGACTTGCACCGCCAGTAACTTTACTGCTAATCTGACGGTGTCAGCTGGAGTATTCACTTTGGTGGCAATCACTGTTGATAGGTAAGTTATGCAGTAATTATTTATTTAACTATTTATTTACACATTTTTATTGTACACAGGAATATACAAATCGCAAAACGTACAAAAGATGTGGCTTCCTGAAGTTTGACCTTCTCAAACCTTCTCATCTGTACCTATTACATCCATACCAAATAAAGAGAAAAGCGCCGAAACGAAACTAAGAGAAAAGCGTAATACATAAAAAAATTGGCGCCTAAAATGCTTCACAGTCATAAATATGAATAATAAATTATGTTGCTTGACACATTTTGGAATTTCTCACATTTACGACTCTATGGAGAAGCGTGCCAAAACCTGATTGGCTATAAGTCTCAGTCAGTAACAAATCTCTCAGTGTTCCAAAGGTTACATTGCGAGTTTGTGGTGAGAACTGCAAAGGAATGGAATAATTAAATAAAAATAATCTTATCTTTAGGTACATGAATCTTACATAAACATATCATCACGCCTCTTTCCCCGAAGGGGTAGGCAGATTTCGCCAGGTCCTCATGTTACAGGTCCTCGTTTATCCACAATCAACTGTACATAAGTTTTGTTCTAAGCAT
The DNA here is from genome assembly GCA_910589355.1 of Parapoynx stratiotata. Lineage (NCBI taxonomy): Eukaryota > Metazoa > Arthropoda > Insecta > Lepidoptera > Crambidae > Parapoynx > Parapoynx stratiotata. Next base: position 8,913,186 of record OU342466.1, read on the forward strand.
GTATCCAAAAATAAGGGAAAACAGACTCCTTCGCCGCGGTATTTTATTGAAAATATCATTTCAGATTTTTTAGGCTAAAATAGGCATTATTTAATTTCACTTGCTCGAGCACAATCTTTCATGTAAAAATTATCAAAGTAATGGCCAATTTGGGACAACAACTGCTATAATTAGTATGGTAATAGCTTTCCAGCGCAATTCTCGTACTAATTAAAATAAATATAAATCTTAGTTTTTATCTATTTGTCTCTTTGTCTGAAATCAATTATAATAAATATCTTTATGGAAAATAGCTTGGGGACACTCGATATATAACCAGTGATCTTTCGTTTCGTGAGTCGTACCATACCGGCACCTATCCTCAAACCATATCACCGAACCGTTACTGAGATATGTGTGACCCATAACTATTTATTAATCACAAAGATCATAACTATTTTTTTTGTGCGAAGGGAAGAAGAAGCTATACCGAAGGGAAGTCGAACCCATACCACATTTTATTTTAATATTGCGTATTTTTTGTTATATTAAAGTAATAGAGCAAACCTCTTTTTTGACAGTAATCATAGTAGGTACATATTATTGTTGGAGAAATATTAAAAGAATTTAATTCACTCAATTAATATTAGCTCCTTACCTATGAAATTGGTGTTTTGTATGGAGATTTTGGGGATGTCTGCATTTTACATACTAACATTTTATCAGTTTTCTTCACCACGACAAACCCAGAGATAATAATATTTAGCATGTATCATAAGACAAGCTTTAGCAATATGTGTGTGAACACGCTTGATACAATTATTCATCGTTTTTATGTTAATACAAATCAAATGATGTACTCGGGAGGCAGTTAAAAATAATTGTCTTTGTGTATAATTTTAATACAATTAAACTTACAAAAAATTATCAAATTAAATAATACGAGCTCAAATATATGGTCTATTTTTAGAAGAGGCAATTATTTTATAAGAATGTTCTGAAACTTAATAGTTACGAACAAATTGTTAAGACAGAATAAAAAAAAACACCAATTTCATAGGTAAGGACCCAATATTAAAACAATAATTTATTATGAACTTTCGTAATACATAATTTATTCATAGGACGTTTACCTATCTATTAGGACTGTAGGATTGGTAGGTATAATGAAATTTGAACTTTTCTTTGACAATAAATTGTAAATAATAGTTTTGAATTTTGTGATATGACACTGGAACACCACTTTATAGTCTGCCAAAAACGCTTTTATCACAGCGACTTAATTATAGGTACTAGTTTAATGTCAATCACGCAATAAACAGCTTTAATCGTATAGGCAGACATTTCATATTAATATAATTGTAATTATACGGAGTGTTGGGTGTTCTAAACGTATAGAATTACTAAACTTGTGTGTTCATTTCAGAGGTTTGTTTGTTTTCTTATACTTTCTATTGAAGACCACTGGTTTTGAAAAGTTTCAGTGTCAAAGTTCAAAATTATTTATTAATTCTTGTAAGGTGTTTCGTTTTATTTTGGTTTTTCACATGTGGTGTTGTGGTATATTTTCTTCATTACATATAATAATACAGTCCAAAATTTAGCTAGATTTGTCCTTAACGATATCAAAAGCATAATTTCATATTTGCTTTGAATAATTGACTAAATTACTAATTCAATATAACCTTTTAATTCCTTTAAATATTTAAAAATATCTAAGCTAAAAACAGATTATTAAACATTTAAAAATATTTTCTAAAGGTAAAAAACAATGTATAATAAGTATAATTTTTTTTGCCAAACTATTATAGAGGTACAACAATAAATTGTGATGTTGTACAACTCAGTATGTTTTTTGGTGTAGAGCTATTACTGATCAGATATTTTCAAGAATGTTGTACCAATTTATGCGTACCACTCTGGAGTAAAATTATGAAAATTACCTCTTACTTTATAAGTTTCCTTTTATTTTAAATCTCATTACAACAACAAGGTAAATAGATAGTAAGAAATATTTACGATTCCAACATAAATTGAACTTCATGAGAACCAAGTTATAACTGAAATTAGTCACAACAGAGTAGTAAAGAGTCTCGCTGTTCGTTGAAAGCGAATATGTTTTGATAATACCTATCGCTGTCTCAAGTACTTAACAGTTAACATACAAAAAACGAAATCTTATATTAGGTCCTATGAAATTGGTGTTTTGTATGGAGATTTTGGGGATGTCTGCATTTTCCATACTAACATTTTTTCAATTTTCTTCACAACGACAAATCCAAAGATTTAGAATTTAGAGAAATTATTTATCGTTTTTAAGTGAATGCAAATCAAATGATGATTCGGGAGGCACTTAAAAAGAGTTGTCTCCGTGTCCAATTTTAACACAATTAAACTTACAACAATTTATCAATTTATCGAAGTGCTAGTAGGAAAAAAAAAATATTGACGTGCAAAAGTATTTCATGTAAATCTAATTGCAGAATAAATGATTTTATTTCATTTCATTTATCAAAATAAATCAAAAGAGCTCAAAAATATGGTCTATTTTAAGAGGAGGTAATTATTTTTTAAGAATACTCTGAAACTTGATAGATACAGACAGAATACGAAGAGAGAGAAAAAACACCAATTTCATAGGTAAGGACCCAATATTAACGGCCTGGCACCGTCCTTACGACTTCTGTAGAGCATAAAATTGGACTATTTTCTCTTGTTTGTTCTGTTGATACTACATTAAAGGAATTAAAATAAATTATAATGGCTGATTATTTTGGTAATGCTTCTAAGTTCTAAAAGAAGTTAGTATGTATGTTAAATTTTTCCTAATGTAAGAAGAAAAGCGATTGAGTTCAGCGCCACTTATCCACTTATCCTAAAAATCTCCTTAAAAAATGACTTTTGAAAAATGGATTGAATTTTAGTCCCAGGTAACTTCAAACTATAAATGTGTTAGAGAATGGGAATCACAAATCTTACATTGCTTTTTATTATGGTCAATAGAATATTGAATTTGTTTTATTGACGACATGTTTCCTTTTTTTTACGAGGAAAATACGACAATTTCGAAAATTTGAATAATTTGATTATTTTATGTACATAATTTATTTGTTTATTTCCTAGTTAAGCAAACTAAAAGTATGAATGAAGAGATAAAAGGAGCAAACAAGTCTATTAATACCAAAACTATTCTGCTCTTACTACTTTGGAATACTTTTTATTGTCTGTAACGATTTCGCGTTTCCAAATAGATTAAGAACTTAAGTGCGTACTTCTAACAATAAGTTTTGGTAGAATGGGGAAAAACAAGAAGCTTTTTCGAATAGTTTAAATTTTTTTCGAATAGTCTACGTTGCCGATGCTTTTAGCACAATATTTCTATTTTCACACCAATACATACCTATAACGAACGAATTACTTTTTTCTTATTATTTTTAAATTCACTACAATACACAAAGCGCAGTCAAAAATAATGAAGCCAAGAAAAGTCCGTATACGCATACAAAATACTCATTGCATGATAACTGTGCAAGTGGACGGAGCGCTCAGCCCACGGACGCACATACAGCTTCAAATCTGCGTAATTAGATAAGAGCAGATACTATGTCTTTTATTGGATTAGATTTACCCTTACCCTTTACATCCCAGATGACATCTAGAGATGCCATTAAAAATAGATTTAGCTGTTGTGTCTAGTGTTTGGTACCAATCTGAGCGGTAAAAAAAATGAACAATGTGAGAGAATAAGCTCTCAATCTGTCCTGGTCTCTCCATCTGGGTGTCCGACAGGATGGGAGTGTTCTGAAAATGACCCTGTAAATAGCTTCAGTAGAACTCGACTCATGCAAGGGGTATATAGGAGTTCATGGAGGAGTCATGATCAAGTCCCACACATACCCTCCTAACGGCAATGTCTTCATAATAATAGGATTTCTCCCCGACAACTAATATAGATGAAAGTGTGTGAGTTAAAACATCTGGCTCCTACCTTCGTGGATAAAGGCGTCATGATAAATTATTTATCATTATAAAGCGAATATGTTTATATTAAAAATATTAAAAACCAATTTTTTTACCAGGTACGTAGCTATAGTGAAGCCGCTCCACCACAGGCTGAGTAGGCGCGTCGCCCGCGCAGCTCTCTTCACCGTGTGGTGCGCCAGCATACTTCTTGCCTTGCCCAGCTTATTGTACTCCGACACGTATAAAAAACAGTAAGTGGTTCTCGATAATCACCTTTATTGCCTACAAATAATTCACCAGCTTTGCTCGTGAGCATAATAGGAAGGAAGTAGTGACTTCCTATGCGAATAATTTCCAATTAAGTATAGTTGCTGCATTATTTATGATTACGCCTACCAACGCTCATAATTCCTAAAATTGAAAAGGTCGACATGTGCCTGTGAATTTCAATATCTGTATAAAAAGGAAACCTAGGTTATCTGGGACCTCCAGCTATAAATCAGTGAAAGCTTTATTCAATTCCACAGTTTTCGAGTGACGCGTGCATTATGATTCTGGTGTTTTATAATGATAACTCCATAATATTAATTTTTTCTATATACAAACACACACTTAGGCCTATTACAATTTTACTATGTAGATTTAAATGGACCATGTACGTACCTTGAAAATAGAATTCAATTGAGTCCAGGTGACCGCTGAGGACAATATTCAATTTTCAGTTCTGATTTAATATTTCCGTAAATAACAGTTCATTCATCATTGAATAATGTGCAATTATTATTAATTTAAATGGATTCGGAACAAATCCGTCTTCACAAACCATCATGATACATTACGGCGATTGATTGATTTAAATGGATGGTTCACTGGATGAGGATAAAATACATATGACTGTTTACCGGGAAATAAAAACATCTATTCGTTGGCACACAAACTGTTCGCTTAAACGTAAGTGAGTACAGTCTCGTAAAATATCTTACAATGGTCAACCACCTTGCTCTTATAACTCGTAAAAATATAATACTGGAATGAAAAACGCAAACAGCAATTTAAATATGTATAGGTACTATAGGGTTTGGTAGTTTACTCAATTGATTGACTTATTTTCTAATATTATTGACAGATTTATAATAAATACAAATTTTGTAGTGAAACATAAAAAATCTAGGCAATGGATGTAATTAAACAGAAACGTTATAATTAGGGCATTATAATTGAACTTAATGTAATTAATTATGCATAATTTAACAGTAGAGCTTATAAGCCAATTACAACGAGATCACGTTGTAGTGAACAAGAAAGTATAGCGAAGGCGAAAGCAATTTAACTTTCACCCAAACTTATTCTGATCATGATATTTTAAGAAATATATCTTTGGAATTATAAACCTAGTAATTATAAAATCTCAAGTTTATGCCAGTGTAGTCTTATGAACTAGTATCGTAAATTACAATTCTGTTAATATATCATAATATAATAGTGAAGCAAAAATAATAAACTTTAAAATATTGCTTAGTCATTGTCGGCGATAAATTCGAAGCTAGGCTTCGTTTGGACAGTAAAGTTTCACCCTTTCTAGGCACAATCATATTTTTTTATAAAGATACCACAACTCAGTGAATTAATTATATTGTGGTGGATTCCATTGCAAATTAAAGTAGTGTTAGTTAATGAAATGTAAGAACAGATCCATCTTTTCCATTCATACTTGGTCTTTATACCTGCCTCGTAAGTCTGTCGTACCTGCCGTGTGGTAGCGGCTCATTAAAAGAATACTACCAACATCTCTTCTCTTGGGTGTCGTAAAAGGCGACCAATGGACTTAGAACTGCACAATCATCCAATAGCTTATAGCGGCGACAGGCTCACCACCTGTCACGCTGAGTGCAGTCACTGCTTGGTGAAGCGCGATCTATCGCAACGGACTGCTTTTGCGGTACTTTTGCCTAGTCTCTGACTAACCCTTAGGGGATAATAGTCGTAATTATATTTATGTATATATGTCGTAACTCTACTATTATTCTTCTTCTCAATATGACCAAACTAACATCCATTTCTCTATTTTTTCCATTAGTGATACGTCGTCTTTCACATCACATCTTGATTTTAATTTACGGTTTCTTGTCTAGGCTGCAGTAGCCGAGTTGGGACGGACGCGGCACTACTCGTTCGAGAGGCCGCGAGAAACGCGAGTTCGATTCCACCGCCTGTACCACTGAGTTCGAATAAAACTTATGTACAGTTTATTGTGAATATTGCTTGCCTGTAATTGTGCCCGGTGCATGGAAACAGGCTCGCACCTCTGCCTACCCCTTCGGGGAAAGTGGCGTGATGATATGTTTTTTTTTTCATTCTTTTCTTGTCTAATTCTTCAAAGAAACTACTATATTAATAACTATCACCTGTACTTATAAAGCTAGCTTCATGAATGAATTACAATCATGATTCTCTGTCAAATGAAAAATGTCTGCAATATCACAGACCGTGGGAAACCAGCATAACGTGTCTATTTCATAATAGATTTATATTCATCCATCTCGATTCTTATTCAGAACACGTACAATAATGGAATACGACACAGCTGAAACGCAAAGATTGTCGGGACCCATTAATAAAATCGAAGAACTGTGTTTCATATGGTTATACCTATTGGCTGTACTGAAGCGATTCATTTTTCTTATCAAATGCAGTGCATCTTATATCGGAATGGAAGTGATTGAACTAAATGTCGACGTTTTTACGATGTGTAATGAAAATACTTGAAAAGCTAGTAACTTTATCTTGACTATAGTTGTAATAATCAAGTATAGGATAGAAAGTTAAGTTTATTCTAAGGAATTTTAAAAAGAAAACCCCTATTTCATTATTGAAGTTAATGCGTGTAAAGCCTATAAATTATTATAGTACCTATAAACATAATGAGTTTAATTCATAAATCTTAACCTATATGTAAACATACCAAGAACTTTGTAGTTGCATAATTTGTACAACATTCGTTGTGTAGGCAGTATGACGCAAATAAACGCAGTGAGAAAGCTTTCTTGCAAACTGAAAGGTCTAGAGCGTTTATACAGTTTACAAAGTAGCTTAGTATGATTATGAAAGGATTCTGTAATAGGTATATAAGTTTCACAAGGGTATTGTAGCAACTCATTGAAGATTGTACTATTTAATTATAAACTTAGGGAGAATTCGACCAAATTTAGATTAGCACCTTGGTCATAGATGAATTAAGTAGTATAGATCGCTATTCCCATACATGGGTTTTTAGTTCGTCTAAAACTTATTATTGTTGCTTGTACCCCTTCGTTTGACTTATTACGTCATGTGGCGGTACTATACCAGCAAAATTACATAATTTGTCTATGATTCCGCTAGTATAGTAGCGTTAGAATAGTATAAGTCAAACAAAGGGGTACAAGGGAAAGGGAAGGGGAGTACATGTATGTATTACTTTTTAGAGATAAGCAGCTCCATCGAGACTTGGCTAGTGTTTTACAGAATCTTTTTGGTGGGATTTTATTTTCAATAAAATTCAGACACGGAATTTGGTCGAATCCACCCTTAACTAAATTACGCATAGTACAGTTTTCCATAATTAAACAAGATGTATTCGTAGTATTAAAACCGTTGTAAAACGAAAATAAAAAAGAATACATTTACTACCTTGTGTTTTTAGATATAGTAAGGCATGTTTTCAGAGGTGGGACATAAATAGGCTGGCGATGACAATTTTTGACCTTTCTAACGTTGGCCACATTTAAACTTTTAAACTCTTTATTGCACTTATACCAAAAAAAACAGTACCTAAAAAACAGAAGTATACAAGGGAGGACTTATATTATTATTTCTATTTATTCAAATCTTCAGTACATTTGGTGTACATGGCGGACTTAATGCCAAAAGCATTTATATGTAATGGGGATATCTTCCAGTCAACCCGTCATAGGTGTGTGAGATCTCGTGTTGCGAGACAAACGACACCAGTGCCAAAACAAATGAATGAAATGTGAATGATGCGATGCCATGCGATGAATTGTCTTTTTCAAGACGCAATGTTGAAGCATTCTATCACTTGTGTTATAATAATAATGTGCTAAAAATAACAGCGCAACGAACTTTTCTGTACCTAACTTGTAATATTTTCCCTTGAGGATTTGGCAAGTCAATTACGGCGGGTTGGTTACTCGATATTTTTCCAACTATATATTTTCTAGGTCGTAAATATTTTTCTATTGTTTCAGATACTTAAACGGTGAAAGAGAAATATGTTTCATAAAGTGGCCCGACGGGAGCTATCCAACGTCTAAAACAGATTACTGGTGAGATGCTTACAGTTTTATAATACATACGACTTTGTTGTTTGCTTTATTTTGAAAAACAACCCATTTTAAACATTCTTACACCAAAAATGACGATCGTTATATGTGCCGTAGTAAATATATGGTTTTTTGATAATAGAGTGGTGACCAATTATCATACGATTTAAATGTAAACATCAAATAAAATTTTATAAGTATTCCAGCTGCAACCAAAATATATCAATTAAATGTGAAACTCGCAAGCCAGTTTTGAAAGTGATAGCAATTATTTAAATAAGTTCTCGCTGTAGCTTGCAATATTTTGGCTGACTTAGTAGTATGTATCAGGGAATAACGACCTACGATCCCATTTGCGCAATAAATTTGTGCATCGGAAGGAGCTTCGTTAAATTTCGTTTTAAATGTGACGTGTGACGTGTAATCGGGAAAATATTTCTGTGTCATCGGTGCTCATTATGTGACGAATAACATAAAAAATTTCAGATAAAATGTAGACAAATAAAAAAACATTGATGATGATGATTTCAAAAAGTCAATTTAAAAAAGTGAAAAACTTGTAAAAACTGAACTACTGAAAAGCACAAAATAACTTTTTTATACGCTACTTAGTTTTTGAAGTCGGTGCCGACCCAAAAACACAAACGACATCGACTTTCAACCAAATCATTTTGAGTTAAGAAACCCAGCAAGTAATCACAGAATGTGTATAAACTTGAGCAAATCCTTTACCTATACTCGTACATAGAGCTCCAATATTTACCAGTTGACACTAAGTGCCTGTTTCCAGCTACAACATTGTGTTCCTGGGGGTGACATACGTTGTCCCTATGTCAGTTATGGTCTGGGCGTACGCCCGGATGAGCGCCGCGCTGCGGGGGCGCGCCATCGGCGAGTGCACTCATCACCAGATGCAGGTCGTTAGATCCAAGAGAAAGGTCAGTACTAGCAAGTGTAAGTAAGTGAGGGTTAGTATTTAGTTAGGTGCTTTTCGGAATATATATTTAATATATATTTTTTAATTTTGTTGGGCGTGTTATAAAGTAAATCATGGAGTTTCTTATCTCATTCGAGATAACAGGAACGAGGGTATAATTAAAATGAAACTGCAAACAATAAAGGCCTTTCTTGTTCTTCTTATTAACAACCACTTTTAATTAGTAAAAGGTTAGGTATTTTTTTTTTAAATGAATCGTAGGATGTCTTTTTTCCTATATAAGACAGCATTCATTTGTAGTTCATTCTGTCTACGAGTAAACGGATCAAGAAAGAGTATTATTTTTTATTTTAATCTACTATTTTACAATATCAAATGGAAAATAATTGAGAAATATTTTCTGGAACATAAAAGTTACGAAAATTCCCGAAATTTTATCACCAATTTTTTCAAAAGTGCGAAAAATATATACTCACTAACATAAAAAATTATAAAGTCTTAATAAACCTATTTTAGTTCGGCAGTGTTTAATTTTCTTCTTTCAAACACAAATCTTAATTAGAAAGAAAGTGACAAATCAGTTTTTAAGAAAATAGGTTTAATAAGCCTTTAATATTTTTTTATGAATAACACGGTAAGGCTATTATCAACTTTTTATAATACTTTTTAAATCTCACGTGCATTCTGAATCAGTAGTGTCGCAATATATTTATATTATTGTTCCAATATTGTCATTCGAAATTTTCATGTTGTGTTTAAGTATTTGGTTCATTAAATCAAAAACCTTTGTGGCTTAAGTAAATAAAATTAGTGGGTAATAAATCATTAACATTACAGATATTTTGTTAAAAAATTTTGCATTTTAATTACTATTGTAAATATCAATGGTGAAAACGAACAGAATTTAGTTCTCTTTTAGAACATGGACAAATGGTAAATTACAGATGTGCACAGTCACATGGTTATATAATAAATACTTTTTAAGAATTATCATTAACATCTTATGGATCCCACGTTCGATCAGACTTGCGCTACCTACTTACAAGAGCTTCCCGTGACTCGTGTCGTGTATCCCGAATGTGTCGGTAAATGTTCCTGCTCAACCGTCAATTGGCCGCCAGTACATAACAATTCCGTCAAAACTGCCCTCTAGCATTGTACCCTACCCACCGCTGAAGGGATTGCCCTACTTACTACAATACACATAACATATCATCACTCCTCTTTCCCCGAAGGGATAGTCAGAGGTTTTAAGCTCCCACGTTTCGCCAGATATGTTAGGTCCCCATGTAACAAGTGGCGAGCCTGTTGCGATGCACCGGGTACAATGTGAGGCAAGTGATATTCACTATAAACTGTACATAAGTTTTATTCAAACTCAGTGGTACGACGGTCTTGACCTACCTACAAAAAGGTCTTATAACTAGTTTTGTTATCTAATGTATTACCGAACAACTTGATGTATCAAAAATTTTAAAATAATAGGTATGCATATTATATTGATGTTTGCAGTCATAGGCAAAAGCTAGTCAAGTAATTGAAAACTATTTTCAAAACATTGGTTCTACACACGGACACACTCACAAAGTCCTTCCATGTTCCCACATAATTCATTAATCATTTACTAAATAACCCTTCAAGATTTTTTTAATATTTTAATATAAAAGAAACATAAATCAACTTGCCGTTGTAAAAGTAATTTGTAAGCATATGCTTACTAGAGCCCAAGAGCTTTTGTGTAACAAATATCTTTGATTAATGGTCTTCAAAATATTATTTATCAACATAAAATCTAGGCAAGTTAGCAAAATGTTTAAACAGTGTAGCTCTAATTTTCATTAAAGTGTTTCAAGTCACACACCAAAACAATTTAAATGATTAATGTTTAGCATTAATAGCGCGTTACTATATTTTACAGGAAAAGCAAACATTTTTTTTTATATGTAGCAGATTTTTTTATGTAGTGTGTTAAGCTAGAAAAATACAGCGTACATTTTATGTTATCTCTCTCTCTATCTCTAGCAATGTGTCGGTGAAAATTGCATACCAACATGCAGAAATTATTGCGTGATGAGTAATGACAATGACAATGTCTGGTAATGACAACTGGTCTTTCAGTTTAATGTAAATATTTAAAATATCAGCCTGTAGAAGTGGATGATAATAATATAATACACATAAATAACATCTCACCTTCACCTATTGCCTTCGTCCGGCCCGACGTATCTAGTAAAATTTACAAAAATAGTTTTGCATATCTATCAGTAAATCTACTCGTACCTATAAATAAAAGTGGAAAACACTCCCAAATAATTCGGGCACATTTCCAAAACAAACACAGAACTTTATCAAAACAATTGTGTGTTTTTAAACTTACAGGTCCAAGTCCAAGTTTATCTTACGAAGAGGCTACAATTATTTGAGTACTTATTTCAGTTTTACACTGTAGCGACAAAGCGCTGCAGTGTAAAACTTTCAGAAGTCAGTCCGTGATATTTTTTGCTTGACTTATTCATTCGGACAGGATCCTCAACAGGATACTCAAGGATCAAAATTTTCTCGTTTGACAATCGAGTAAATATTTAAAATTGTAAGAATTGGTCGATGCTTCGTACAAATTTAAATGTCATATCAAATTCATAACAAAACAACCAACACTCGGTAATGTACGACTACGGAACTTTTAACAATGAACGACTTTATTTCGTTGTAATAGAAGTTATTTACTGTCGAAACTGTATACATATGCTGCTTACGGCATAATGTAAAAGAATCATTGAACTGCCCGTATCTCCCACAGAATAAGAGCACTGAGTTTGGAAAGCTTCCGCGAATATGCCTTGATCTTGGGACTGTAGAACGAACATTATTGTTTCGGACACATTTTGGAGAGCTGTTTGATATCATTATATCTAATATGTTATAATATACATTATATTAAAACCTTACAGATTGAACGAAAAAATCTCAGGAGATTTTCTATTCTACTACAAAGTTTATAACATTGAAAATTTACAGTTTCTTATAGCTAAGCTATCCGTATACTAGAAACATCTTAAGTTATAGAAGTTCATTAATCTTCCATGTTATTCCCAAAGTCATATTGTCTGTCCACAGAGAATGTCATGTCCAATGTAATTAGGTATCCGACCGAGTCGACGGGGTCATCTAGGTTCTAGAATATGGTTATACCACAAATTCGACAATCGATCCTGTCTTGTGTCTGTCCCGGGACTTTCGGCTTAATAGAGGCTATAAGCTTTGTACAGCGTATTTAATGGACTCACTCTTCTAGAACTATTTTGGCCGTTAACAGTTTGCCTCTATACTTCCGCCAATTTTATGGGAAAGGCTAGACCTTTTGTGGGTCATCAGGTTCGTCAAACGTCTCGCACGCTGGAGCTATTTTTATTATTCTAGCAATATTCGCAAACAAATCGACACTACCCATTAGATTATTTAGGGTTTGTAGCCGCTTAGAACATAATAGAGTGGCCATGACTATAAGAAAGAGTCAAAGGAGCGTATAAAACTTATGAGAGAATTGTACAAAGCCTTTTTCTACTTTTTGCTTATAATATTAACCTTTAGGGGATATTAGTCGTGATTATATGTATGTATGTTTATAATATTCTCCAAAAATATAATTGTTTAGGTACCTAATTCTAAAAGCAATAAACTAATATTGGCATTTATGTAGGCCACCCACTGGGCAAGGAACCTCTTGGGGTATAATAATATATGAGGCTAGTAAAACAAGGCTCATAGAGGTTGCGTATAAAAATAAAATATTCTTAAAGCTTTATTTATTATCTTTTTAACGTGTTGCAGCAACCATTTATATCCAGGCTACTTTTAATTCTAGGACATTTCCATAATTTTCATTAGGGAAATGTCCGACAATAAGTCCCTTTTCTAGATCTAAAACTGACTTTATATCACCTTAACTAAAAATTTCTTGAAATTACTGTTCTTTGAGTCTTAATTAGGCTTGCTGTGGAAAGAACGAGATAAAAGAACATAATCAGATAAACAATAAGAAAACTTCAGCTCAAATACTTACATATTTCTAACGATATTTTTTTTAGTTATTTATTTCAATTCGTTGGTAAAAACAAAAAATAGGTATAATAATATACAGGTCCACATTTTCTACTATTAAATTGTTATAATATTGTATAAAAAAACAAAATCCTTCTTACAGTCACAGTGCTAGAACGGATTTCATTTTCTCGGTATACATTAGGCCGTTTCGCTCCTATTGTTATGACTGTTCGGAACGTGGCCAATATAAAGGACGGAGGCCAAAATAAAGAAGAAAGAAGTGATCACGTACCAGTCGTATAAGTAAGTTTAACTGTCATCGCACTACTTTCCTGACTCAAATTCCGTTAAAAATTTAGTTTTTTTGTTGCCAACTCTAGAAGATTTAGATTTAAATGTGGGTCTAGAGTCTTGTTTTATTTTATATTTATCGCGGTTTTCAAGTGAATCGGAAACCCCAGCGAACCTCTCTGCTTAATTAGAAGTCATAAGAAGAAAAGGTTTACCATTCTAAATGTACCTAATATTATTTTAAAATAGCTATTCACAATTAAATTTGAATTTATTTTAACATTCTTATAATCTTCTTCTTTTATTGTGATAATACTAGACTTTCAGACGACTTCATACATATAAAATTAAGAATCGGATCAGGTAGGATATTTATTGAGTATTTTATTATGCTCAGCATATACCCACGCCAAAGTTTTATGAGTTAGAACTTCCGTTATTCTAACAACTCCCTGGTAGCAGGTTGGTTTTGGTTCAATATCTGTAACATTTTTTTAAAAGCAATTCATGAAATACATGTGTAACTAAAAATCAGAAAATAAGAAATTTATCACCCGACCGTGGTTCCGCTTGCAATTGTGCTTCGGGGTATGCTTAACCATGACACTAATTAAGAAAGTCTGTTAATACAATGGAGAGATTACCATCGGACCCCCATAAGGACTGGGACCGTACAAATTGGATTATGGATATTGGTCTCCGGACTCTCACTTACCAAATGAAATGAAACAGCAACACTAAACGTTGAATCTTCTCAGGGAGGGCGGATACCCCCGGCTTTTTCCGGTTCATTTATGTTATAGCTGCACCATAAATTGAACTGTATACCATAGGCTTAGATAAAGTAAGTAGTATAGATCGCTATTCCCATGGGTTTTTAGTTCGTCTAAAACTTTAAGTAATTTCGCTACTATAGTAGCGCCACGAGTAATAAATCGAACGAAGGGGTACAAGCAACAATAATAAGTTTTAGACGAACTAAAACCCATGTATGGGAATAGCGATCTATACTACTTAATTTATTTATGCCATAGGTTAGTATTTTATTTATTCCCAGTTATTGTAAATATTTTATTTGAACGCAACTTCTTCAGTGTAAAATTTTCAATTGAGTTGTTGCAATTGAGTGTTTTCAATTGAGTTGTAATTTTCAATGGAGCAATTAGAAGAACCATAAAGGGGTCTGCTCACGTCCATTAAATCGGCCCTTGATTAGGTTCTAAAATCTGCCCTTAATTAGGTCCTAAGATCAGCTGCTACTCACACATGCTACTCTCACACACACAAAAAATCGTAACGATTTGCCTACATACGAGGCGATCTAGGAGGCGATTTAGGGCGCTCCCCTCCACTGCCCAGATAATGGCTATGATTTAAGGGACGTGTGTTATAATACATCGGTATTATTATTTTTTTATTTTATTCAATTAACATCAACTAGAAACATCGGTATAAAATATTTTGATTATGTTTTAAGATGAACGATTCCTGTAACTACTTAAAATTTAAAGCTATATGGAAACAAGCTTTTTCTAAAACAACAAATTTTGATATAAGTTACGTTATAAGTATGAAATAAATTTAATTTGGTTCTTGCTGAAACGGCAAGACTCAAAATTCAAGGTCCATATAAACCTACTTATTTGGTTACAGTTTTAGCTTTGTGTGTTTACAGGTGGAATCGTTAGCACTTAAGTATTTTATGCCTGCGAATAACCCGTTTTCATGATTTCATTATAGTTATTTCGAAATTTCATTTATTTTTTCTATTACTTCACGAGTTCTATGTAGGAATTTTTCGATTAGGCAAACGAGTTCGTTTAGATTAAGTAGTTATCAAGTTTTTTAGAAGTCTATTCCAAATACCTGGTATTCGTGTTTTATTAATTAAAATGTTATCAAAAATCTTGAATATACTTTTTTAAGTAAGCATGAACATGTAATTTGATTACTTTATTGCATTCCCAAGCGCCTCCTATAATTTAACAAGTCTTAATAGCTTTTGTCCAGTAAAATGATGTTATTTTTATAAGGTACATTAATAATTAAACATAATACATGATTGTTAATAAAAGTAATTAGATAAACATTTACAGCGAAAGTTAAACAATTTCTATTTTCGCTACATTGTTAAATTTATTATCTGGCTGCTGACACACAGCTAGCGCTAGTTTGGTAGCCAGGGCTTATTATGGAGATGTACAATATGTTGATTTCAATGAATGATTTTGTTTGTTTGTTAGTTTAATAAAATTAAAAAGATACTATAGAATATTAGGTCCTTACCTATGAAATTGGTGTTTTGTATGGAGATTTTGGGGATGTCTGCATTTTACATACTAAAATTTTTTCAGTTTTCTTCACAACGACAAATCCAAAGATAATAATATTTGGCATCTATCATTAGACAAGCTTTAGTAATATGTGTAATATGACACTTCATAAAAATTATTTATTGTTTTTAAGTAAATGCAAATAAAATTATGTATTCGGGAGGCACATAAAAAGAGTTGTCTCCGTGTCCAATTTTAACACAATTAAACATACAACAAATTATCAAAACAAATCAAAAGAGCTCCAAAATATAGTATATTTTTAGACGAGGTAATTATTTTTTAGGAATTCTCTGAATCTTAATTGTTACAGACAAAATACTAAGAGAGAATAAAAACACCAATTTCATAGGTAAGGACCCAATATATACTATAGACTGCTTTTAGTTCTGATAAATTTCGAAATAGTGAGTAAACTTAAATTTGTTTTCGCTGTAGCAATACAAAAGCATTACGTTTCAGATGACCACAAAATTACGTGTACTCCGTCTTGTAACGAGAGCAGTATAATAATATAACTCAAAAATATAACTTTATACTGGAACCCTTCAAGCAATAAGTGTTTGCCATCTACAGAATATTTTTCTTTATTACAAAAGAGACGCGTAAAATTATTACTTCTACCTAGCAAACTTTTGTCTACAATTTTAGTTCTAGGTTTAAAGTTACCATATATTTTTCATTATTACAAAAGAAGCTTATTTTAAATTGAATTGGCAGTTATGTTTTGAACAACGCTCGATTTTTTCATAACATCGTATTTTCTCTACTGAAAGCAAATCTTTGTTAACAGTATCTATCTTATATAATATATATAATCAACCTGATCATGAATCAAGAAACAGACCCGTTGACTTGCTGTCTAGCTTTGGCTTAGCTATGGGAACAATATTGTCATGTTGTATATAAAAACGAGGTAAAGCTAGTACAATAAAAAAAATATCTACCTCATTTTTGTTTTATGAATATACCTAAATATAACAACTAGTCATTTTAAATACTGCTTCTACAAAAAATGGTTATGATGAGGGATGTGAATCTGTACTCGTAGCTGTGGAAGAATATTTAAAGCGAGAGTTAAAAACACAGAAATTTATGTATTCTGTGAATGTGAAAGTAAGGTTTACATAATCTAAGAAAATCAAATATACTTTCTACCTACTAAAAAAAATTACCCGCGTTAGCATACACATTTGTATTGAAGGTCTTTATTTGTGTTTTAAATAAAAATATGTACTAAGGAACTTAGTCGAACTTTCCACCATACCTTAAAGCTAAATTTAAACCAAAGGAAAAAATGTATTCAACTCACCTGCAATAAGATTATACTGGATTTTGTACACAAATTTTCGGTCTATACTCATCGTATTTAACCTACATGATAACGATCAATAAAGAGAATTTAAAATGAAATGAAAATAAAAATATACTTTACACCATAACCAGAATTATATTATTATTAAACAAAAAGTGGACGCATCAAAGTCAAAACTATTTTTAAAAAAACGCTGTAGTAACCTCAAATTTTTTGTTATTTGAGCTTTTCGATTTTTTGGTGGGATAAAACTTGATTTGAAATCACGCCTTTACAGGGCAGATCAGTAAGTGAGATTTTCATCGTAAAAAGTATCACTTTCAATCAGTATTTTATGACAAAAATAATACAAGAGAATTTAAGAAAAAATGTTTTTGAAAGTAGTTTGAAAACCTTATTGTGTTCCTAAGTCTGTCTATTTCCTAACACAAGAAATTATTTATATTTTTTCCATTCTAATGTTATAGTTAATTTTTGTTTCATTTATCTCCATTAGACTTTCGAAAGTGTTATGAACACTCATATTTACTGGTGAACCAAGACTACCAAAATCAAAAACATTCATTATGTTTATTACCATATACTAGCTTATGTTTATACTTACATGCCATTAATGAGAGTAGACCTTTCTATATAAATGAAGTACCACGTGTGGGTTCCATGTTAATTGGTGGGTGACACTTGTAATATTAGACGAGAATAAAGGTTTGCCGTGCCTTCTAAAGAACGAACGGAATGAAGATCACAAAGATTAATCACTAACCCTGCTCCAACCATAGTACAATTTTTAATCAAGTTATCAAAGATTGGCAAATTCATGCTAAAAACACGAAGGGGAGGCAATAACGATAACGAAAACATTCGATACTATAAAATCCATACGCCAATGAGTTTATCGAATGTATGTATGTTCACAAGGGACATTTTCATTTTGGTTCAACTATTACCCCCTACATCATATTACAAAAGAAATAAAATAAGTTTCACTATTTTACAGACAAACTTGTCATAAAAGACTCGTAATTAATCTTAGAGGCTTCATATTTTCAGTATCAATTACATTTTACGGGCAAAGTACTGGAGGCATGATATAAATACGAATTACCATGTCTCTTAGTATCTCTCTACAACATCATTCATAATATTCTTCACAAATATTAAGATTTGTGAGAGAGAGGCTTAGATAAAAAGGAATATCAAATCACAGTGTTTACTAAATTCGAATGATCTGTCGATACAGTTCGGTATCTACTTTTATATTATAGTCCAGTCAAAATAATTTAAAAGTCACATTAAATCCTACACACAAAATTTATTTTTCTGAGCATTCTTTGCGGAATTTGGAAGTCCACCTTGCAATTTTCCCCCCTCCCCCTGTTGAGCGTTGTAAGGAAACGGGCCCAAAACCCTCGTTCCCTATAACTCCTGCTGATAAAATTCTACAGTGGAGATTTAAGTAGTATTTAATTTGTTTAACTATCCTTAGCTTTAGACTCAAAAATCACCATAAAATTTTTGGAGCTTTCGGAGAAAAACAATTTTGAACGTTTTTTTTTCTTTAAGCTCCTAAAATGCAAGTTAAAAAATCGTACTTTTGGTGAAAATTTCAGAATATATTCCTAATGTATATCCGAATGCCTTAGTAAGTTTTCACCCCGGTGACTAAAGAAAAACTAATTAATTTTATGTTTTTTCTCTTTTCTATGCTGTACATAATTGGTACATTAATTCTACACAAATTTTTTTTGGGTTTCTACAATTATCACCTTAATTAGCATGCGCCACAAAAAAGTCACCATTTTTTATGCAGAGCTTCCCATGAAATTTTACTTAATGCAAATTTCATAGGTGTTACTCGTTCCCCGTTGCCCGCATCTCACTGAGTTTGAATATGTTATAAATATCGCTTGCCTCTCAATGCGCTCTTTGCATGCAAAAGTCTCGCCCTTGTTAATATTTTTGGCGAAATGTGAGTGACACCTCTGCCTATCCCCTCGGGGATAGAGGCCTGATGGTATGTGAATTGCTTAGAATTATTTAAAAATACTTCGATTACGCGAACTCAGAGTAAATCAAGTAAAAACGACTATCCAGACAATATTTTTAAATTATTTTTAAAAATTATTATTATTATTTTATTACTTACTTACTTATTTTCGCACTTCTTAAGTAAAAAATGGGTATAAAGACAAAAATCTGATCGTTACCGATTACTGGTGTTGACAGAAAATGCCCTGTATAATATATATAATATTTGCCTGTGCATAATTTTAAATAAAATTTTAATTTTAGTTTATGAAATTTTACGATAAATAACACTTCGAAAATTAAATTTGAAGATATTGCAATTTACGAGTACGCTACAATCATTTGAATTAATATTCTATCTTAAGGCAATAAGAGCGAAGCCAACCGCAGTCATAAAATGCAACAATATGACATAAAAGTTTATGCACAAGATTTCAGTGAGTCGCCTACAAGCTAATTTTTTTTATTATATTGAATTTAATTGTATTGGTCATTAGTTTCTTTATCGCAATCACGTATACAAGGCCGTGTCAATAAACACGTTTATTGTATAAAAAAAACAATAAAACTAACAACAAATTATACAACGATAGAACTATACATACATACAATCACGCCAGTAATCCCCCCCGCCTGTATCTATATTACGGCCTTATCCATCTTACTGCGACATATATACAGCAACGATATTTATGTCTTAATAATGATTCCTGCTCGTTTTGTAAAAATAGTATTTAAAAACAATTGCACACAAATTCGGAAATCTTAAAGCTGATTCTGATAAACCCGTTTGTTATAATTTGGAGAATCTACTTTGAAATATAGGTGTTTCGTTTTTTTTATTATACACATTAAAGTATCTTATATTGTCAACAATTGAGAAAATATAGAAAAACAAAAAAATTTTCATGTTCCATAAAAATTCTAAATCGTAATAAATATGGATTATAAAACGCTGGTAATATCGACACAGTACCAGTAACCGTAATTTTTTAAAAAACAATGTACATATTTTTTTCTAAAAGCAAAAATTTTAATTTTTAATATTTACTTATAATATTGGGTCCTTACCTATGAAATTGGTGTTTTTATTCTGTCTTAACAATTTGTCCGTAACTATTAAGTTTCAGAACATTCTTATAAATATAATAATTGCCTCTTCATAATTGCCTCTTCTAAAAATATACCATATATTTGAGCTCGTATTATTTAATTTGATAATTTTTTATAAGTTTAAAATTAGACACAAAGACAATTATTTTTAACTGGCTCCCGAATACATCATTTGATTTGCATTAACATAAAAACAATGAATAATTTTTATCAAGCGTGTTCACACACATATTGCTAATGCTTGTCTAATGATACATGCCAAATATTATTATCTCTGGATTTGTCGTTGTGAAGAAAACTGAATAAAATGTTAGTATGTAAAATACAGACATCCCCAAAATCTCCATACTAAACACCAATTTCAGAGGTAAGGACCTAATATTATAGGTACGAACTTTTAATATAAAAATAATAAAATAAAGCTTGAAGCGGCTTTTGCTTGATTTTGATTGATGACCATAAAAATAGGTAATTTTAATATTTATTATATGGCAATAGTAACACAGTTAGAAATGTTCAAAGTATTTCCAGTTTATTAATTCTATAATCTACAATGACGGACTCATAAACTGCATCAAAGTTCAGGATTACTTTGAAATGAATTTTTATAATAAGTATACAAACTTGTTAGATTAAATTATATAAATATGGAAAGACTGGCTCTTAATCTCAAAAAAAAAGAAAAATTTAAAAATTGAACTGCAGTAAAACAAATGAATATAGGCGGGAAAAGAAAATTTACTCGTAGTATCAGATTTGCGTCTTATTTATAGCAAAGTTTTAAATTGATTCTCATTGATTTTTTATTCTTTTGTCAATTGAATTATTGTTACCAGCAGAATTATTTGGTTTGTTTTTTAACTCATCGAGAGTTTTTGAATCATAATATGGATGCTTCGTCCGAAAAAGCGGCTCAAATTGTAGCATTGGTGTGGGATTTCAAAAAAAAAAATCTTTAAGTTTTTGTATTTTCTTCAAAAAGTCTTAAGGTTCTTTCCAGTACCCAAACTTAAACTTAAGGATATGACCCTACGCTGTTTTAAAGTTCACGAACCAATCTAGAGCTTTCAATTTAAATAGAAAGTTTGCATAGATGGGAAAAAATAGTTATTTCAAAGTCGTCTATTACATTGATGCAGTTCATGTGTCCGTCAGTTTATATTGAAAACTTCCAAAGTGGCTGGTAATTTTGGAAGTTATTAAGAAAACTTCCGATAGTTTTCCTGACATATTTAAAACATTAGGAAACATTCCAATGTTTTCACATCTAATTAAAATCGTCATTATAAGAATATTGTTTTCATAATAATAATAATAAAATCTTTAAACTGCTCCATTCATCCTGTGTGATTTTCATGATGTTAAATGAAAAGTATAAGCGCAAAATACTAAATGTGTAGAAATATATTACAATTGTCACATAACTTTTTTGAAGTATTCGGTGTAGTAGGCGGGGGACCATCTAAAAATATTTTTTTGACAGCCGGGTCTTAAGAAATCGGTTCGACCCTAGATGTGTGTATCAGCTTTCGATGTTTTTGTATTAAACTTGTAATTTCTCCGTAAAATTATTAATTAATTCCTGTTACTAAAATATACACACTTACTTTACCTTAAACTGAAAAAATATTTTATATTTATCCACTAAGCTAAATATCTAACTCATTTTGAGAAAAATTAAATTTATTTGTACATACAAAATTCTTTATTTCGTAATTTTTTATTTGAAATAATTCACACATAAACCTGGTTATTGGATCCGCAACAATATTTACATTTTATCACATGTCTTATAAGTAGTCGCGCCATTCCCCGCCCACCCACTGAATTTTGCATATTAGAAAAAATGCTCCAATAATTCCTTGGGGATTTTTAAAAATTTAATATCTAATAAATTAAGACAATACATGCCGAAAAACTCTTTAGTGTAGAATTAATGCGCGGGGTCCAAAAACACAAAAATGTTCATAAAAAAAAAACTATTGAAGTCACCATGGTGAATATTTCTATTAATACTTGTAGACATATAAGACATATTATAATGTAAAATCACCATTTGTTTATTTTTTGTTTTGTTGTTATTCTTGTTTTTTCTTAACATATTTTTTTTTCCAAACCCTTTGCCACCACGGGGGTGACTTTTTAAATATCGTGTTTATTGAATAAAAGGAACACTTACATAAAAAATCACCCATGTAGAATTTAATGTTTTTATAATAGACGTGCTATAAGTTTAAAACCTTTTTTTTTTAATAAGCTCCAATAAAATTTTGGGGAAAACTAAAAAATTATTATTGCATTCTTATTTCTAATCAATAATTAAAATAAATTTCTCTGTAGGAATTAATGTGATTTTTTCGAACAAACGAATTTTCCTTGCCTAGACTATTAGCGCATAATCAAGTGGCGGGGCGTTCACGCGATGCATCCGCATTAGTCAATTTAGCTTCTTTTTGCGAATATTATGATCAGAATCTTTGGTGATTATTAATATTTGATATATTAATTGTTAATAACATAGGCATATTTAATATTTAAAACAAATTATCTTCAACATATTTTCCTTGTCACTTCTTGCGATTGTAAATTAAAGTAACTTTGAATAAGAAACCTCCACTTAACTTAAGAAACAATTTTGATATTTTGATATATAATAGTTTAAGTGTAAAGGCTTTAAATAATTTTATTACCCTCGTTTATCAATTATTCATTCAAGTATACAAGCTTGAAGATATAGTTACTGTAGAGACTATCTCGAGGCGCTCTTTTATGAAAGACGATAACTTTTTGATTGATTTATTGGAAAACCTCAGACACAAGTTCAACAACACCCGTCTGTTTATCAAAGACAAGGAATAAGTTCTATCAAGTTCTATATGCAAATGTATTTTTATTAATAAAAGCAAAACAGACGCGCGTATAGCAAATGAGTTTGCCACATTATAGTGGTACAAAGACGGCTATAGTGATGCAAAGACAAGACTTAAAAAAACACTTCACGAACAAGATTCTAGCCTCTTGCAAAAACTTCGACAATGGTCATTCCGCTAGTGGTACGCAGAAATGGTCATTCCGCTAGTGGTACGCAGAAATGGTCATTCCGCTAGTGGTACGCAGAAATGGTAATTCGCTAGTGGTATGCAGAAATGGTCATTCCGCTAGTGGTACGCAGAAATGGTCATTCCGCTAGTGGTACGCAGAAATGGTCATTCCGCTAGTGGAACGCAGAACTGGTCATTCCGCTAGTGGTACGCAAAAATGGTCATTCCGCTAGTGGTACGCAGATGAAACTTTCAAACACACGGGATCTTTCATTGCAGCCTTTGTTCCAAAGCAAGGCGTTCCCGTTCCTGTTCTGTAGAAACTGGCACATTTACTCGATACAAACCTACGACACGAGATATGTTAAAGGAGTAGATAAAGCCACAGTTCTATTGCAATACAGAATTTGGCTAAGTATGCAAGTCCCAAGTTAGCATTGAATACAAACAGATTTCAGATTTCTTCAGAAACAAAAAAATTATAAATAATATAAAGTTTTTTTTTTTAATTTGATTATAATTACTTTTTTTTACTTAATATTATTATCTTTTGCCCTCAGGTCGTCCGAATGTTCGTCCTGGTAGTAATGGTATTCGCCCTGTGCTGGTTGCCTTACCACGCATACTTCGTTTTGGTATACCACCACCAATCCCTGGCTTCAGCCCCCTTCGCCCAGCACATTTACCTTGCCTTTTACTGGTTGGCTATGGCGAACTCCATGTTCAACCCTCTTATATACTATTGGATGAGTAATAAGTAAGTATCAAGTATCACATTATATTATAGTATTATTAATCATTTCACATCCTTTAAAATATAAAAGGGAAACCAATACAGTGGAGGAAACATAAAGCAATACTTTTAACATTTAAACGCTGTAGGTATTCTGAAGATCTTTCTAAATTTCCAAAAAGAGTTTTTGGCGGCATTCAAGTATGGCGGACGTGATTTTTATTTCAGTGATTGTAATATTGTTTCGGAGTGGATCTTGTTGCGTAAAATCAGTGTAGTTTTGTGTAATAAGTGTCAATAATGATGAGCAATATGGAGGATCATTGAAATAATCGTCAAGGGGTGTGAAAAACGATGAGATATTTATCGTGGTAATCCACCTCATCGAAGTAACACCACAGTGTCTGCCATCAATCGCTTGACGCCAAACTCTTCCAAGATGCATTGAAATGCATTACACTTGCATTTTAATGCAAATACTGAAGACATTAAAATACCGAAGACTTGGCTGTATGGGCTCCGTTCCTTTTGCCTCCCTACGTGGGAGAATTTAAGAAAAAAAAATGCCAAAAGTGTATGTAAAATGCGGGTACAGATTATGTGTAGTTTATATGGAAGTCACACCGGTGTTAGGCAGTATTACACTTTAATTTAAGATCATTATAGCGTTAATTACATTCCTGTCAATTTACGCACAGTTCTGAAATTTTAGTCGAGCAACTAACACGCTTAGTAAACATGGAGAAGGAGATATCGAAGTATTTTGGAGTTTTACCTATAACTAACTAGTAATTTGATAAAAGCACATTGTATCCTATTCCCAAATATGTACTGAACCAGCTACATATGTGGTAATTTTCTTAGCTCTTTTCCCACATAAATATATTACTTTCGTTACATTTATTCCAGACCACCATTTAAGCTCTAAAGGACGTTTAATTGGTACGCTGTTTCATTGGACGCCGGCGAGATTTCTATACATTTTGACGTAAAACGCGCGCGTGTGTCTGCGAAACGATGTTAGGTATCTCTTGTAATAGTAAGCGAGTGGCCAGTGCTGGCGGCCAACCTACTTATGAAACCACCCTTAGTCCTTTCCATACGTAATATAGCAATTAGATATTGTAATATAAATTATTCATGGTATCTCCGCGTCGTCGAACGGCATGAAATCATGAATAACAGAAAAGTTAATACAAACTTTCCCCTTGCTACCAAAGAAAAATACTTTTTATTTATTTAACTAGTGATTCTTGAGACTGTTGGCCTGTGACACTTGTGAATTGACAATTTTATATTATGACTTGCAAAAGATATGCCAAGAAACTTTTATAGGCAATACCGTTTCATTACAATTTAAAATTATGTGAAAACAGATAAGGATAACTTTTAAATTTGTGAAATCATTTTAACGTATGTATAAGTAGGTAAATATTGAGCTATATTTTAAAGGATAACAGCAAATTTTGTTAACATTATGTTAAAAATTTACTTTTACTTCATTCAAGTGAGTTCGATCAAATTTCGATTAGCTCCACTGGTGTTGTAACACCAAAAATGCTTCAGCTGTCAAAAGCGTACACGACCGAAAATCGGGCGAGTACGCAGTTCTCCGTCATTACAGCGGATTCGAGCAATGAAATTTAATCATTAAGGGCCACCTGCAGGAAATTTTAAGACTAGTTTAAATCTCGATTTTCTCAATTTTTGACATAAGAGGCATTGTGAGATCATCAAAAAATTACAAAATCGAAATTTAAATTTTTTAATATTTTAAATTATAAGAATATAAGTAATAACTAATTTAATAACATACTATTCGCAGGTTCAGGATATACTTCCGGATAGCGTTATGTTTCTGCCAATCCCCAAAGACATTGTCTCCACACGATTTGAAAAAACTGGAAATCAACAAATCTTTTTCAAGTGAGTAAAGAAATATTCCATAACCTGTGGTTTTGTTTTTTAACTAGTGATTTAGCACTCTAGAAAAGGCAATAAATCTTATTGGTGGTTAACCAAGAACGGAAATAATCGTACTGCTTACTAAATTAACCGATATTAATTAGCTACTTCATATATTACGTTATTAAGAATTGCTTGTTTTCTTAATAAATGCAAAGCACACAACACATAAACAAAAAAGTTTAAATATCAAGTTCAATGTTTAGTTCTAAATCGTTAAGCTGCAAAATAACTGAAACGAGCGAATTATCTTGAACGAAAGTTTCATTAAATTTTACGATACACATTATGACAGTATGCTCTTCTGAAACTTTCATTTACAACTTTGTTTTAGGGTTTTAATCTTTCCATTAAATAGCTATATTGCTTAATTGGTTTAATAGGCAATATTCCAAATATCATAGTAACATTTACTTTCAATTTCATAAAGGTTCGAAATTTTCAGAACAAGTTTTAGGACCAGTAATTGCCAGTGTTTCTTATTCTTATATGACAATATAGAACAATTTAGTGTTCTAAATACAAAAATAGGTATTTTTTTTACATATGACAGGTTATCTCATGGCCTTCACCTCACCTGATGTTAAATGACGATAAGGCCAAAGGTGGAAGCGAGCTTCATCTGTAATGCTCAATAACTGAGGAACTGGCTATCTTACCTCTGCTTGCCGGAACACAACAATGTTTAAATTATTATTACTATGGCGACAAATTTATAAAAGTCGGTGGTAGCTAGCCAGGCGAGCTTAGAAACCCTACAAACCAAACCGAGCAGAAAAACTTCTGCCCCCGTGGGAATCGAACCCGTACCTTCCGATCAACGCCCGATGGTGTCGTGCGTGGATGCGTGCTCCTACGTTGTATGAGAATCTTCTTTTGTATAGAAAAAGTCACAATCCAACTCACTGTATACGCATCCACGCGCGCTCATTCGATTCACTCACCTACATGCGGAGAAGCATGCACTTACACGCGTGAGTACGGTAGACGAAAAGTATGATACACCGCGAGCTGTCGCGTCTATGCGCGTTGGTGCGTATAATAAACACGCATCTTCGCACGCCGCTTCGTCGTACAGCTCAGTGTGACAATCGTCTAAAGGATTATATTGGGTCCTTACCTATGAAATTGGTGTTTTTTTTCTCTCTTAGTATTTTGTCTATAACTATTAAGATTCAGAGTATACCTAAAAAATAATTACCTCGTCTAAAAATAGACTATATTTTTGAGCTCTTTTGATATGTTTTGATAATTGTAAGTTTAATTGTGTTAAAATTGGACACGGAGACAACTCTTTTTAAGTGCCTCCCGAATACATCATTTGATTTGCATTAACATAAAAACGATGAATAACTTTTATCAAGCGTGTTCACACACATATTGCTAAAGCTTGTCTAATGATAGATGCCAAATATTATTATCTTTGGATTTGTCGTTGTGAAGAAAACTGAAAAAATTTTAGTATGGAAAATGCAGAATTCCCCAAAATCTCCATACAAAACACAAATTTCATAGGTAAGGACCTAATATAGTAGAGAGTACGGTAATTTTAACCTTTATTAACGATGCTTGCAGCTTTGGTAGAAATTGTATGTAATGAAGCGCGTTTCAAATGAATTATTTGCGTTTAACATAAATATATTATTATCTATTCACCCGCACTTTCATCCATGTTACGAAACCATACGAAACCCAAAAGAAAAGAAAATCAAAAAGCAATCTGGCTTGAGGTATTTTACACAGACTATTGTAATCTTTACGTTAATATAAATGTGAGGAACGAATGTAACAAGAACGTAATTACAAAACATAAATATTGTGTCCAGAATATCAAAAGTTGTATAGAAGAAGCTGACGCAATGAATGTCAGAATATTTGGTTTCATACAGTAGCATTAAGCTCCTAAGTCGAGCCAAAGAGATGTTTTTGAGATTAAGCGATGTATTTTGTTAGATTTTTTTTGCCAACTGTTTCATCTGCGCAGAATAGATTGGCGTAATAAGTGTTTATTTCAATTTATTCGCCTTAAGGTCACGCACATTTTCTCGCTGTTAGGTGTTTTTTTGAAATTTCTAAATGTTTACTATCGTTTTTTGTTCACAATAACTTTTATATGGTGAAGACTCTATGCCACAAGGTTCACTCAACTTAAACTGTACTTTTATGTACTAACAAACGAGGATTTCACGGAGAAAACCTTTTAAATAGTAATTGGTGTACAGTCAACTCCAAAAATTTGTAACCACTTTGACAGTTAATGACTCTTATTAGAAGGAAATAAATATTGTCACTTCTAAAATATGTATAACAATAACATAAAAAAAATTGTTATAAGATTATGTTTTTATTTATTTATTTAAACTTAAATGTACATTTATATACATACGGCGGGCTTTACAACTATCGTCGTTATCTACCAGTCAACCATTAGGCTAAACAGAGAGTTATAGTAAGGCAGTACGATAGGAAATAAGAAACAAAAGCAAACATAAGAGACATAAATAAATAAAACAATAATAATCAAGTGACTATATAGGATTCATACAAATATACATATAGATAATGATTTACCATACACATATACTTCTTATATAAACATATACTACATATACATATTATATAAAATAATATTATGTATAATTTCCATCAATTTGATTTATTATTATCTAACTGCACTTTCACATTGGGCATTTTTCATAATGATCGGGCATTATAAATGATGCCAAATTTGTTACTTAATCCATAACATATACATATTTTTGTACTCGACTGTACCTATTGGGCGCTTCACTTTTGTCAATGACTTGCGCTGTTAATCGAGAAAACCAATGTTCCTGAACATCCTAACGGTTTTACCAAATTTTTTTTTTGCGAATTTCTCTTTCAAGTTATTCATTGACCGACCCATCTCTCTCAGTTTTTATTCCGACCGATAGTCACATTCTTTTCGTATTATTGCTCGCATACTTTTTGTTTTTATGGTTTTTTTACACAATGGTTATATATGTGACACTGTAACTCTTTTGCGGTGACATTAATTAAGTATTGAAAAATATTTAAAACAAAACATTTGTAACATTTTGCATCTCGCCTCTAACCCCGGTGGTGTGAGTATCACAACCTACACCTAATATTTTATTTGAAATATACAAAAGTATGTAATTATAATATAGACGCCCAACGAATACTTCAAATACCATTAAATGGTAGAAACCTTAAATGAAGGCTTTGAAAATATGTTATTGTTAGACATAAATAGAAATGGTCCTAGTAAATATTATGATATTGGGTTTTTCTTAATAGTTGCTTTGATTTGATCAATTAACAAGCCTTGTTTACTGTGTATATACATACTTGCCCTGATGCTTATGTATTTCAATAAAGAGCTCAATGGTTGGTGGTTTCACCGTTTCAGATAATGAAAAACCACAATATTCTGGCACTGACTTACGCGGTGATTTGTAATGCAACCTGAATTCATTTCTACTATATGGATACACGTCGGAACTACGTGGCGATGGTTTTGACTATACTCCTCTTGTGTAGCAGCGAGTTGGGACGGACGGGGAACTACTTGTTCGAGAGGCCACGAAAATTGCGAGTTCGATCCCACCGTCTGCACCACTGTTTGACTAAAACTTAATACAGTTCACTGTGAATATCGCTTGCCTCACATTGTGCCCCTTGCATAGCAACAGGCTCGCCACCACTTAACATATCTGGCGAAATGTTAGTGTTAACACCTCTGCCTACCCCTTCAGGGAAAAGGCGTGATGATATTTTATGTTATGCCCTGTTATGTTTCATCTATATGCGATAGTTGTCCAACACTAAGTAAACTTGGGATACTATAAAAAAGTTTATTGCAGTGAGCCAAAGGCACTACCGAGACGCATCATCCTTCACCAGAACATGACATTCAAGGAAAAGAAGTAATCGCTCCCTCGCGCAGAATGGTAAGTCCTTTCTTGCACTTCAAAAATGATCTTTATAAGCATTTCTCAAAGGTAGGTATCGTAAGTAATAGACTTTTATTTTTTCTTGTTCTTTATTATTTATTGTTTATTTATTAAAGTGTTAATTCTGAGTCCAGTTTTCGTATTTATTTAAGAGTTGGCGTTTAGTTTTTGTATTTACCAGACGAAAATGACAAATAGTGACTAGCTCAGCAAATATTTTTATCATCTATTTCTAAATGGTACTTGTATAAAGATTCAACAAATTGGCTTTCATTACCAAAATTGAAAAAGAAAATATATACGTTCTTAGGTCCCTTTGTTCTCTTGTTCAAGATCATAAAGAAGTGCCATTTTTCATATCTAAGATTGTGTTTTTAGCAGATTTTCATTTGTAATTATGGAGACAATATCAATTTCCACGAGTATATTTTGAATTATAGTTTGAAAGCCCAGTAAATTGTAATAAATGGAACATAATGTTGTCTATGTGTGAATTTATTCCTTCAGTAATATATGTTTTCGAACTCTGTACTAATTTAACGTTTTGTTTCTTGCTTACAATGTATGTAGGACTTCTTACAGTTATACAAATTAAGTCATTTGTTAAATGATACTATTTGCAGCTATATTTTATAAAGCAACTTTTGCAGGTTTAATTTTTAGTGGTTTTATGTAGTGGCACATTACACCTGTAATATATTTTTTAAAATTAATTAACAAACTATTTTATCTTAATTAAAGTTTCAAAGACAAAGGAGACTGGGCACTTTCGGACCAAAAATAAAAGTTATCGGCCACTTCAAATTATAATTTTAAATGAAAGCTATAAATGTATGCTTGATTTTTTATTAAAAGCAAAACTTTCAGATGTCGTTAGCTTAGAAGATATTTTTGCCATAGTTTTTTGTTTTTTACCATACATCACTACCATTCAATAGAAATCACTTTCTGAAGGGGCCGCCACCTTTTTTTTCTTGGTCCAAGCTCCATTCATTTTTCTCCAGTTTCCTTTGCGACACAATTTTTTTATTTCTCGAAGACTCAGTGAAAGGTCAGCTCGTAAGTAATGAACAAAGTACGACCATAAAAACAAAATTACGAGTAATATAAAAAAAATCCGTAATCAAACCCAATTATTCATCAATATTTTTTATTCTAGTTTTATAAAGACCAACACACAGTATAAAACGCAGGATATTGCAATTAAAGCTTGTGAAAATATTGGTTAGCTCAACAAACGCGAATAAATATTTTATAACATTGCTATGTTCAATTAACTTCGGGCTGGATAAATCAATGTATGTTGTTAATTAAACACAAATATAGTTTTCAATCATCTAGTTATAAATTGTTATAGTAGCCGTGGACAAAATGTTTCATGTAATATGTTGATGAAACCCCTGTATTTTGAATCATATCCATAGACTCAACCCGATAAAAGCGAATGGTCGAGAAAAGATCACACTCTTTCCTTAACAAAATAACATATTTACACATTTCCTTTTCGTGGGGTCTTAAAATAAATATAAATAATAATTAATTCATACATACAACACATACATATAATCACAACTATTATGCGGGTACATGTACATATACAACATGCGGGTGAATGTAAAAAAAATTAATAACGCCTCCCAGAAAAATTAAGGACAAATTTACGCCACTATGAACTTTTTTTTTTCAAATTCAAATTCAATTCAAAATTTGCTTCTAATATTAGGTCCTTACCTATGAAATTGGTGTTTTGTATGGAGATTTTGGGGAATCCTGCATTTTCCATACTAAATTTTTTTCAGTTTTCTTCACAACGACAAATCCAAAGATAATAATATTTGGCATCTATCATAAGACAAGCTTTAGTAATATGTGTTATATCACACATCATAAAAATTATTTATAGTTTTTAAGTGAATGCAAATAAAATGATGTATTCGGGAGGCACTTAAAAAGTGTTGTCTCAGTGTCCAATTTTAACACAATTAAACTTACAACAAATTATCAAAACAAATCAAAAGAGCTCAAGAATATAGTCTATTTTAAGACGAGGTAATTATTTTTTAGGAATACTCTGAATCTTAATAGTTACAGACAAAATACTAAGAGATAAAAAACACCAATTTCATAGGTAAGGACCCAATATTAGAGTTGGAATAAACTTTTAATTCCACCAATTGAAGCTACTGTTCCAATTTAAAAAAATATTTCAGTGTTGAATGGCCTATTTATTGAGGAAGACTATAGGCTACATACCATCACACTATCTCAAATTAGCTATTCTACGCGGACGAAGTCGCGAGAAAAACCAAGTTAATAATAAAAAAGAAATTAAATCCATCTATTTTATTTCACAGGGGAAATAGTACTACGTGCATTTCTCCATAATAGTTTTGTTCCTGCAGGAAAAAATCTATTAATGCTTACTATTAATTTTACCTCTACTTATAATGCTACTTTCGTTGTTTTTTCCAGTTACAGTTACAATGAGCGTTTTAACCTTATCCCCATCATCAAGCGAGTTTCATAGTCTATATGTGTTTTTTCCATGTCAAAAGTCATATAACTAGTTCAGCAGGGGAAGCCCGCCGATCGAATTTGAGCTTTAACATTATACAAAAGTATAGATACCTTTGCGATAAATGAATACATTTATGTGTATAGGTCTGCTAGGGTAGAACCAGTGTTTTCTACTTCGATATCTCGGGGATATGATTATACTAATTAATTGTAGGCAAATAACGTACAAAAACGAATGGTTACGATTTTGGTAAAATTTTGTGTATATAATTAAATGTTAAATATAATTACTACTTCAACAAGTAAATTAACCATAAGTTATATATCTAAATAATTATCTTGAATTATTTTGTTCTTTCTTTTGACCATTTTGACCACAAGAAAATTATAGGCAATTGTATTTATTCTATTAAGGCTTCACATTTTCATGGCATATCTTAAAGTTTTTTAGTAATTCTTTGGGATCTTTGAGTATCAGAATCTATTTAAAAATCATTATTATAGGTTTCTCGAAAAGCCATCTGGCAAGGATATCTAGCAACGCAAACGCAAATGTTTGACAAAGCATATTATTTAATATGTAAACAAAAATCTCATAAAAAATCAGAATGCTTATGAGATTTTTTTGCATTTTTCTTTGCCCGAAAAAACGACTGAGGACTATTTTTTAATTACTTTTACTTCAATTCTATAATTTTTTTTATCTACACTCATGTTATAATGTTCGAATTATGAACTCAGACTCGAACTCATAATGACATACTTTTTAACACAGATGATAAAAACCAAAATTTAAAAATAGAAACTGTAACATAATTACCATTATGCAACAGGTTGGGCTCATTATGCAATACTAGAAACTTCAGAAACTACAAACTCTCCCAGGATGCATTAAAATGTATAACACTTGCATTTCAATGCAAATGCAGACTTAATACTATTAAAGACTAGACTACACACAATGTACATACATACGACTGTAGGACACTGTATCCATGGTCATGAACAATAAACGAAAAATAAATTGATTGACATTTTCTAACGCAATTTTCATGCAAAGATATTTTATAAAGCCATATATTACTTTTATGCTTTTATGTGAGAAGTTATTTACAATGAAAACTTTCACTATAGGTACAGAAACAATAAACTAAGGCACCTAGACTTAAAAACACGACTAGCTACTACCGCCATAGGAGTAAACGTTTACGATATTAATGTACGATAATTATTACTGTAATCTTACTTACAGTAATTGCGTGGTAATTGCCTTACTTAAATTAGGCGGCGCTTGCATTGATTATGAGCCAATGTAATGTAAAACGCTCAACATGGATACTCGCTAATAATGTTCCAGCATTATTTATGTATTGGCATTAATTATTTAATGTTACAAAACCTGAAAACATTGTTCTTGTTCGTCTCAAATATTATCTATTAATCTATTTTCTCTCGATTTTGAATATCGCTTGCCTCACATTGTGCCCGGTGCATGGCAACAGGCTCGCCTGTTACATGGGGACCTAACATATCTGACGAAATGTGGTTGTTTAACACCTTTGCTTACCACTTTGGAAAAGTATGTATGTATTTTCTCTTGTACGAATAACAGACTAGTGTATTGATCTAACTAAAAATTATGATTTGTTTCAGAAACGCTACTTACGTCTGATCAGTATTTAAGACTAAATTAATAAGGACACAAGCACTACATTAAAAAACAAAAAAAAACTTTATTGTGCACCATTATAAATAGAGTGATTTCTTCCGGGCACCGATTGTTGGTTCAGTAATAAAAATTACCACTTTTAGCATACCTTTTAGATGGACGGAATCAGATTAAAATACCATGAACACTTGAACAGTGCCCCTACAGTCTGAATGATTTAATAGGTGCATTTTGACAGATGAGCTATATGGACCGTTTACATTGGTATGGGAATCGATCTCACTATAAACAACTGTCAAAATGCACTACAAATAACTGTCAAAATACACCTATTAAATTATTCAGACTGTGGTGTAAGTTTTGCAATTAGTGTAAGTGTTGCCATTAGCGGAAAGTATTTGAAATCACGTTTCCCATAGAAATTGACATTTTTAACGCAACTGAAAAAGCTGAGTTTTTTACAATGAAAACTTACACTAGGGGTACAGAAATCAATATGCCCCGTTGATAGTATAGAGACGAACAAACGCAACGGTGAAATGGCCCAATGATATGCTTCGGTGTAGTGGTCCAAGACCCTTATACTCGTGAACGTAAAATATGCAATCCATTACAGACCCCGGAACATAAATGACCTACTCCAACAGATTTGTTCCGGTAAGGAAATCGAACACGCAATTCAAGCGTTGGAAACGACTCATAAACCAAAATTGTGCATATTTTTGATAAAAATATTAGATTAGTAAATATTATCGCTTGCCTCAGAGTGTGCATTACAACATTCCTTCCATTTTTTTAAATATCACTCGTGGAATAGTTCTTACCTTTCCGTGACTAAATTAGCGTTCCTGACGCAAAACAATCAAAAATGTCAATTTCGGTTTTCCTCAACCGTTCCCGAATATTGCTAGAGCGAGAAAAATATTTTAGATAGGAATTTATCAGTCTTGATGGAGAAGTGGTAAAATGACTTCTATTGCGAGGATACAAATATTCTATAGGCTATAGTTAAGGCTTCTTTTTATCGTATTACATTTTGGAACTTTCATTGCTGGCGGCTCTAGCTAAAACAAGCAAAGCAAAAATTTTACGCAAAGCATGTAATAAAACATTTATCATTATTCTTGCCATAAAACATAATAACTATACCTATAACTAAAGGCGATTTAAACAATAACGTTATCTTATAATTTTATAGTTTTTATTTTCTTTGCCCAGCCATTTATTATGCATTATGTTAGTAATTGCCATTTATTAGGCTACACCGGAGCATACTATGACTGTGCTAAGACAGTACCGTAAGACCTTTTGACTAACATTTAAAATGTGTCGTGTAATAATAATATAATTTAATTTTTTTATGATTATACAAAATATTCCGTAACTTTATTATGCACGGTATTGTAAAAGTCACCCCTATAAATCAATTTTAAGTACCGCCTAGTACTAGCTACCAGGAGTAGAATTTAGGAAGTAATTTGTACTGATAAACTTAACTAAACCTTTAATAAAAGTTGCGCTTTAATGTCGATAGTTTTAAATTATTGGCAAAAATAAATAAAAAATCGGCTATTAAAAATATCTAGATACGGTCCTCATATTTTGGCAATGAGTTATGTATAAGGGACCACCCTACAACCCCCTTTTGGCTTTTTCTTTGTTTTTAAAACACCTTGTATAAATTTGATATTTTCATGTATGTCTAATGACGTCGTGATCCCGCGTAATAAGGCGCAACCATTCACATTGACATAGTTATTTTGTTGACAGATGATTCGAACGCTACGGAGCTGTTTACAAATGGGAACGCTGTCAAGATGAGCCCGAAGGGGGAGCGAGATGAAGAACAAAACGAGCGGGTGTGTGAGGATAAACTCTAACTGAATGTAGTATAGTGATGAATATCTTGTTATACGTGAAAAAAAACAGTGAAACTGTCAGTGGTGCCATACACAAAATGTCTCAGCAATTCATTGATAAGATTTTTAAGGCTTACAAATGTAAAATTGTGTATAAACCTACAAAGGCGTGAAATAAAATGACAACGAGCCATTACATACGAATGTGAAGCACCGAAATTAAGTTATTGCGTTAGGTCATTGCGACATTTCCCATGCTCATAAATAATTCATAAAGAATCAGGTTTAGATTTAAATACATTTATTCTCATTAAAACATATTATGTAGCATTTTTGTCTTCACTTACATGAGAACATAAATATAAATGTACATACATTTGTCGTCATATAAATAATTTTGTTTCCTCCTAGCAATTCACTATACACTTGCTCTATAACACAACACTTCATCACGCCTATGATGTGTTGTGTTATAGTGCAAGACGTTAATAAAGACGGGTAAAGACGTTAATACTTTAACAGTTTAAAATAACGTTCTTGGCTAGTCGCTTTTTAAATATTTCGAACTAAACATTGCAGAGCGACTATCAGACCTTTTATTTATTATTTTGTACAAGGTTTTATGTTTACATTTTGCTATTTCGGTGTGTGAACAGCAGTAAATAACAAGTGATACCATTTTTAGTTTAAATAATAATTGAACCATTTCTATCATAGAAATTACCCAGTAATTATAATAGAAAAATAATAGTAGCAATTGTAATTTGGGTGTTTCCCGTGACCATTGAATGGTACGGAGTCCTTTTATATTGTTATTACCAAATTATTAATAAAGTAAATGTTTTCTCATTTTGAAATTAAACTGTTTTTTCCAGGTCTAACTTGAACATTTCATTATGAAATATTGCCTATAAATTTATATGTAAAACCTAATAGAAAAACTAATAAAATATTGTTGACAACAGTTTTATTACAAAATGAGCAGATCGATAAGGGGACGTTATGATAACTTGTTGTAGAAAATAAAGAAATATTTGAAAATTATTTAACATATTATGTGAATGTAAATAATAATGTATTATGCTAGCGTGTAAGCTTTTATAATAACATGTACAGTTAGTAAATATAAAAACTCTCTAACCTCTATTGCAGCAGAAATATTTGACAGGACCTCTGGCTTTTCTCGTTTCTTTCAAACGTATTTGACCTTTCAAACAAATGTATGAAATAACATAATTATAAAACGACCGTGGAAGCCTCTTTTGGTTGTTTCTTTGTTAGTTGGTATTATTATTCTTCAGGACTAACAAAACATACTTATGAAACATACTTAGATGATTTATGATGATGATAAAAATTTTCTAAGACAAAGAAAACAAGAATTAGAGTTTATTTTCATTGCAAGTCTCTTAAACCTCAATTAATTTTAAATATTGCTACTGTAAGTCACAAGACCCTTTTGTCAAATTTTAACTATGAAATAAAAACAGTACATAAATATTGAAACAAAGAACCTATAAATAATTTAAGTCAACTTCATATAATATAAAATTGATGTATAATTGTATCCCATTGTACAAATATATAGTTTCCAATCAATTGTTGCTTCGAAACCTTGTCATTTCTATGAATAGTTGTAATTTATTTATCCTGTAAATAAATAATATTCTTTAATTTGTCATGTTTTTTTATCTCCTCTTCTCTACGAACATTATTACAACAGTAACTACAAAATAGAATACTTATTAGTTTCGTTATATTGGCGGAATACTTGCATTTTTTCCTTTATCAACTTCCTTTTATTAGCTCAGAACTGATATAAGAGTCCCTTAATGGTTTATGTCCAGCAATGGGCGTCCCTGGTACAGCTTAATTAGGCTGAAGCCCATTAACGCACAGTAATAAATTTTACGTCAGCCTGCCCACTGTACGCATTAAGTTTCAATATTGGCAATAAAGCTTCATTCGCTATGGTTCGTTTGAAAAGCTTCAAAAAATGGTCACGGTTCTTATTGCAACTATGTTTTTTGCATGTAGACCTATACTCAACAGTCGGACGAAGGTTTAGGTAGGTATGTATAAGTAGTAATATTTTACGCAACGTACTATATACTATATTAACGAATAACATACCCCTTATAATTTACTTCGTCAACCAAATTATCCTACCATGATTTGTTAACTGTTCTACAATTACAAATAGGTAGCATAAAAAGTGTGTAAGTGTACCAAAACAAATTTTGTTTTTCATTTTCTTAAGCTAGAGACATGATGTAAACTCTCGAGTTTAGGTGGTAATACTTCATATCCTTTAGAAACAGGGTTCTATTTATTACCTATGAAATTGGTGTTTTGTATGGAGATTTTGGGGAATTCTGCATTTTCCATACTAAAATTTTTTCAGTTTTCTTCACGACGACAAATCCAAATATAATAATATTTGGCATCTATCATTAGACAAGCTTTAGTAATATGTGTAATATTACACTTCATAAAAATTATTTATCGTTTTTAAGTGAATGCAAATAAAATGATGTATTCGGGAGGCACTTAAAAAGAGTTGTCTCCGTGTCCAATTTCAACACAATTAAACTTACAACAAATTATCAAAACAAATCAAAAGAGCTCAAAAATATAGTCTATTTTTAGACGAGGTAATTATTTTTTAGGAAAACTCTGAATCTTAATAGTTACAGACAAAATACTAAGAGAGAAAAAAAACACCAATTTCATAGGTAAGGACCCAATATTAAGACAAAAAACTGTTTGGAGTTACTGTGCAGATTGATAAGAATGATTATTATTGGGTAAATATGTAAGTAAATACTCAAATACAACACCAGGCAAGTACATTTTCAAATGTATAGTTACACGCCACTTATTACAGCAGATATTAATATTATGAAAGACATTGGAGACAAGGTATTATCACAAATGATCATTTATTTGTATATGTATTTCTTCTGAATTTTTTTAACCTTTTCTCAGATCACAAGTTATCTAAATTGTTATTAGAGTCGATGAATCAGAAATTATGTAGGACACCAATATTTTTCAGAATATTTTATCAAGAACTGGTTGGTGAACGTTACATATAAAGGAATATAATAAAATGTGTTTGTTCAGGTATGAAATTAGTAGTATTACTAGAGAAATCGATACTACATATTTTAATTACGACAGCAATGATTGTGAAAAGGACGAGAGGTAAATAAAAATGAACTGCATAATATAAATGAAAATTCATTTTAACGGCCATAATTTATTGAGTTTTTAAGCAAATGATATGTTGTATACCTAATCATTTTTACTACCGGTGATTAAAAAGAAAAAAAATCAAAATTAGGTAATATTGCTACGCAACGTACAAATTTCAAATTGATTATAAAATATGGAAAAAATGTGAAATGGAATGGACTGGAATAGAATGAAATTATGTGTCTTTCTACGCGGGTTTTACTTAAAAAAAACCTTAAATGCTGTGGCAGTTCATAAAGATAAATAAGATAGAAAACCCTTTTTCGGACAAGGAGGAATCCATTTATGTATACTGTACGGTAAGTGTATGTCACTCGCCAGTGTTGCTGGCACTACCCACTAAAACTCCGATATACTTACCCGAAAGTAGAAAAAGACTCGGGATGTGTCGACGCGATTCTCTGAGTCCGTTCGTAGTTGAGCACTTGGTCTGGAGAAGATAGGATATCTATTTGCTACATGACCGAAATGTCAATTGCAAATAGTTCCTTCTGATTAATTTAAGTCTTATCAATTTAAGCGTTTGCTCATCCCAAATAGATTCGCGGTGAATAGCTCCCGATAACATAATTCATACTGGTAACTTTCTATAGAATTGGACTAAATTAATTGGCATACTCTCCCAACTACAATTAAGTAACGTTTATCATCGAGATCCGTTTTAAAAGTTCCGTTCAATTCTGTGGCATCAATTTGAGGAGCTAGGTGGTTTGGCATTCGATATTTAATGAAGTCGGTTTAGAAAAGCTTATTTCGCCATGGTCAGCCCTTCGATGGGTGACCAAAACTTTGAGACTCCGCGTTTTGGAATGTACGTTGGTCGCTAGAGAAACAAGACCCAGCCTTGTTTCTCTATGTAGGAAGATCTGTGCCAGAACTGGGACGTACCGTGCCAACGTAACAAAAGTGAAATTATTTTATAACCAACGTGTATGTTCAAGAAAATTTTAGTCTATTCTGTTCTGTTTATTTATATTTTCGACTTTATTCTACAAATGTGGTCTTACATCAAAAAATGTTTTATATAAATCATGAAATCATGAAAGTTAACGCAATTTCCTTAAAATAAACCATTAAAATATGCGTACCGCTAGCTGCAATAAATCTACCTTGAGCCTCGAAGGCATACTTAACATAAATCAGCTTACCATGGGGATTTTTAAGAGTGACTGTATAAATGTGCGAAGAATTGTTTATATATTTAGTAATTAAATTAACTCATAATTAAATCCTGATGTTTGAAAAAACAATAAAGAGTTCTGAATACTGCGAACAAGCGTCAATCGTAAGTAGTCAAATGATAACATCGCTTTGTAAGCATGATAGATAGATAGATAACTCTTTATTGTGTACACACGAAAGAAAAATATACAGTAATTACTTAAATCTAGATGCCACAATTGGCGGTCTTATCGCTAGGCAGCGATCTCTTCCAGACAACCTGCAAGAAAGGTCACGAAACATGATTAATTAGTTAATAATGTGAGTTACATATACCACCTCTGTATCGACGACCTTCGTGGTTCAGTGGTCTGTACGACGGTCTGATGGCGTCGCCATATCGAGAGGTTTTGGGTTCGATCCCCGGTGGGATGTTTGTGTGATGAATACAGGCATTTGTTCACCAGTCTTGGATGCTTATATAAGTATTATATATTTTCTGAATATTTATATGTATTATAGTACATTATGGTACATGTGTATAATGTTGGTGATTACCGCTGAGGCGCATTGAGGCCCGAGCCGTCAGGCGAGGGTCTTAAGGAGCCGAGGACGGTAATCATCAATACACACGTGTATCATACAACGTTTTTCAACACACTTCTGAATAATAGATATTTTTCCTTTGAGTTTTCTGGTAGTAAACTTTCCATAACGTTCTGGGCTTCACATCTTATATCGGGCGGTGTACAACATAAATCATTTTCTTCATAAATTGTATTTGCAGACATCTTAATTAATAACTAACTAAATAACTTCAAAAGAGAATGTTTCGTAATGGCGGGAAAAATTAATCAGTTTTCCTATGCGCGCGCATCGGCCATAGACTAATAAATTTCGTAATGGCGGGAAAAATTAATTAGTTTTCCTATGCGCGCGCATCGGCCATAGACAAAAAAATGAGGTTTCTTTTTTTTGGGCTTTTCGCGGATAGCTTTTTAGCGCAAATGTAACCGTAACTCAACCAATAATATTAAAAAAAACTATTACTCACTCGTGAATAATAGTAATGAAAAAGTCACAGTTTGATTATAGGTGTCATTATGTGCCTAATTGCCATGGGATTAGAGCCACT
Organism: Parapoynx stratiotata; assembly: GCA_910589355.1. NCBI lineage: Eukaryota > Metazoa > Arthropoda > Insecta > Lepidoptera > Crambidae > Parapoynx > Parapoynx stratiotata. Next base: position 8,954,808 of record OU342466.1, read on the forward strand.
TTATAAGGAAGTGTGTTGAAAAATATATTTATCCGGCATCTAGTATCCGTATCACAAGCAGCATTAGTTGTTTAAAATAGAGCTAGTTGATTGGTGTGAATGTCTGAGGATATTTATTTATTTATACATTTATATTATAACTAGCTGTTGCCCGCGACTTCGTCAGCGGTTACTATGGTTTTTTAACTATCCCACGGGAAGCCTTTTAATTTCCTGAATTAAAAGCATCTAAGATGTTGTCCAGGGATATAAGGAATCACCATGCAAAATTTCATTGAAATCAATCCAGCTATTTCGGCAATTAGCCCGTGCAAACAGACAAAGAGACAGAGAAACAAAAAAATTAAAAATATCTTTGTTTGGTAGTGCCCTCTTTTTACACCCCCCTGACTTGATTTTAGGCATTTATTTTCTATGTACAGACATTAATTATATCGATTTGTTATGAAATGAGTAAAGGTCTATCAAATCGATTATGAATCGTAAAAAAGAATACTGGCTACAATTGGAAGGGTAGAACTGTCAAAATGTCAATGATTTTTTTGATTATTACTGGCACTAAACTAACCTACTCATCGATCTACGTTCTTTTCGGTTCGTTATAAAGTGTTTTAGTGTTATTTAACATTTTCCTTCTATTTTCTTTACGTCGAGTTGAGTCAAGTGTTTTATGAACCACGCCGATAGCAAACTTATTTCTTTAGGATAAGAAATTCTTTAAATATTTAATTACTGTTGTCATAAAGTAGTTGTTAATAAGGTACATATAATTATCCACCAATCTAAAACAATAACAAATTGCATACATGATGTTAAACTTAAAAATGTATAAAAAACGTAAAACGGAGTAGGAGAATAGTCGTAATTTAATGGTTTGTTATTATGTACTTTCTTATTCAACCCGGTGAGCTAGAGATAAATGTTTTTATTTATTGGATCTACACTCAAGCACGTACAAATCATGCAAAAATCATCACTGTACAAAAATATTTTAAGCGGTACCAAAGTTCATACTAGATGGGCATTCTCCTTTCAATTTATTTTAATTATTATTTATTTTTTTATAGAATAGGGGGTAAACGAGCAGACAAATCACCTAATGGTTAGCGATTACCGGCACCCATGGACACCTGGGCCCCGATTCTGCTAATTTACAGCTGCTGCTATTGGCAATATAATTATTTCAATGGTCATAGTATTTCAATGGTCAAATTGTAACATATCCTATCCTCAGCCTATATAGGTCCCACTGCTGGGCACAGGCATTATTCATGGATAAACACATGTATGAGCCGTAGCATCACCAGGCTGGCCCAATGCGGGTTGGTGGGTCAAAATTTTGGGTCATATCGTAGTCTAAATGTAAAGAAAATTAATTTTCAGACCACGAAATATTAAAAAAATAGTACCATTGAGACACTATTTCCATTATATTGCTTTTGTTAAGCTGAAGAAAATTCATTATCAAATTACGAAATGTTAAAATTTTGACCATTTAGATCCTATCTTGCCATTTGCAAATTAGCAGACTCAGGGCCCTGCAACACCACAAGGGCTACAAGTGCGTTGCCGGGCATTTAAATAATCAGAACTGTTTCTCTGATTTCACAGCGCAAATCCCATTTCCCTAGTGAAAAAAATTAATAATTTATAGGTGGAGTGGAAGTTTTCAATAAAAACTTACATTTTTATTTATTTAATAGTCGGTTTGGCACCATTTAAAGAGAACACAACACCACTCCTGTTTCTTGTACAGAACCCACAAAGGTAACTAACTAGTACACATATAGTTTCTATGTCGGCCGTCTTATTGTATATCTCAGCTGATATTCAATTTTTTCATTCGTATAAAGGTAAAAACGATATGTGATAGTGTAGAATATTATTGTAAAATTATCCTAAAAACGGATTCGCTATTGAAATACAATTACTAAAGTGGATTATACTAAATATTTGTCTGTAGCTTATGGCCGTTTGCCAGTTAAGTTTATACCACGGTCAAACCGTGTAAGATAGTTGTTATTTGCGCTTAGGGTAGTTCTCCAAGTGTTTTATGACCCAAACTTTGCGGACAAAAGCATTTTCATTGTGTGAAATAAATAATGTAATCTAATTTTTCTAGAGATTAGTGCTACTTAGTTTTCAACTCAACAATTTTAAATTATAATAATTAAAGCAAGCGACAGAAATACATACATACATATTATCACGCCTCTTTTCCCGAAGGGGTAGGCAGAGGTGTTAAACACCCACATTTCGCCACATATGTTAGGTTCTCATGTAACAGGTGGCGAGCCTGTTGCCAGCCACCGGGCACTATATATGGCAAGCGATATCCACAATGAAATGAACGGTACATAAGTTTTATTAAAACTCAGTGGTACAGGCGGTGGGACCGAACCCGCGCTCCTCAAACGAGTAATTCCCCGTCCGTTCCAACTCGGCTACCACTGCCCAAAGCCTTTAACAGAATGAGCCAATGAAATTACAAAATGAGCCCCAGAAATATTGTGATTTATGTATTTAGTGGCTCGGTACTTTTATTATCGCACATCTAGTTCTTAAAAGTCATAATTGTTCAAAAATCCAAATACAATTAACACACCAAATTTTGTCTAATAACCACAGTTAAGACAAAAAAAATCTTTATTGCGCTTAAATTTTGAAAATGATATTTATGAGTGAAAACTACTAGATGTGCGGTATGTTATTGTAGGGTTTCTATGTTAACCTAAACCTATTAAATTTACTGATACTTTTTTAAATTCAAAATATGAAATAATGTTATAAACTAAAGGGTATGGCATTATTATGTTCAGCAGAAAACTAATGTAGGCTGACCATAGTTTGTATGATTTACTACTCTATTGGTGTTCAAGTATGAGGCTAGCATTTAAAAATCTTATATTAAAATTCCTAGAACATAATACATCTTTCCTAATTTTCACTTCATACATCAAAAACCAAGTGGGTGCCAAGGGTCATGGTTTTTTTATCACAATGAGCTATGGTAGGAATTTGCATATCACGACAAGATAAAGAATACCTTGATTTATTGCTTGTCTGACCTGAAATAAATTATACATTCTCTGTTGGCTTTTGACACCATAGGATTCGAGTAGCACTAACACTATACACATATTTTTACTGAGAAGCTAACTGTCACTTTCACTAATGATAACTTATGGTGTAGGAGTTCCGATATACCTTATTATATTTTTGTTTCAGTAAGTTCTAAGCATAGCACATTTTTCCACTCGGCTATGAATGGGAAAAACGCCACCTCAAGCTCGTGCAAAAGGTCAGTTAAATTCCCACTTCAATGATGTTTAAGTTAAGTTTATACATATTAATAATGACAGACAGATAACTATATAACAGGCGAAATAACACTGTGTTTGAAGTATACACGCTTAGTGATAATAAGTTATAAATATTTTCTTTTGTGCGTAATTTGAACAAACAGAAAACAGAATGAAATGATTACTTATAAAAATCGATATCATTCTGATCACTTATAATTTAATTAATTAATTTACATAAAGGCAAAACAGAAAAAAACAAACAAAAAACAAATAAAAAACAGAAAACAATCCCATCCATTTTGTGAATCATAAATATATTGGCATGCATAACATCTACGTACATATATACATACATATAATCACGACTATTATCTCCTAAGCGTTAATCAGAGACTAGGCAAAAGCACCGCAAAAGCAGTCCATTACCATACTCCGCGCTTCACCAAGCAGTGACTGCACTCAGCGTGATAGGTGGTGAGTCCCTCGCCGCTATAAGCTATTGGATGTTGTGCAGTTCTAAATTCATTAGTCGCCTTTTACGACATCCAAGGGAAGAGATCGGTTGGTAGTATTCTTTAAAGAGCCGCAACCACACGGCTCTAACATCTATATATTTAATAATATCAATTTTATTAATGTTATTTGGATGGCAAAAAGCACACGGCCTGTAATCAGGCTAATGACCTTATATTTCAACACTAATGTGATATTGTTAACATTCACAGTTCATCGGTGTTCCCCTCTCCCTACTCTGCAGATCCCTAGCAACGCCTAGTTCACAAACAAACGACTAAAATGTCGTGTTATTAGACTAAAACCCTCAAGTAGAGGTACTTCGCCAGTAAGACAAAATTCGTACGTTTACCCGCTTTATCTTTCCTAAAAATATACCTAAGAAAAATGGATCGCTATAAGCCTGGCAGTAAAAGTGACCGGTACACCGACATGACGAGACTATCGGCAATAGGAAGGGCTGAGTTTATTCGTGATCTGAATTCAACTCTCGTTCATTTATCGCACATCCTACCCTACATTTCCTTATCGTATACAGGTTGTAAGAGTTCGGAATAAAATCTGTTGCGTGAGAGCGAGAACGACTGATATTTCGGTGTTGTATTACGAGTACTTGTAGCAAGTGCACAGTGCTCATCATTATAGTGATTTCGTACACTGTTGCAAGTTAGGTTGATTGACAGTGTTTTTGGACCGAAATAAAATAACTATGAAAAAAGTTATTTATTTAAATAAAATATCATTATTTTATTTAAGTTTCTGTAATACCTGTACTTATGTCGTGCAGAAATATTTCAATTACTAAAAATATTTTTTTTAACGTTCAAATTCACGCAAAAATGGAAATATAATTCAAATACATCGAAAAAACAAAATGGGTTGAAGTAATGTACTAGTAGGAGCTCGGTGGCGTAGTGGTCAGTGCGCTTTGGGTTCGGTCGAAAGCAAAGCTACCTTCGCCATGGTCAGGCCGTGGATGGGTGACCAAGACTTTGTGATCTCGAGCTCCTCCGTGCTTCGGAAGGCACGTTAAGCCGTTGGTCCCGGTCGCATTAGTGACCGTTTCTACCCACCAACCCGCATTGGGCCAGCGTGGTGGTGTTTCGGCCCATAGTCGTCATGTTTTTCCCCATGAGGAAGGCCTGTCCCAGCAGTGGGACGTAAACAGGCTGATGACGACGAATGTACTTGTTCTTATGCACCTACTATTTGACATGATAAATTACATTACAGATTAGAATTTACTTTTTGGTACATGAGCTGAACACGCAAAGGATGTTCAGCTGGATATCTCTCGGTTGGGATGTCTATAATGAACCAAATCCAAATCCAATTTCAATTAAAAATTTTTTAGGTTTCAAATAGAAAATCAGCATCACAGGTGTTTTAATAATCAATAAATATAATAAAAAACTAAATAAATCCATTAGATACCGAATAAAATAAAAGATAACATAAGTTAAATTCTATTTCTCTTCCAATTTGTAACATAAATAAATTACAGAGACAGTAATAATTCATGTCATTAAAATTACAGTGACGGCTGAGTTGTATTTATAGTATTTCTCTATGTTCTAACATATAAAACACGAAGGTTTATTTTTGGCGAACAGAATTCTTGATGCGATTATATTAGTCTTCGGCTAGAACAAAGTTAAAGAAGACTAGGTTAAAGTATGCAGCGTACTAAAATTTATGAGGCTCATGGTCATGGTCAGGCTCAACAATGTTGTAAAATTAATTGGGAACATGTCTGCCTACATTTACACAACACTAGACCTTTACAACGTAATTGATAGTTTGGCATGCTTTGTTGCAGTTTATATTGTTGACAATTCGGTGAGGATAATTTAGGTATTTATTTGGTATTGATCATCAGCATAATGTGTTAAACATACATACATACATACATAAATCACGCCTATATCCCCGAAGGGGTAGGCAGAGGTGAACTAGCACCCACGTTTCGCCAATTATGTTAGGTCCCGTGTAATAGGTGGCGAGCCTATTGCCATTTATCGGGCACAAAAGTCGCAGTACATTGCTAGGTGGTATAAGAGGAACACTGCTGCCCATTCCTCATCACTGATTTATCCTTAGTCGCCTTGTACGACACCCACGGGAGAGATTTGGGGTGGTGACAATTGTATTCTACTCTGCCACACGGCAGTAATGTATTAAAACCTAATAAAATTATGAATGCCAAAAAATAAGTCGAAAGATGAGTTGTTTTTATTAAATTATGTACAACGTTGTTCAAACTTTTATACACTACCAAAAGCTACAGTCGGCTGTTGGCTTTTCAAATAATTCACAGTAAATATTTACCATCTTGCCCAAATTAAGCTTATTTAATTTACCCTTGCCAATAAAAAAACCGACCGTCTTCATTGCGCTGCTGATTAGTAATATCAGTGGATTGCCAGAAGTTTATTATCACATTGTCTGGAATACCGCTAGACCTTATTTGCTCTAGTCACTCTTAACATAGATCTGGGAATAAATTACACATACCCTCAGAATGATATAGAAGAAAATATCACCATTTTTGCTACTTTTACTAATTATTCATGAAATGCAATAAAAGTTTTTTATATCATGTTTATCTATAACATAACGAAAGTCTAAGCTATGAATATTATAATACGGAGTTCGTTGGCATAGTGCTGAGTACGCTTTGACTTTCGATTGAAAACAAAGCTACCTTCGCCGTGGTCAAACCGCGAATGGGTGACCAAAACTTTGTGATGTCTAGTTCCTCCGTGCTTCGGAAGGCACGGTAAGTTATTTGTTTCTACCCAACAACCAGCATTGGGCCAGCGTGGTGGTGTTAAGGTCCACCCTTAAGTGTTTGTTGCCATGAGGAAGGCCTGTGCCCAGCAGTAGAAGGTAACACAGGCTGAGGCCGAATCTCCTTTGAAATTTATTTTAACAAAGCTTACAGTCAATATCCTGTATAACTCGCTTTACACCCACAGTTCAGTTATAATGTTGTAGTTCTACTTCACATCTTGACGAGCAGCTAACTGTTCGTTAATCATACGCAAGCCATGTCATGTCAAAATGTAAATACTGATTGAAGACTGAGCCCTGACGTAAAAATCGTTACCCACATAAATCACCGGAGGATTTGCAACTCTACAAAAATTACCGCCCCAACCCTAACCCTGACATTATCATAGAAACGCATCCTTTTAAATGAAAATAATGAACACTTCTACTTTTATGACGGATTCAGATTTTATCATTAAAGGCTTATGCCATCAATTTGCAAGGTCAACTTAACTTACTGTCACTTATGTTTTTTTTTTTTTTTTTATTTAACCGGCCCTGGCTTCTAGGCCTTCAGCCGAGTCTTGAAACAGGTAATAACTATAAATTCTCCACTGTATTTGTTACATATTTATAGACGAGTCTATATGCTTCTGGAGTATTCAGTAGTTCTTCCAATTGGCGGGGTACATTTTTCAAGGTATCTTGGAGATTCGTAACTAAAATCAGCCGTTGTATTGTCACTTATGTTAAGTAAACAAAACAAAACTTTTTACGCAGTATATTGCCTATTTAGTAAGAAATAAAGACAAACAGATATTCAAGCCAAATTCCTCAATGCCAATCTAAGCTGTTTTACTTCTAAAATTGTAATGAAGAAAATTTGGTTTCGTTTACAGCGCTTAAGTATTCCAAATATTTTCAATAATATATAATAATTTTTCTGAATGTTTAGATAGATAAAGACAAGTTATATTTTGATATTATATAATATCTACCGTATCGCAGGGCAATCTTGAGTCAATGATTGAATAACCCATAACTCAAAGTAAGCTTACGAATACTGAACCCTATGGTTTAACGTACTTTGGTACGAAGCAATATACTCGAGAGATTTTTATATATGCATAGATTTTAATAGATAACATCACACATTTCATTTTGCTTTAAAAAAGTGAAAGTGAAAAATTACAGAATTTTCAAGGGCATTACAAAATATTCTATATTGTAGTCTATTTTGCACTGAGAATTCTAGTTTGTATTATGTACAGACGAATTCATTAAACTTTATATAAATAAGTAAAAACTACTCAAATTAATGTGCATAACAAAAGACCAAAACATAAGAATATCAAACACATTATTAGAGTTTTGTTATATAATAATAACGTAGGAAAGAAATATTATAGCGCCTGTAGATATAATACCATTTATAACATCATTATCAGTGAACTTCGCCAAGTCGATGTTTACAAGGTAAAATATTGCATCGTAAATCTAACGTATCGCTCACAAAATAAAAACAGAACCTTATTCGATAAGTACAAAGATACACCTTGACTATAACAATTCTTCTTCTTCTTCGTGAGGGCGGTTTCCGCAACTTGACGACTTAGCGCCTGTTTTGCGTCTGAGGGTGAAGGCTGGCTACTTCAGCCAGCCCAGCTCCGCCAGGAAGTCGCCCAGCGCCTTCACGTTGAGGACAGCCTCCCGGAGGTTACCCGGGTTTCCCAGGTACTTTGCCCGGTAGCTAGCTACCCCAGTGCATTCCAACAGCACGTGGGCTGTTTCTTCTGCCCCCATGCATGCTCTGCATAGGGGGCTGTCGGTGATACCTAGATTGAAAAGGTGCCTGTTAAAATAGCTATGACCTGTTATGGCTCCCGTTACTAGACGTAAGCGAGCCTTACTTAGCTGTAGGAGACTTTCTTGGAGAATCGGGGGTCTATTCGTGGTAGCGCGAGTCTAGCCTGCCTGCATTCTTCCAAGTTCCAGTAGTTCATATGTAGGTTTTGAGTATTTCTCAATACTATACCTGTAAACCAGCTTTTAGGGAGAGGAATAATAGGCTCTGGTCCCACCGGGTCCTTGCTTGAGCCTCTCCTTGAGCTGCTAATTCATCAGCAGCATCATTCTCTCGTGAGCCGCTGTGTCCTTTGATCCATAACAATTAAACGAGCCTATAACAATAAAACGAGGTGAATTGAATTAAACGGGATGAACTTTAATAGAAAACCAAAAGGTTATCAGTCTCCCTGTCAGTGAAAAGTAATATTTCTTTTTTCGATTTGAACGCGATACCCACTGCGTATTTATTATTCAAGCTGAATACGTCGACTTCACGTTGTATTCAGTTACTGACACCATTCACAGCCGTCGATATGCACAGAAAATATTTACTATAAAGGCAAAAGTAGATTTTGTAAAAAAAAATAAAGTAAATTTTGTTATGAACTCTAAAGTTCATGGATCCAGCAAAGAGATACACTGTATACCACATGAACGCTTTGTTTGTTTTGTAGTACTTCTAAGTATTTATTACAATAATAAAGTTAAAAATATATTTTATAACTCATTAGTTTATTGATAACAATGTTGGTAGATTAAAAGCATTTGTATCAATATAATAAAAAAAATTTTAACTCTTTACTTGATATCTTAAAGAAAGAACTAAATTCTTCCAATTTACGGAACGAACTGGTTTTGTTGAAGCTTTTAGAGATGATAAAATGATGGCAAAACTATTCCGAGCCCAGAATAGATGAGGAAACGAAGGAAAGCTGTATTAACCCGGAATGGTCTTATTCTGCTAAACCCCGAATAGGAATAAGTCCAACTCGCCGCACTTTAAGATACATTTTCTGAACCGTATAAGGACGATCTAACGGACGGACGGAGTCGTAAATACGATAGGTACTGTAGGATTTCCTTTCAGTTTATTTTTGTTCGAAATACCCGAAGATTGCTGGTGTATTTCACTTCAAATAAATTGGTACCCATTAAAGTCTGTTCATCCTAACTTGTCCTATTTGGTAAACAATCTTGGCACTTCTTTTTGACGACAACACTCATCTATCTATACATATAATAAAACTGTAAAGCTGAATGTTTGTATATAGAAAAAAAAATCGTAAAACCAAGGAAACAAAATAAGGAAACATACCAAAACATTATTTTTTGTTTCTCTGTCTGTTTGTCTGCATGTACGGGCTTTTCACTGAAATGGCTGGAACAATTACAATGAAGTTTTGCATGGTGATACCTTATATTCCTGGTCTACATCTTAGATTTGTATTCAGGAAAATTATAGGGTTCCCTTGGGATAGTTAAAAAGCCATAGTAACCGCAGACGAAGTCGCGGGTAACAGCTAGTGTAAAAATAACTTCAATAACAAAATTTCTTTATTGAGGCCTGAAATGTATATCAATAAAAAGTCGTGATAAGATTGTTTACTTTTGAAAAAGGACGAGTTAGGACTAACGGGTTTATTGGTAGGTAAAATTATTATCGTCCTTCAAGTCCGTAACGCCTGATTAGTTGTAAAAAAAATAAAGTTAAAATTTTAAATGTTGCCTTCATTTTCATCCATAAAAATTATATTTCGTACAAATTATTCTGTCACTTTATTTTATTAGCCCATTTAAATGTGTTGTAGTAATACATGACCACTTTGATTACCTTTCGTGTTTTATGAAGTCGTGTCACGTGCTGCTTAAGTAATTTTCGATTAATATCCACTTTTGCCTACAAGCTTTGTGTGTATTACCTGTATTTACAAATAGACGCGAATATTGATAACCACGTTGAGGAGCTCGGTAGCGTAGTCGTTCGTACACTTTGGCTCTCGATCGAAATCAAAGCTGCTTTCGCCATGGTCAGGCCGCGGATGGGTGACCAAATATTTGTGATTTCGAGCTCCTTCGAAGGTACGTTAAGCCGTTGGTTCCGGTCCAGTGTAGTGCATTGGGCCAGTGTGATGTTACGGCTCATGAGGAGTATGTGTTTCTTCATGAGGAAGGCCTGATCCCAGCAGTGGGACGTACATAGGCTGAGGACGATTAATTACCAGAAATATATTAAAAATATTAAGAAGACAAAACTGTGTTAAGCTTGCGAAAATAGTTTAAAAATTATAAATGTTGGTACCGTGGTACATATGCTGATATCGTTGTGTGTGAATTAGTATTCTGGTTCAACTAACTGACTTATCCATCTCACCAAATATTTTTCCAACATATTATACTCTGTCAAATGTATATGTTTTTTGCACGTAACTGTATGTACCTACTTATATATTGGGTCCTTACCTATGAAATTGGTGTTTTTATTTTGTCTTAGCAATTTGTCCGTAACTATTAATTTTCAGAACATTCTTATAAAATAATTGCCTCTTCTAAAAATAGACCATGTATTTGAGCTCGTATTATTTAATTTGATAATTTTTTGTAAGTTTAATTGTGTTAAAATTAGACACAAAGACATTATTTTTAACTGCCTCCCGAATACATCATTTGATTTGCATTAACATAAAAACGATGAATAATTTTTATCAAGCGTGTTCACGCACATATTGCTAAAGCTTGTCTTATGGTACATGCCAAATATTATTATCTCTGGATTTGTCGTTGTGAAGAAAACTGATAAAATGTTAGTATGTAAAATGCAGACATCCCCAAAATCTAGGTAAGGACCTAATATTTCAAAAGAAGAGAAAGCAACATATAGAAAGTAATACAACCAAAATTATCAACCAGAGAATAAAATCTATACAGGAATACAGAAGTTAATTAGTTCTGACCCAATAGGAGGGATCTAAAGTTTGAAAAGCGATCTACAAGTAGCCTAAAACTAATATCATAGTTGATCTCCTTTTCTGTACCACTACTAATATGTACTACTGTTACCTAATCCTAGGTATTAAAACCTAAAACGGTCGTTTAATGCGCTCAATTTCAGTACAGTGTTGTATAAAATTTGTAGTAGGGTCAGGAAATTGGTGAAGAGAAAATGATAGTGTAAACTTTTGATCTGTGGTCAGGTTGAACAATAGGTTTAAATATGGACCAATGGCGAAAACGGATGATGTCGTGATATGACAGCTTGTCCAATAGTCGAAATTTCGAATGTTACAAAAGTTAAATAAACATAGACAATTTAACAACAACACGGTGCTAGGATTAGTAACATGGCGGCACAGCTTATGTATATTGCTTTGAATTTTCATCGTAAATTTTACAGTTTCTCAAACTGACGTCACACATTTTGGCGTTTCCATTGACGCTGTTGGTTATAATTTACTATTATGGATACCATGACTACGGATCAAAAACCCCTAGGATAACTTAATATACTAAAGCTTGGGGCCTAAAAACAATCTGGACAAAACGATCCAAGGGTGCGGGTGAAGCCACTCAAAGGATTTTGATGCGTCATTGCCATATTTTTTTTAATACGTAAGTTGCTGGTATAAAATTAATTAGAACTGTCTATTTATCAGAGAAAAAAGAAGGTTTTTTTCTTGTGCAAGGCGAAGTTGCAGCAAGGAAAAAGAAAACCCTCATTAATAATAGTTTAAATGAAAATTATACAATCTTTGTTTTTCATATTCTCCATAGAATCCCAGTTTTTGAAGCTGAACATAGTCCACAGGCATATAAAGTTATTAATGGTTATAATAAATTTACTCAAGCTTTCATATAAGTAAATTCTAATTTTGACTTAGTCACTGGTTAATCTTACATAAAGATGTTGGAAATTTCCCAAGTAATATATCTCATAGGCACTTTATTCTCATGAATGCTCCGTTATCGTGTGTTGTTTATGAATATTCAGTTGTAGTACTTGTTTTTCAATTACATGTATTGTTACAAGAGGAATTTTACGGTCGACTAGTAATTTTTTAGGAAGGGATATTTAAAAGTTAATAATGCGGTAACAAGAAGCAATCATTTTAAATTTAAAGAAATTACCCGTTATTGATCAAATCATATTATGTGAATCTGTTAATTACAATGTTATTACAACTTTGTCATTAAAAAAACACTCTACCTCAACCGCGACCTTCGTCGACCATACCTACCTATACATACCATACATACCTACCGTTCACTCATTACCCAAACTACAAGCCAGAAACTTAATAAAGCATCTCAATTGTTGTTTGATATCTAGTGTTGTTTACTAATCTTACTTGCCGCACTCACAGTCTTTCATTAACTTTAATGGTGGCTTAGAACAAAATTAAACACTTATTCAATACAGATATAGACGATTTTTAAATTCGACAATGAACAATTAAATGCAACGAGACGCATCATATTTTCCCGGAGGTAGTACACGTATAACAGTTAACATCTTTATTTTATTATGATTATTTAATGGTCATAATATACATACTTAATATGTGAAAATGAAAAATGCTCCAAAATTACACTATACGGGTATGAATACATTTAAAATCAACTTTGTGGTAAATATATTTATCTTTAATGATAGGCATTAACATCACACTTATTAAGGAACTACTATAATTTATACATCTGTATGATCTTAGCAATATACAATCCGTAAGGACTATATTTTCTACAAGACATACAATTAATTAATAAAACACGAGCAAAGCCCTATTGACAGCATTACAATTGTCGAGATGAATATTAAAAAAATGTGTGTAGCATGAAACTGTGCAACTCCAAATTAATTTCAGTTTTAAAACTAAAACAACCCTAGCTTTTACGAAAAATGCCAAGCGAACTACAATGATGACGAAGTATTTTAACTATGTTATTTTGAATAAACATTTTCTCTACCCGCTCATGTAGTTTAATATAATTTCAGTTCTTTGTCAACAGTCGATGGCGGTGAATATTCGGATCATAGCAGTCCATGAATACTGCAGGACAAACTTAACTCTTGCACAGTGAACAATGCAATATCACCAATATTTGTAAGACAGCTAGATTTCCTAAATTAATAATATTAGGTTGGGGAAAAAGTCTTTTCGCATTATAGTATGTATATACTTGTAATAAAATCTCTTTGGCTATACTATTACTACCCACACATTGTACACATACATTTACATACACGTATTTAACATTCTTAGTTTTATTCTCTTGTAATTTATTATATTTCAAGCTTATATTTTGTATGTAAATGAATTGTTAATTGTGAAATTGTCTGTAATTCTATTTTAGAGGTGGGCGCTGATAACTGCGACACAGTATTTATACTAATGCAGATATTAACGCTAAAAATGTTTGTGTAATATTGTTTGTTTTTTAAATAAAAATATTATTATTATTATTATTTGTATCTGGCTGGTTTTGGTATCATTGAAAGTTTAAATTTTAAAGAACATAATTCCAAATTCAAATTAGGAAAATGTGTGATTTTCATTTGTCTTTCCTACCGCCAAGATGAGTGAATCTAATGAAGAAATTCGATACATTTTAAAATCTTACTACAAAAAAGGTAAAAATGCAACGCAAGCCGCGAAAAAAATTTGCGATGTTTATGGACCTAGTGCAGTGTCTGTGAGAGTAGCACAAATTTGGTTTAAGCGTTTTCAATCCGGAAATTTTGATGTCAAAGATGTCAAAGACGGCACGTCGCTCTGGTCGCCCTATTACAGATAAAATGGATGCCATTTTTGAAAAAGTGGAGCAAGATCGGCATGCCAGTAGTTACGACGTAGCTGAAGAACTGGGAATTGACCACAAAACAGTTTTGGCGCATTTGAAAAAAACTGGGTACACAAAAAAGCTCGACATTTGGGTACCTCACGAGCTCACTGAAAGAAACCTAATGAACCGTGTACTCATTTGTGATTCTTTATTACGACGTAATGAAACCGAACCATTTTTGAAGAAGCTGATAACTGGTGATGAAAAGTGGATCACGTACGACAAGAACGTGTGAAAAAGGTCGTGGTCAAAGGCCGGTCAGGCTTCACAGACTGTGGCGAAACCCGGGTTAACTCGCAACAAGGTGATGCTGTGTGTGTGGTGGGATTGGAAGGGCATTATTCATTATGAGCTGTTACCACCAGGCAGGACCATCGATTCTGAACTCTACTGCGAACAACTGATGAGATTAAAGCAAGAAGTTGAGAGAAAGCGGCCGGAATGAATCAACAGAAGGGGTGTGGTTTTTCATCATGATAACGCTAGACCTCACACATCTTTAGCCACTCAGCAAAAATTAAGAGAGTTTGGCTGGGAGGTGTTAATGCATCCGCCGTATAGTCCTGACCTTGCACCTTCAGATTTCCACCTGTTTCGGTCTCTTCAGAATTCTTTAGGCAGTGTCAGGTTAACATCACGAGAGGACTGCCAAAACCACTTGTCGCGGTATTTTGACCAGAAGTCCCAAAACCTACATACTTTAGTTAAATGTAAATAAACTTTAATAAAAAATGTTTTGAATTTTCTTAAAAAAATGCGAAGAAACTTTTTCCCCAACCTATTACTTTGATACATAAACTATTGCAAAATACAACGCATTGAATGCTAGTGGGTGCTAAAGGAATCGGCAGTACATGGAAATTTTCTGTAAGTTTATATTGTATTGTCGGATAGTAAAAAAAATATTGTTATTTTTTAATAAATAAAATTCTTGCTTATCGGAGAATACGCGAGATTTCATTTCTGATTTCCCTTGAGGAAACTTCAGGATAAAAGTTATTGAAATATTATAAGTAACTAAGTTCATTGCAGAAGATAAAACAAGAATAGCTGATTGTTGAAGTGACAAATCATACCCACCAATGATTAAACAAAGTAAAATTTTTGCTTTTTACGATACGATCATAAATAAATAAACATTATAAGCACATTTTTTTATTTACTAAAACCCTTTTCTTTTAGACGGAACAACAACAATTCACAGAATTGAACACACGAAACATTCTCATCCAAACACCCGCAATGACATTGGGACACAAATTGTTATTTAATTAAAAACCATCAACCATAAAATTCAATACGCACTGCTATCAACCAGACAAAAGTTAACTAGTACAAAACTGCAATTTTCCTCTAATATTTGAGTTGGACTTTATTTTTAATGTCTCTCGGCTAGTATTCATGAAACTCAGTACTCATTGAATTAAAACTAATAAAAACTAACTTTATTGGATTACAAAGGACAAAGTGATTTCGTAAACACCGAAAAAGCTTAAAACCTTTTGTGAATCTAAGTATTATATTTTTTTGTGAAAATAAACCTATCTATGATGTACTCTTAATTTAATTTTTACTTTAAGTTCAATCAATGAAGTTAAAATTATTAATGGGACAACATTGAGTGACTATGAGTGTTATGTATATATATTCTAACAATGAGTGTTATTGTATTTTTTTATTTACGCTTTCGTTACTGCAATCATTTCTCCCACCAATCAGCATTCCCACCAATCCCACCAATCAGCATCCTGGTGATTCATGGCTCGAACATCCTATGTTCTTCTCCATGTAGGAGAGCTAGCAGTTGCGCGTATATGGATGGTGATGAATGTGACACATGATCGCCAGTAACTCTCTTTTCTATCCAAGACTTCATTTGTTAAGGCATTTAATAATCTACGAAGTTTGCGAGTATCACACGTCCCTTGAGAGTTTCTTTGTTATTATAAATAAATACTAAAATAAAAAGAAATAAAAAATATATAATCTATCATCAGAAATTCACACCCATCAACTAGCCGCATTTTAAGCAACTTATGCTGCTTGTGTTACGGATACTAGATGACCGATAAATCTGTGTGGCTACTGCATTTTAAGCTTGGAAAATGTTTACGAAAGCGTTTGTTTGCAAACCTTTGCTATTGTGCAAAGCAGCACATGTTTTTCTTGCATAAAACATTTTGCTTTATAAACTCAATTCTGTAGTAACACATGACTGTGCAAAATTTTAACCAAAATGACCCAAGTAAATGAACAAGTAAAGAAAAATGTTTTTTAATGTACGTCGTAAAAAAGTCGTAAGGTACCAAACTTTAAAACAAAAGGCCTATATATGCTTATCTATTTTGACGCAAATACCATGAAGTTATCAGACGCACCTTTAGACATCTTTACGCAACCCATTTCTTAAAATCTCATTAAATTCTTAACAAATAAAAGTAGGCCGTTTCTATTGTGATTTAATTAACAAATATTGTAACGAGGCGCTACATCCGTATTAGCGTCTGGAGCGGTTGTCTCGACGCCTAAATATAATATAAAATATATAAATTGTTATAACTGTTGTAATAAAATTATAATATATTAAAGTAATAAACTATAACAGTAAATTTTCAAATAACTCAAATAACTTTACCAAGGCACTTTTGTAAGTAGTCCTACCTTTTAGAATATTCTTCAAGTTTTCTGTTCAGTGATTTTTGCTATTTGCCTTTTTGAGAACAAAATCCCCACGTCACAATATGTGCTCACTATCATGGCAATTAGATAATTATGAAACATAATATAACCTTAACTTTGTAACATTATTTTTTAATATCATATCCCACTTAATGTCAGTAAATACTTCTACAGCTCATACTCTTATCACCACCTAACCACCATTACTCTTCATTATTGCGTATACTCGTACTCAATATGCCAAATTATAGTACATTATGGTACAAGTGTGTAATGTTGGTGATTACCGCTGAGGCGCATTGAGGCCCGAGCCGTCAGGCGAGGGTCTTAAGGAGCCGAGGACGGTAATCATCAATACACACGTGTATCATACAACGTTTTTCAACACACTTCTGAATAATAGATATTTTTCCTTTGAGTTTTCTGGTAGTAAACTTTCCATAACGTTCTGGGCTTCACATCTTATATCGGGCGGTGTACAACATAAATCATTTTCTTCATAAATTGTATTTGCAGACATCTTAATTAATAACTAACTAAATAACTTCAAAAGAGAAAACGAGACGAGTTGTGAAAAATGTTTCGTAATGGCGGGAAAAATTAATCAGTTTTCCTATGCGCGCGCATCGGCCATAGACTAATAAATTTCGTAATGGCGGGAAAAATTAATTAGTTTTCCTATGCGCGCGCATCGGCCATAGACTAAAAAATGAGGTTTCTTTTTTTTGGGCTTTTCGCGGATAGCTTTTTAGCGCAAATGTAACCGTAACTCAACCAATAATATTAAAAAAAACTATTACTCACTCGTGAATAATAGTAATGAAAAAGTCACAGTTTGATTATAGGTGTCATTATGTGCCTAATTGCCATGGGATTAATCATTAAAATCTTCTTTAAAACATATTTTTGTGTAAAAAAACTTTGCATACTTTTGTTTAATTAGCTTTTTTTTTTTGTTCTTGGTGCTAGATGATAACTACAGCATAGTCTTCTATGTTTTTTTTATAATTATAATTGGCAGCTATTTGATACTGACATAGATATCAGACTATGCCCAATCTATGTAAGATGATTTTTGTTATGTTGGTTTTTGTTTATAATGTATCAATTGCTTTTCTTGCCTAGCATGACATAAAAGGCGACTAAGGGCGTATTGGGTACTGGGTCTGTGATTGTGTAGGCGATGAGCTAGCCACTTGTTACTACTCTTTCACGATTTTTCATCTGACCAAACCCAATTTTCGTATGGCTAAATGTGGTCTTAAGGAACACAGTGCTCCTTGGACTTTGTCTACCACTACGGGGATTACAGGCGTGATTTTATGTATGTATGTTGAATTTTGATTTGTTTGTTATTTAATTTATGTATTTTGTTTTTCGGGGTGTAAACATTCACCAATACTTATCATTTGAAGAGTTTTTAGTTTTGATTACTAGTATAGGGAAACATTGGTATTTTATAAAGTGGTTTAGTTGAATCTCTTAAGATTCCTAACTATATTTGAAATATATGATTTGAAGGACTTTGTAGTTTTTTCTTTCTTGATGATTTCTTTTAAACGGAAGGGGTCTATACTATGGTAGTTGCAATTACTAAGGTGTTGCAGCCTTTCCCTATTACAACGAGGGCACAAGGGCGGATCCAGCTTTGGCGCCAGGAGGGGGTCACATAGTCGTGGTCAAGTTAAGAACTTATAATTTAATTTTGATAACAATGGATACAAGTAAAAAGTAGTTTTTTTTATTAATGTACGTAAATACTGTACTTAAAAATATTTATTCTTTATTGTACACTTGAAAAATTTTACACCTAATAACTTGTACATATTCACGTACATATCTTCTCTTGAAGACATCCAGAGGGAAATTTTAGTTTTTTTTACTTAGACCTATGTTATGATAGATAACTTGACGTTTAGTCGTTCCGATTCTGATTGAGGTTAGGTCTAGCTAGACGTTACGTAGTCGACAAGCGCGCGCGCGCTAATTATATTATATTAATATATATTAAATTCATTACATTTTGAAGGTATACATATACATACTTCCAGGACTCACTATTGCGTTGTCATGGGAGATTTCAACGCAAGGCTAGGTAAACGTAGCGATGATGAGCTGAAAGTGGGGCCATTTGGATTTGGAACCCAGAACTACTTTGGTCAAATGCTAGCTGACTACATGGAGAGGGGGACAATTACTAGAGCACTTTTTGCTGCTTGGGGAGGGACTCTATATGATGAACTCTTTCTTCACAAAACGGCTGCATCGAAAATGGACAGGACAGGTTCGTGGAAACTGTCCGTACGGTGGGTGAAAAGATCTATAAGCCCAGTCGTACCAAAAGAGGAAAGAAAATCTCCGAGCCAACACTAAAGCTGATGGCGGCAAGGCGCGAGATGGTTCTGCGGTCATCAGATGATACATATGATGAAACAAACAGATCTCGAAGTCACTGACTCGCGAAATACGCCGATTTAATACTGAGCGTATTAAAGAGGCCATCGAGCGGAAAAAGGCTCCAAAGTTTTCGCAAGAGATCTGTCACTTGGACAGAGAAGACAGAGGACGGCAGAACTATTGCATCCCGACCTGAGCTTTTGGCGGAGATTGAAAATTTCTATGGACAGCTTTATGCGACATCGAGCACTCCTGTCACACAGGCTAACAGACCCTAGAGCCAAATTAACCCGACACCGAAGACATCCCGGACGTCAGCCTGTACGAGATTAGTTTGGCTCTCAAACAGCTTAAGAACAACAAGGCACCGGGTGATGATGGAATTACAGCAGAGCTTTTAAAAGCCGGTGGAAGAGCGATCCTGAAAGCTCTTCAGAGGCCAAATTTCAGTGGATCAATTTTACGATGATTATAATTTATTTTGTTTTGACTTGTCAAAAGTGTATTTGATGATACCAATTTGATTAAAAGACTCTGAGTTTGAGCTATTTAAATCCATCATACTCGAGGGAAAAACGCCAAAAGCATGGCATGTGGGCATGGTGTCACTGTTCTTCAAGAACGGTGACAGGGCCCAATTGAAAAACTACAGACCGATTACGCTCTTTAATCATGTTTACAAGCTGTTTTCGAGAGTCCTAACGAATCATCTCGCGCGCAGGCTTGACGACTTCCAGCCTCCCGAACAAGCCGGATTCCAAAAAGACTTAAGTATCATAGATCAAATACATACGCTGCAGCAGGTCATACAGAAGACACTGAAGAGTTTAACCTGCCATTGTGCTAAGCTTTTGTGGACTATGAGGCAGCCTTCGATTCTGTCAAAACCTGGGCTGTGCTACAGTCGCTCCAGAGGTGCTGAATATACTATCGATACATGCAAGTTTTGCAGTCATTGTACGAAAAAGGTATCAACATAAACGGTGAGTACATGACTCACTTTCGTGTTGCTGATGATATCGTGGTCATGGCTGAGACCCTGGAAGACCTGGAGGTCCTACTCCTGTGAAGGTTGGAAGCTCTACACTGGAAATTGTTGACGAGTAGTCCAACTAGATAGGTCCAGTTTCCAGAAAGAGGTCAATCGACGAATCCAACTCGGCTGGGCAGCGTTCGGGAAGCTACGCAGCGTATTCTCGGCTCATCTACCGCAGTGTCTTAAGTCAAAAGTCTTCAACTCGTGCGTGTTGCCAGTGATGACTTACGGTACTGAGACGTGGCCGCTTACAATGGGCCTCATAAGAAGGCTCAAGGTCACTCAAAGGGCAATGGAGAGGGCTATGCTTGTAGTTTCTCTGCGTGTTCGAATCAGAAACGAGAGATTCGCAGGAGAACCAAGGTCACCGACAAAGCCCACAAAATTGCGAACCTTAAGTGGCAGTGGGCAGGGCACATTGCTTGTAGAGCTGACTGCCGTTGGGGGGAAAGGTTCTCGAGTGGCAACCACGTACTGGGAGGCGCAACGAAGGGAGGCCCCCAACAAAGTGGACCGTCGATCTGGTGAAGGTCGCAGGAAGACGCTGGATTCAGGTGGCGTAGCACTGCGAGTTGTGGAGATTATTGGGGGAGGCCTATTTCCATCACTAGACGACAATAGGCTGATTGATTGATTGAAATATTGAAGGTGTGTAGTTACATAAAACCTGTACGGTGACTAAATACATAAATAAAATCATGTTGAATTTGTGGTTCACCTATGTCCTGGAACCGGCTCAGGGGGGGGTCATGACCCCCATGACACCCCCCGGGATCCGCCGTTGCGAGGGCAGGAAGAGAGTATAGTTGACCAAAATAAAAAAATGATCAAATAAAAGCAAATAAATTTAATGATCTCATCTGATAAACTGAGAGAAAAACGACTTTCTTGGTATAGACATGTAATGAGAAGGGAGAATGGTCATGTCACCAGGAATGTTATGGACTTGAAAGTGGATGGGCGTGTGGGGAGAGGAAGACCAAAGAAAAGGTGGATGGATTGTGTGAATTATGATTTGATGAGGATGGGCGTGAGTGTTGACTTGACGAGTAATAGAGGAGAGTGGAAGAGGAAGACATGTTGCGCCGACCCCAAATAGAATTGGGAACAGGGCAGGAAAAAGAAAAAAGAAGAAGATCTTATCTTATCTTAAAAGTTTGTATTGTGGTGTTGTCACATGGGCAAAATGGATCTGGAACTATTTTGAATCTATATAGAAATTGTTTGCAGTAGCTGTGTCCTGTTATAAATTGAGAAATTTCAAACTGAGTTTGGTTTGATGACTGATGTGAAAGAGGATAAATCTTCGTAAGCCGGGAACATTTGCTTTGTGTATATATATTTTTTAGTTTGAAGTTTGATGTAAGATATTGGGAATTTATTATAAAAGCAAGGTCTAACATGGCAGCGGATTTTGCTGCGTCGTCGGCGAGCTCATTGCCCATGATGCCTACGTGTGCTTTCACTCATATGAATAATGTTGGTTTTTCTTATCCTTCAAGATCTCGGAGTATTTTGAAAATGTTTACGGTTTTCAAGATCGATCAAGGCTGATTGACTGTCAGATATTATGAATGAGGATGAGCGATTTGATTTGGCCCATTCACATGCTTCTGAAAAAGCAAGTTGGTTGTGCTTGGAATACGAAACAGGAATCATGTAGCCTGAACGTCCGTGTCTCAGTTGCGCCATTAGACTTTTGTAAAACAATGGCAGCACTAATGTCTAATATTTGGATGTGCTCAAAGAGAGAGATTTGGTCCTCTTGAGTTGTTACTTCGAGATATTGTATAGGCTTTCTTTGTGCAGGGTGTAGGAGGTTTTTAGGTTTGGTTGGAGTTTCTAATTCCATATCTTCAGGTAGGTGCTTTGTTAATTTATGTAGTTTTGTGATTTCTATTTCTTGACTGCATAGGATTTTTTCTGGAAGTGGAGGAAGGTCAGTTAATGTTATAGAAATGGGTGCGTTGGACGTTTTAAAACTGCAATTTATATTTAAACAGAAAGATCATTGTAGGGATAAGAGTTTTGTTTTGATGTATTAGTATTTTAGGGCTGAAGCCCATATTGCTGCACCATAGCAGACTATGGGTTCTATTACATGTTTATATATAGTTTTTATGTTTTCTGAATGTACTCCTCATGTGGCTCGTACAAATATTTGTTGTTTGTTGTATATTCGTTTAACTTTTTGTATTATCTCTAAGAAGTGTTTTGTAAATCGTAATTTATTATCTATATATACCAAGAGACTTTATTTGGTTGGTGAAATTAATTAGGATATTATTCACTTATTTATTTATTGGTGAAGTAAAGGCATTTGTTTTGTGCGGGGTGAAGGAGAGTTTGCACCTTTCACCCCATTTTTGAATAAATTCTAATGAACTGTTATTTTCAGCTCCAAATTTTTACAGTTAAAGAATTTTTATCAGCGATGAGCAGGATGTCGTCTGCGTATGCTTGCAGGTAAGTTCCTTCGGGCTGAGGTGTGGTCAATTGATCATCAAGTATAAGGTTCGCTACAGTCATAGACCAAACAATAGACATTTAATATATTATTGTTTCCATATTCTGTGGATTATAAAGCGTATTCGAATGTGATTCCCAAAAGAAATAAGAAAGGTTAACAACATTATTGTCCTAGAACAAAATCTAAGCCGCAATTCAAAATATATTCGAATAGTTTGCAAAGTATCGTCTCCCATGTTCGTATTGTGAAAAACTCAAAGTCTTTATCCAAAGACTTTGAAGAATGATTGAAATTGTTTTCTTTTGAAAATACCTACTTATTCCCGAATTATTGGCGAGGACCTACGACGTAACCGTTTAATCTGTACTCTTTGTAGACCAATTTCAAGGTGCGTCTTTGTCTTTGCGATTTCGGATACACCAGTCACAGTTTTTACTTACTTAACTACTTAGTGTAGGGTAGCAAGTATAAGAATAACCGCACATTTTTAAAATAATGTGGCAATTTTTTTAACGTGACAAAATCAAACTAAAACATTGCAATAAAGCTCAATTGAGATGTTTTATTAAATCACCTTAATTTGACCCTTTCAACTCGAATCTTCTTTGAAAATAATTTACTCGTTCGTTGTTAATTGGAGCTTTTTCTTTTGGCTCGATAGGCTGAAGTATTTTATTTAATTTGAAAAATATTTGACTATCTTCGACAGGATTTTCACGCTTAACTTTTTTCAAACCATCTCCTTCAGATAATTGATCTTCGGCTTTGTCTTCGGCGTCAGATATGAAATTATTATTTTCCTTATCCAAATGAGCATCAATGGCTGCATTCTCTTTATCAACAGTTTCTACCATATTATCTTCTGGGTGGTACGGGTTATTGTAATTACCATACTTGATTGCAGTTCGTTTGACAATTTGGTCAGCGAACCTTCTAAAGTTTTCAGTATTTATTATTCCGCTAACTAGTTTTATTAAATCGCTGCTGTCAATTTCTATTTTTATTTCTTTACCGTTTAAGCCAGTTACACACATGATACCTAAAATCCAGAGCAAATTATTTAAAAAAAATAAGAATACGCAGGAGGCGAGTGTTAAGATTGTGGAAAATATGTACCACCTCATATAAATTTGGAAGCAGAGATGTTACAAGTATAATAGTATAAATTAAAAAATAATGCAGAGAAATAATTATGCATGCGCTGAGTGCCGTCACTGCTTGGTGAAGCGCGGACTATGGCAATGGACCGCTTTTGCGGTGCTTTTGCCTAGTCTCTGACTAACCCTTAAGAGATAATAGTCGTGATTATATGTTTGTAAAAAAATATTAATATACTTACTCACAAGTGTTATAATGTACATCATGTTTGCACAAACCTATAAACTGTGCAATAGAGTACTTAACAGCTAACAATCTAAACGTAATTTGTAGGTTTGCCTATAACTACGAAATCACCAATCATTTTTCACTTACCGTGTAATTACATGTGTTTTTTTAATTTAAGATAGTGTTTTTAATTATGTTTATATTTTAATTTTGGTCTGATAATAAGTTTTGGTGTCATAAGAAGTCTTACAATAAGCATTGATGTGGGAAGACAGACGCATACCTAAGTAGGTACAATCGCATATGAAATGCTTTGAACCACCGCTTTAAAAATAATAAAATTTTATTTTAAGTTATTTTTAATTTTATTCACCTGTTTTAATCATCAAGAGGAGTTATGAAATCTCCATTCAAATTAAAATTTAACAAAACATATAATAGTACAGTAAAAGTCCAATTTTATCACAACGTTTACTATTGTATTAACATTTCCCATTGCTTTAGGGATGTGAATGATGCCCGTCATAACGCAGAGCGCGGAAATTAAACATCCGCGGTCCACAATTCTCATTTCATTCAATTAATACTCGTAGCTAGACCGAATTGCGGAATCTGTATACCTTATGTACAATTATTTTATTATACTCTTCGGATAACAATTTTACTTACTTTTTTCGTACTCACTGCAATAAGGTTTTGTTTTTACGAATAACCAAACTTTTTCGAAGTTCTTTTTATGAAAGTAAAACACTTTCGGGTCGTTGACGTTTCTTTTGTCAATAAATCTGTAGCATTTAAAAATTTTTTTTTTTGTGTTCTTATTTATGTAATGACGAACGTGACCACCAGCATGCTGCTGGCTGCCTTTTTGATAATAATGCTCTATCTCTATCTCTTCTACTCTACCTTTTTATTATTTGTATTTTAAAGTTTTTATATTCCTTTTGATACTCTTATTGTTTATTCTTTATTATTAAAATGGACATAGTATCTGAGAGATGCCTATAATTTTCAAAGATGTTAGTAAAGGCTACCCCAGAGAGTAGCTCTGGACGGCAACAGGACGTGGAAGTGAGACCCAACACGGACGGTTGAAATCTAGTTTATTGTCAGCTAAGCTTATTTTATATATTACGTTGAGTAAAAGTACACATTGAAAGGTATTTGTATGTGGCCTGTCGGTGTGAGGTGCCGACGGTGCACGTTGCTTGCTGATGTGGAATGTAGGTTGGGCCGCTGCTGCTGACCGCGCTGTTGCTCGGCCAATGTTCGGCTTGTGGCTCAAATACACTAACGACTCCGAGTTGATGTTGCTGTTGATGATAATGTTCTTCATGTTCACTTGAACAAGTAGAGAAAGCATTTAGATGTAGGTAATTTTATCCATCTCGGGTTCCAAATCGAATGTAAAGAGAAAATTTCGAAAATAATGCTTTAAAAGCTTCTAGCTCCTAAACTATCAATAATCGCGGAACATACATGGGGGTGATGTATCCCCTCTCATCTAAATTGTTTCTTTGGACGTCTATGAACTGGCCACCCTGTATAACTACCGACGTAATGACGAATCACATAAAATCGTCAACATTTTACATATTATGCATTTTCCAAATTAATTATCTATTTTAAATTATTTTAATATTGGAGTATTTTACCATAGTATTATACTTCATTACCACGAGCGCTTGTAGCAAGTACATCCACAGCACAGTACAAGTACATTTTTGACTGTTGTTGTAATCGATACAAGCCGCCGAATTCCGAGAGTAAGGCTTTTCATGAGAAGAACCCTTGCAAGAAACTCATGAGCCAAGACGAGAATTAAACTGTTTTTTATCTCTTTTCTGATAGAAATAAAACTCTTGCTCATTAGAAACTCAATCTGAAACAAGGTCCCAAAGTCGAAAGTCCTAAAACTAACTTCATAGATAGGTAAAGTTTGCTTTTGCGGCGACGTTATACAATTCACAATTTAACTTAGGTACTTCATCAACACTCAGCAGCCTTTTGAGCTATCATAAGGAAAAGGATAACTTTGATCCAAAACCATTGAAAGCGAATACTGAAAATGGAAGAGGACAGTATAGTATTAAGGCTCATTAGATAGTGGATAAACATCTAACCATAACATGACAGACTGCCTGATTTTGTATTTATTGCAAGTTCAGAATCAGCATCATGCATATAATTATATTATCATCACGCCTTTACCTCCGAAGGAGTAGGCAGAGGTAAACATTTCTTCTGTTATATTTAAATCCCCGTTTGAAGAAGGTTAGAAAGTTTTGGCTTTCGATATTGAGAACAAAGCTACCTTTGCCATGGTTAGGCCTATTCTTCATCCAAATCCGATGACGAATGTTTAATAACAAAGCGTTGCCTAGCAACCACTGACAGGCATATGTTAATAACCTTTTTCTATCAGGCACATTAAAAAAAATATTTACTATCTTACTGTATTATAAGAAAACATAAATAAAGCAATTTAATTTGAATTAAGTAACTGTTTATAAATTTAATTAGCATTAATTATATTAATTGCTTCTAAAATATCACAAGAAAAAGTTTAAAAAAAATAATTGTGTCGCGTTATAGCATAAAACGGAACGTAGTACTTTCATTCGTGGTCGGTTAAAAATAAATAATGAATACGCAACTGATTTTAAAAGTACTTACGGTATAGGAACACGAGGGAAAGTTAGTGTCGATTGCATATGGAAGATTAGTTTAAAAGTGCAAAAATGTTTACGAGATCTGAATTTTGTCAAGGTTGTGTTCTTATAGGGCTGTGTGGTAAAAATAATTTAGATTTTATCTTCATTTCTTATTTTATTTCAAAAGTATTGAGGTTTTGTTAGTGATTCTAGTGATTTTAGAAACAATTGTGAAATTGTGTGCAGTAATTGGGTCGGAAATACAAATTTTAGCTATTTTTTCGTAAACTAAGTTGTGATGATCCTAAACTTGGT
Source organism: Parapoynx stratiotata (assembly GCA_910589355.1). Classification (NCBI taxonomy): domain Eukaryota; kingdom Metazoa; phylum Arthropoda; class Insecta; order Lepidoptera; family Crambidae; genus Parapoynx; species Parapoynx stratiotata. The sequence goes on from OU342466.1 coordinate 8,981,961, forward strand.
TTGTTTACATTTATTCGTCGTCGGATTTGGATGAAGTATAGGATGGGGGACCAAAACTTGGTGACCTCGAACTTCTCCATTCTTCGGAAGCTCGTTAAGCTGTTGGTCACAGTCGTTGTTGTGATCGTTTCCATCCAGCAATCCGCCTTGGGCCAGCATGGTTATGGTGACCCATAATACTCCTCGTGACATGTGTTTCTTCAGTGCCCAGCAGTGGGGCGTATATAGGTTGAGGATGTAAGAGGGGTTTAGCCTTGAACTTATGAATTATTGTAAGATGATGGCTTTGGTGATAAGTTCGTGTCTTTCACTCTTTGGTATCGACACATTCAACAAGGCAACTTTCGCTATAGATCACATAACCTGGCGTCATCGGGGTGGAAAAAAGTTACACAGACGGTGTGGTGGGTCTCACGAACCCGTTAATTAGATATCAGTTATTTCAATACTTTCTCAATAAATGTATAGCCATACTTACAAATACGCGTAAAGCAAAAGTGGCATGAGTTCAGAAGTTCAAATTGAGCCAAAGCATTGAGTATATTAGATCTTTATAGTGCCAGGGCCCCAATAAAAACTGAGACAAGCCCTAAGCTGTTTTTAAGTACAACGCGAATACCTGGGAAATCATAATCTTTTTACGTGCCTATTTGGAGAAACAAAGAAAAGCTTGTGGTTGTGTTTCGGTGGTTTTTGTACGAACACCCGTCTCAAAGCTTTCCTTTGACACAATAATGACATAGCAGAGTTTTGTAATACCTTCCGAGGTTAGTAGGAGTGTTTTACTTATACATTTTATGAGCCTGTAATTGTGAAAATGTCTTTAATAGTTTTTGATAATATTTAATATAACATCTCATTAACTGCCACAGCTAGGTATTAATGTAATAATTGTTAATAAAGTATGCAAAAAAAAACTAAACGTTTGGGGTCCAGCTAAAAAAATAATAAACGGAAATAGCGGTGATAAATAATTATTATATTAGGTAGGGGAAAAAGTCTTTTCGCATTATAGTATGTATAAACTTGTAATAAAATCTCTTTGGCTATACTATTTGTATCTGGCTGGTTTTGGTATCATTGAAAGTTTAAATTTTAAAGAACATAATTCCAAATTCAAATTAGGAAAATGTGTGATTTTCATTTGTTTTTCGTACCGCCAAGATGAGTGAATCTAATGAAGAAATTCGATACATTTTAAAATTTTACTACAAAAAAGGTAAAAATGCAACGCAAGCCGCGAAAAAAATTTGCGATATTTATGGACCTAGTGCAGTGTCTGTGAGAGTAGCACAAATTTGGTTTAAGCGTTTTCAATCCGGAAATTTTGATGTCAAAGATGCACGTCGCTCTGGTCGCCCTATTACAGATAAAATGGATGCCATTTTTGAAAAAGTGGAGCAAGATCGGCATGTCAGTAGTTACGACGTAGCTGAAGAACTGGGAATCGACCACAAAACAGTTTTGGCGCATTTGAAAAAAACTGGGTACACAAAAAAGCTCGACATTTGGGTACCTCACGAGCTCACTGAAAGAAACCTAATGAACCGTGTACTCATTTGTGATTCTTTATTACGACGTAATGAAACCGAACCATTTTTAAAGAAGCTGATAACTGGTGATGAAAAGTGGATCACGTACGACAAGAACGTGCGAAAAAGGTCGTGGTCAAAGGCCGGTCAGGCTTCACAGACTGTGGCGAAACCCGGGTTAACTCGCAACAAGGTGATGCTGTGTGTGTGGTGGGATTGGAAGGGCATTATTCATTATGAGCTGTTACCACCAGGCAGGACCATCGATTCTGAACACTACTGCGAACAACTGATGAGATTAAAGCAAGAAGTTGAGAGAAAGCGGCCGGAATTAATCAACAGAAGGGGTGTGGTTTTTCATCATGATAACGCTATCATCCTCACACATCTTTAACCACTCAGCAAAAATTAAGAGAGTTTGGCTGGGAGGTGTTAATGCATCCGCCGTATAGTCCTGACCTTGCACCTTCAGATTTCCACCTGTTTCGGTCTCTTCAGAATTCTTTAGGCAGTGTCAGGTTAACATCACGAGAGGACTGCCAAAACCACTTGTCGCGGTATTTTGACCAGAATTCCCAAAATTTCTATAGCAATGGGATCATGTCCCTACCTACAAGATGGCAAAAAGTTATCGAACAAAATGGTACCTACATACTTTAGTTAAATGTAAATAAACTATATTAAAAAATGTTTTGATTTTTCTTAAAAAATGCGAAGAAACTTTTTCCCCAACTTATTATAATATTTAGCTTCTGAATAAATATATTAACGTAACCCTAAAAGGCAGAAATACAAAACGTACTGAAATACCTTTTAGAAATGTTAACACCTGCCAATTTTATAAATTTATTTATCTCTTGCGTGTTGAGGAATAACTCTATTTATCTGTAGCGTATTGAGTAATAACTCTATTTTTCCGTAGCGAAACTCCGCTTTGAGATCCCGAATATAATTAGCATAAAAGTATTGATTGACTTTGATGTCAACAGGTACAACTGTTAATAATTGCAATACTCTCCCTTTTATATTATCAGCTAGGATATATACGTGACTTGATATGTATGAGTTAAGAATTAAATAAATTAAAAGTAATTTAAAAGGTAGTGTTTAATTTTAAAGCAGAGTTTTGGACCGATTAGTCAAAAATATCAGAGTAAAACGGGATGCGTTTTAAAATATTCAGACAGATTAGAATTGAAAATAAATATCTTATATATTTATCTTCGAAAAGTTTGGCAATGGTGCACATACGGCCATTTCATCTGATTTATTTTGGTCCTTATGTAGCATGGGGTGAGCTTGATATTAAAAACGGGCACATTTTATGACAAACATATTCTTTTTTCATGAAAAAAGGGGCAAACGGGCAAACGATTCACCAGATCATAAGTTATCACCGCCACCCATAGACATCTACAACACCGGAAGTGTTGCAGATGCGTCGCCTTTGTCGACCCATAAGGAAGAAATACGCTCACAATAAAATTATATTTACAAAATAAAGCTTGTACTAAACAAACTTAAATAAAACCAGAGATGAAACCGACGACATCATGATTGACTATTGCCACCACTGTATTGACTAGAATAACTTCGATTTATTACTAACCTATTTAGATTAATGTTTCAGCTGAACATTACATGACAACAACTTTCTTACCGTCGATAATAATATCGTAACAACTTGGAAACAACCTGAATTTTCTTACAAAGTAATATATCATCCGCAAATAGACATACATTAACTTTCAGAACTTGTAAGTGGGCCCATCTATAGTTTGTCTATAAGACGTACTTGCAAGGAATTAGGGATCTCTTTTAATTGTTTTTTGACAATGTATTGTTTTATTGCGGCAGGATAGTTGTTGTTGAAACAAGAGTTGTGTTGTGTGTAGTGTCGTGATTTGAAAAAATTTTCAATCCACGAGAAAGTTATAATTATAATGTAAATCCTAAATCATAAAATAGATATTTTATATGTAATAATTTTATGCCTCTGAATTCGTAGTTTCAAACTTTTCTAGATATGATTATATACGATACCAAAAAATAAATGAAAATTTTAACTATGGATAAAGTTGAGGTAGGTTCATGAAATGTCATATGCCTATAGGAATATTTTAAATAATTGAGTGGATAATATTAAAAAAATATATATTTATTTACAAATCTCATGCTTAAAATATAATCACACTTACATTATCTTTATACAATTTGAACTCAATATTTACAGATAATGACATTTAAAATGGTTAACATTTTAAAATGGTTATATTAACTCTATTAAAATGTTTAACAGTAAAAGGCTCTTTTTACTTTTTTTACTATTGAAATTAGATTAAAGATATGTATCCTAATAGTTATAATACTAACTAATTTTTGTGGTAACTATTCATCTTACATTTGTACAAAAATAATTAATTAACTATATTTGTTTATTAATAACTTGTAAGTTTTACAATAGAATGGGCAGCAATGTATATTATTTTTCTATAAATTTAAAATCTTTGATAGTATTTTTTCGTAATAATTATTACTCTTCTCTTATTTCTTCGATGTTTTAAATATGTACTAAACTTGACTTTACCTTGATGTTAAACTTATAAATAACTTAATAAGGTAACTTACTGATGCAGGTTTTCATAATTAATATTATTCTATTAAAAGTACTTATTTTTTGAATCCGCCGTGTCCTGCATCTTGCCATAATCTTAAATCGACGAACGGTAGCTGCGAGCAGGGTAAAAGATGGTTTCTGAAAAAGAAACAATTCATGAGCCAGACAGAATAAGTCCATAACGATCGAGGATAATTAGGCGTATTAATCTAGTATACTTGTACCTAACTATTCAGTTCTGATTAAAGATTATATCAGTAGATCTACACACGACACACGAACACAAAATGTAGTTGTTAATACCTCTTTCTATCCCTTTGGAGGAGCTCGGTAGCGTAGTGGTTTGTACGTTTTGGCTTTCGATAGAAAACAAAGCTACCTTCGCCATGATCAGGCCATGGATGGGTGACCAAAACATTGTGATCTCGAGCTCCTCCGTGCTTCGGAATGCATGTTAAGCCGTTGGTCCCGGTCGCTATTGCAAATGTTTCTACTTACCAACCCGCATTGGGCCAGCGTGGTGGTGTTACGGCCCATACATGGAGAAACACATGAGGCCCGTGCCCAGTAGTGGGACGTATATAAACTGAGGACAGGACCCCTTTGGTAATAGAGGCGTGATAATATGTTTTATTTATGTGTACCTATAGGGAATCTTAACTTAATCATTTTACTTCTATTTAAACATACTCTGATCTCTATGTAGTTTTTAAGAAGGTTCAAATTTTAAATTAACTGTAAATGTCAGTCTGTCATGTCTGTCAGTCGTGTGACAGCGACTCATTAAAAGAATACTACCAGCTCAAATCTTCCCTTGGGTGTCGTAAAAGGTGACTATAAACTTAGACTTATGACTTAGAACTGCAATACCTAAATAAATTTTCAGTCACGGAAAACATGATCTCTCCCGGCGAACTGCTGGACTTCCCAAAGATGAACGACATTTATAAATTATTTATTAATAGTTAGGTAATTTTAATATATTCTCCGTAATAAATTTATCCGTTTTCATCACAGTCTAAATCAGATCAGTAATACCGGATATCAGTGTTACCTCGAACATCGAAAATCACAAACTTTACTACATTTTGTGGTAATTTTGTGTGATTTTTCACCAATAAAATAGTGTAAGTGTAGTTTTTTTTTAAAAGACTAACGGGGCCGGTCTCCTAACACAACGCATGCGGTATCGTGAAATATATACTATTTTTTCAATTACTGGGATTTTTGTAAATATCTCCTTTTCTTATCATTTAATTCTGCGAATAATTTGTTGTACTTTTGTCAAATTGCATATTTTTATTCCTACGGTTTTTTCGTCTTGTAGTAAAAAGATTCCGTTTCATGATAATGACAAAATGCTTTGATTCTTTCTTTATTTTGTGATGTAAATAAATCTGCGATTATTTAAATTAAAATAAAAAAAAAGTGCTTTTTATGCATTTTATTCACAATAATATCCTACGGATATCCAATGCATGCGGTAGGTTCACGATACCTACCGCATGCATTGGTAAAAATCTGCCATATCTTTAATTTTGGTCTTTTTGCGAATTAGTCTTTTAGCGAATTTGTTCTTTTACGAATATGCCATTCTGCGAATTAGTCCTTTTACGAATATGCCATTTTACAAATTTGTCCATTTACTACTCGGTTGCCATTTTGCGAATTTGGCATTGTGCGACTAAACGCATTCCTCTTCTTCCTGCCCTGTTCACATATGATAATTAAGTAAGATCCGTACAGTCTCGAGCAATAATTATGTATCTATTCAAAGTTTGTGCCCTTTATTTATCAGATCGTAAAGTTTCTTTTAGTCGGACTTGTTCACATATTTTTGCTTGTGACGGTACATATAGATAAAAATTTCGACTTACCCTTCCCTGAGTTGCTGGAAGGCTTTAGGCTGCATGTGATGTATTCCATCTGCGTTATCACACAGTAACCGGGCCATAGATGAACCTTGCCGAATGGCCTCGAGTTGACCTTAGGACATAAAAATTACTATTAACGCAAAAATAAATCTATTTTAGGAAAAACAAGACACAATTGAAACTTCTATTTTAGCGAACACCAGTGTTCGTGGTTAAAAGGGGTTAAAATTATTCATAAATATAAAAACCAACGCCGTCAGCAACTAAATTACACTTAGAGTGTAATCGTAACGTAAGTACTAAATTTATAATTAACACAATTTACGTTTCATCTGATATGAATTCCCGAGAGGCTAAACAATTTTGATGTACGATAAAGGTACTTCAGCGTTGCAAAATGAAATGAATTGAATTCGAAAATAGTTTCGTTCATAATCATGACCTACGGTGACCAAATTTAAACGCGACTAAATGTATCCAAAATTAAAAGAATGGATTATTTTTTAAGGGAAACAAAGCATATCAAACAAAGTAAAGCAATTTCATTTTATTGGTTAACTTCTTGCTTAGTATTTTCTTTCGGTTTTGATCACATTCATAATAAGCTCCCTTATTCTAAACTGTCAGAAACTAAACGAACCACGGAATCTCTATTCCTGTCACTTTTAGTTATGACGAATAAGAACGAGACGGGACGTGACTTTCCGAATCGAATCCGTGAACCAACAGCTTAGAATAATGGAGTTCAGTTATAGCGGAGATTGCCTCGAACGTCATCTGATAAATAATACTGTTTGCTGCAGAAAACTCAAAACGAAGCCGTAATATTTATTTAATAATAAGTTTTATTTTCATAACTTTTCTGTCGTTATTAAATTTTTAAGGCTTTATTAAGATTTTTCCTGTTCTCTACGTAATATAAATACATAGCTAAGGAAGAGCGGGGGCCCCAAACACAGGCTTTGCTTGCTTAAATAGAGGCTCCAATCTATAAATAGATTAGGCTTGTGAGTGTAAATAAATTTATTTTATTTATTCGAATGCGACACGTATAGTTGGAAATTCAGTTGCCTACTACTATTAATTTTCTGGTCGGCCAAAAGTAAATTAATACCATATGCACAGTTTTACTTTTGTTAAACATGTTGTGCATATGAGAAAAAGAGACATTTTTAAACCGTGTGACACTGTTTTTCGCTTCTGCATTGGCAACGAAAAAATTTATTTTATATAATATTTAGATAAAAAACCAAACCATCCATTCTATGGTAATTCTACAGTCGCCTTAAATACTTGGCCGAATTGCGCTGCTAACTCCTGCTAACAAAGAACACTGATATCCCATTGGTGAACTATGCTAACCTGTGACATAATATGTAATATTATTAAACCCTTAAACCCACCCCACCCCATTAATGTACCCTTTTCAAAGACAATAAAGTATTCTATTCTATTCTAACTCTTTATTAGACCAAATCAAAATACAGTAAATTTTATAGTAGTATGCAAGGGAGGACTTATATTTACTAGAGATCTCTTCTGAAATCAAAGAACGGTCACGGTAACGGAGATTATGTAATGTCACATTACCAATTAGGTAATCAGCACATATATTACGAATAAGTATCATAAACAGGCGAAACCAAAACACAAAATTAATAACCTGCTTAGTTCACTTACTTGGCGTGAAAGCGATGTCTCTATCAGCTCCATTCTCATAGAAATACCGATCTCCCACTCTGGTCCTGTAGAACTGCTCGGTGAGGATGCAAAGGAAGGTGGGCCCCGCTTGGGCACCAGGGACGTTTCGCTCTAAAGACCCGGCTACAACCAGTTCTACGTCTAAGATACTCTGGTAAGTAGATTGAAGGACTCGAACGTTCTAGAAAGAAAATTTTTATTACAGTGCAAGTATTGGAACAGATGATGGAGTTATACAGGCTAATTGCGTAAGATCCAAAGGCTGTCCGATTATCTACTACGAACGCTATCGTTACGAACAAATAAAACAAAGAAACTTTACTTCATTCAGCACTAGTATGTAATAAAAATATATTATACTTCGAATTATTTTTTATGGGATTGCCCCCAAGCGAGCAGACGGGTCTCCTCATGGTAAGCAACTACCGGCACCCATTGACACTCACAACACCAAAGGAGTCACAAGTGCGTTGCTGGTCTTTAAGTCGGAATACGCTTTTCTTTACGACCTTTTTTATATATATATTTTTATCTTAAAATAATTATACTAAAAATAATTATACTCCAGTATTAGAATCATTTTAATCATTACAGTATGAGAACTTACGGAAAAGTTAATTCAACTTACCTCTTCAGGTATGAAGTCCAATAAATCGTGGAAAGATTTAGGCACTGGTAAACCACACGCAGCCCTCGTCACTACATAAGTACCAAGTCCATGATCACGACCTCTCTGGATGTCAGTTGCTCGCAAATCGCCACCAAACGTGTTGTTGCGCCTTAACGAATGGAATAGCAATTTCATAATTAGACCTACGGTTTCACCACTTCAGGATAAATTCTTAAAAAAAAAACTGTCGGATAATTCTGTATGCAAAACATTGTAAGTATATTGAATGTAATTTATTATAAAAATAGTATTATTATAACTTTGTTAGAATGTTACCAAAAGTTTACTAGACAGTGAAATTATATCAAATTATCTTATTCAAATATTTAATTTTGTAATATGATTCGCAGAGTAAAGGTTAATGTTATTGTAATGAAGTCCTATATGTCTTACTGCTGATGAGATCATTCAAAATTATCAAAGGATAAGTTGGAATGAGTTTCGATAAATAATTCAAAAATGATTACGAAGACAAATACTCAAAAACCTTTTGTAAGTCACAGTTAAAACTGAAAATTAAATACTTTTATAAACACATTAACTGCTTTAATTGGTGATAATTGAATCAAAACATTTCATCATTTTTTATTTGACATGCATCATTGGTTACATGACGAGAAAATCCGTTTAAGTTCAATAGCATATTCATTTTACTTGGTAAGGCCCAATTGCACGATCGAGAGTTAGCGCCTAACCCAGGGTTTGCCCATATATTTGCCCCAGGGTTAAGCGCTAACTCTCGATCGTGCAATTGGGCCTCAGAATTTGAAAAAAAAAAGTATTTTTATTCTGTGGGTAAGTAGAGCACATTTTGTTTTATTTATAATATGGAATGCTTAGTTAATCTTTAGCTTCTCTGTAATTCGGAAGGCTCGTTAGGCCGTTGGTCTCGGTTGCTTTTGCAACCGCTTCTACCTACCAACCCGCATTGGGACAGCGTGGTGGTGTAACGACCCATACTCCTCATGTGTTTTTCCATGAGGAAGGCCTGTGCCCAGCAATGGAACGTATTTTAGGCGGGTTACAAAACATTGAGATAAACAAAATACTCCAATTGTTGTAAGTTTTCAACCAAGTATCCTTATTTTTTTAAAGTTCTTCAAAACAGAAAAGTAATTTGACCTTCAGTGTCAGACCTTCACGTTGTATCCCGGGCAGTGAAACTTGTAAATATTAAAACTTTATAATTATAAACTAGTTTTAATGAGGTCGAAGTTAATATCTAAGAACAGCTTTGTGACATTTCTATGATATTTATGCATTATGTTATGAATTCTCTGGTTTAGATAATATAGCCTGACTAGGAAAATAAATAACCTCGCCATATTGCGGAATATTGAAGGAACTAACTTTTTCATTCGTCAATTTCGTTTTGAAATGTCATCTATCACGTACTAGCTTTTGCCCGAGACTTCATCCGCCTAGAATAGTTACTTTGAGATAGTGTGATGATATAGCCTTCCTCAATAAATTCTACTGAAAGATTTTTCAAATTGGAACAGCGGATATATTAATGTTTTGTTGTTGAAATTGAACTTAAACCTTTGAAAATGTATAAATTTTGTAGAGTTTTCAATAGATGCATAATTTTTAGTAATTGTATTCTGTAATAGCTGTACAATATAGTCTTTGTTCTAATTCCAAAATAGTCTTCAACTGAATGGTTTTAAACAACACTTAAAGTTATAAACAGCTTAGGCCCAAATTTACGATCGAGAGTTAGCGCCTAACCCAGGGTTTGCCCATAAATTTTCCTCAGGGTTAGGTGCTAACTCTCGACCACGCAAGTGTGCCTTAGTGAATTACATACTTGAATAGAAACTGCGTTATTTCGTTATCCCAGAACTGGTCACTGAAGTCTTGGGCCTGTCCAGTGAGTCCTCTGGTCAAGTCATCGAATGCCGAACTGAGTTCTAACAATAGTGGTCGGTTGAACCAATCACTGAGTCTCACTGTTCCAATCAAAGCCCTGGATTCCGATAATAATCTGTAAAAAAAATTGTAGTTAAGACTTGTGAAAATAAATTAAAACCTCATTCGTCGTTAGGACAATGAGATCAAGGGCTATAAGCGATAATGAATCATTTATTTAGTTATTTCTATGATTAATATTTTATTTTATGCTAAGAGCTGCTAAGTTCACAGCAGAAGACCAATGCGTTGGCTGGTATAAATTGTAAGATAGAACGATTTTATCATTTGCATAAATATGTTATCCCATTGGTCGAGTTTGGAAACTGAGTAAGAGAATAAGCTTTGTCGATGTTAATGCAGAATAAGACGCAAGTTAGCACAAAAATTAAAACGTTTACTTGGATGCTTAGCAGATCAAATCCACCTTTATTAGAGTTGGATTCCTCAATTGACCATTTTAGTAAGTAGGTCTTAACGAGTTAAATAATTTAAAACTATTTAAATCACTTTTTATTCAAATCTCTATTTGATAAAAATACCAGTTGATGATTGCGGTTTCTTAAGTCGCAACTATTGAAAGTTAAAGCTAAAAGACATTTTATTAATTGAGGAGTTTATGTGTCTTAAATTGTATTCATCCATCAGCCTACAGACGTCCACTGCTGGACAAAGGCCCTCAAAAATCTCCACAACCCGCGGTCCTGCGTCGAAGGCCACCTCCTTGGAGCCTTCCTACGCTAGGCCTCCCAGTACATGGTTGCCACTCGAGAACCTTTCCTCCCCAACGGTCGTCAGTTACTAAACTTGTATAGCATGTGAATTTTATGAATGGTATTGGATGAGATTGGATGTAACAAGTGGAATTCTGCAAATAGGCTACGTCAAAAATGAAATCAAATGTCACTTACTTCAAATATCCTCGAATTAAAGTATGGAAATGTCTGAAAGCGGCGGTAGCGTGTTCATCCAAAATTGTCGGGTCAACGTTAGGATTGTAGTCATTGACATATCCCTTCACATCGGGGTATATTAATTTATTCTTGATCATATTTTCATAGCCTGAAAAATATTAACTTTACAACTGGGTACACATATACCGAGAAATTTATACCAAGGCATAAACCGTTGAACTGGTTTAAGTATTAAAAACAAAGCAACATTTAATATAATTGATTGATTTGTCAATTTTATCATGGTATAACAATCGTTTCTAACTGTATTATATTTTCTACATATCATAGGGCTAGCACGGGTCAAAGAACGAGAGCTAAAGAGAAATCTTCTGCACGTACGTAATGTTTTTAGTCCATACTCAATAGTTTCTCAATATGAAATTACTATGCCTAGTAGGACGTATAGACCGATGATGATAAACTAAATTTTTAATCAACACATTTTTCTTGATGTCTTAGTCACCTAGATTTTTTTTTGTGTACAATAAACTATTAAATAAGTAAATATGTCGATCTCCAAACTCACCAAGGAAGATAGGCAGGTACTCATAATAATTGATATGTTGTATCTCAGCTATGTGGATACGTCTCGCCTCCTGGTAAATAGTCTCATCGTTCCAGTGAGGGTTTAGGTTAGCCAGAGTGTCAGCGATACGGTTATGCTCACGCATCAGAATTACTTGCAGGATTGTCAGTTGGGGGTTCTGGTTCACTCGAATGTCACCTAAATAGGAAAGTTACAAATATGAATAAAACTGTAGTAAGCAATGATTATGGACATATTTGAAGAGAGGTAGGCCATGGTGGTATGCGGTGACCTTACAGGAGATCGTGGTGAGTAAGATCATCAGAGGTTATTGAAAAACCGACTTAACCGACCGAAATATCGTGTATCCTCTGTTAGTTTGTCTTGAGAAAACAAAGCAAAAAAACACTTTTATTTAATTTTATAAGGCAACACATGAGTACTTTGTGTGGCTACAGGCAATAACTGCAACTTAACTGCAGCATTTGCTTCCTTATCAGTAGCAAAATATACTTAACCTTAACCAATAGGGTGGGTGTATAAATAAAGATACAAATAATACTAATAAATGAGTCGGAAAACGAAGATTAATAGCACATCTTACCGGTCAAATAGCAAGGTTCGTTGGGTGACTGAGCAGATTCACACGTGAGGGTTATATTGGGGTCTTGTGGAGGCCACTCGCGTCCTCCCCTCAGTACCGTGAGCAGCCGACCTCCTTGGAAGGCACGGATGGGTGTGGCCTGGCTTGCGCTACTGCCGTATACGAGAGACAAGTCCATGTAGGCTGTCACTGTTGAAAGCTGGAAAATTATTATTTTATGAAGACATTTGGTCTCATTATAATAATATTAGGTCCTTACCTATGAAATTGGTGTTTTGTATGGAGATTTTGGGGATGTCTGCATTTTACATACTAACATTTAATCAGTTTTCTTCACAACGACAAATCCAGAGATAATAATATTTGGCATGTATTATTAGACAACTTTAGACAAGCTTTAGCAATATGTGTGTGAACACGCTTGATAAAAATTATTCATCGTTTTGATGTTAATGCAAATCAAATGATGTATTCGGGGGGCAGTTAAAAATAATTGACTTTGTGTCTAATTTTAACACAATTTAAACTTACAAAAAATTCTCAAATTAAATAATAGGAGCTCAAATATATCGTCTATTTTTAGAAGAGGCAATTATTTTATAAGAATGTTCTGAAACTAAATAGTTACGGACAAATTGCTAAGACAGAATAAAAACACCAATTTCATAGGTAAGGACCGAATATAACATTACTTAAAGAAACAACCCTTTCTTTCTCTACGACAAGATTTGTTTTTTTACATAAATGGGGAGTGCTCTACGCCTAAGTCTATTGCCTAAAGAGAGACAACAATATCCGTAGCTTAGCGTAGTTACCTGGAGTGGTGTGGATGAGAGCAGCCGTGGATCGTGAGCGAAGTAGAATAGGATAGACCTATGTCTAGCATAAAACGAGTATAAATTAAAGATGATAAGAACCATTATGACTTACTTACTAGATTAATTGGACACGACGAGGTACAGTTCAGTTCGATGTGTTACTTACTGAGCTTATTATTTCTTTTATACAATTAAGGAGAGAAACAACATTAGCAGAAAATATTCAAAACAAATAATAATTTTATACTCAAATAAAAAGAATCTGTGATTTCAACATTTTCCTTTCCGGATTTTCATTCCATAAGGGCTTTTAAGTAAATTAGATATGCATAATATATTAACTGGAACTACATAATTTAAAATAAAGTCGGTTTCCGCTGTCTTTCTGTCCTTATTAATATGCAAGATCTTGATATTTCATGTGTAATCAATGAAATCTATCTTTTGTAGGAAAATGTTTAAATTTTGTTAATTTTGAGAAAGGGGACATTTTGGGGAAGGGACGTTTTGAAACTGCCCCTCAGCCCCTCAGTGAGGGGAATTATGGGAAAAAGTCTTTATGAACCTAAAGGTAGTTTATTGTTATCATCGAAAACATTATTAAAATTTAACACTGGCAGGCAAGTAGCACCACTTCCGATTAGTATCTGATAATTCACCTCTACAAAAACTAGACCTCAATATTTTAAAAAGTATATAAAAAAATTATAGTTAATACTAACAGGTTCAGCAGGCGTATTCAACGGGTTGCATCCTCTGGAACGCGTGCTAGTGGTCCTCACGAAGTTCATGCACTGCGTCCCCTGGGGGCCATGCACCGGGTCGTTCGGGGGAATCAAGATCGGGGCGCACGTCGGGTTGGACGTCGAGTCGACAGTGAGGCGCCCGTTATCGTCACAGCATGTAATTAGGTCTTTGTCTGCGGAAATTAAATAAACATTAGATTATAAGTTTAAGCTTCCTTCTTTGTTAATTTTGAGATTCGTGCTAAACTACCTCGCTTAATTCTTCTTTCTTTCACCATTTAATCTTCAATGGTGAAAAAATAACATAAACAACATGTTTGCTAGGCCTAAAATATCGGTAAACCGGTGCTATTGACTTCGGTGGGAGACCGGTACCATAAAATACCGGTACCGGATAAATTTTCCGGTACCATATCAGCATATCAAGTGGATCGTCAAAACATACTTTGGCTTAACATACCTTACATAACTTATCATCACCCTTTCTTCCCCGAAGGTGTAGGCAGATGTTAATTTAAGAGGTTATCACACACATTTCGCCAGATATGTTAAGTTCCAATGTAACAGGTTGCGAGCCTTTTACCATGCACCGGACACAATGATAGATAAGTTTTTTCAAACTCAGTGGTACAGGTGTGGGATCGAACAAGTAGTGCCCCGTTCGTCCCAACTCAGCCACCGATGCCGTTTTGGCTTATTGCGGGATAATAAATAAGTCTACTACAAATTCAAACCATTTGAATTAAAATGAGGGTCAAAGAATTCAATCGTCTCTAATTAACTCAATCAGAAAAACTATTTAAACTACATGTGCTTTGTAAAATTTTGCTGTCCCCGTGTGGAACACAGATTATAAAATAAATAAAATAAAAATAACCAAAACCAAAAAATACACTGAGCTCTTAATGTTTAAGACCTATAATAAAATATTATATTTTCAACACACTTGCTCATAAAGTGACTCTAATTTCACTGCAATCAGACACATTATGATACCTGTTATTCACATTGTGACTTTTTCATTACTATTATTCACTAGTGAATTATAGATTGTTTTATATGTGGCTTTATAATGAGTGGCTTTTGTCCGCGCAGCACGGGCTCGAACTACAGGTTCGCGCGGCGACAGCCCCATGCTCGGGGCCGTGCCGACGTGAGACTATTTTATTCGCAAGCGTGTTGAAAAACGTCGTATGGTACATGTGTGTATTGATGATAACCGTCCTCGTCTCTCTTAAGATCCTCACCTGACGGCTCGGGTCTCAATCGAGTACACAACAACTTTTAAGTTGTTGTTGTTATGTACACAACCGAACACCAACTCAAAGCCTGAGTACACAACACAATGTACACACTGTTTTCTTACTACAAATTAATACTTAGCTATTTGGCGCGAACAAAGTGAAATCATGATCTATTTCTTGCCTGTTCTTCTCAAAATAAGGTATCTTAGTTGCTTTGTCAGATGATGTAGTCTTTCGCATTTTTACCACGTTTTGGTACTTTAAGCATGCGCTTAAACACATAATATCCATTTCTGAATTTGAATTCAAAATAGATAAAAAGTGAAATTTTATTGCAAGATTAAGAATTCAAATTGGGACTCGAGCTTTAACTATAGCAAATACCATTAAAATAAATTGTATTTTCGCCATTATTATTTAGCATTCCAAGTTTTATTTTTAACTTTAAATAACTGGGCAACTAATTGTGACGTTGACGATAATAAATGATCGGTAAGATTAGGATGCCTATTCTACAGAATAGTTAGCTCAAGATAAAGAAATGTTTTTTCTTGCTATTTTTTACAAATTACAATCAAATGACAAGGCTTAAATGAATTTGGTTACGTGGCTTATTTAGAAACATGGAAGAAAGAATACGTAATAATATTTCTAGTTGTTTCATTTATTACAGCTTTGAATTCTTCATTACTTTTGAAGTAAAATGAAAAGTAATAAAATCATATTATTTTATTTCAATTACGAGCAATAGTAATAGTAATTTAGCAATAGTAATTTAAAAACATAAAACCAAATATTGGGTCCCTTACCCATGAAATTGGTGTTTTTATTCTGTCTTAGTATTTTGTCTGTAACTATTAAGATTCAGAGTATTCCTAAAAAATAATTACCTACTCTAAAAAAAGACTATATTTATGAGCTCTTTTGATAATTTGTTGTAAGTTTAATTGTGTTAAAATTGGACACGGAGACAACTCTTTTTAAGTGCCTCCTGAATACATCATTTTATTTGAATTCACTTAAAAACGATAAATAATTTTTATGAAGTGTGATATTACACATCAGTGGCGTGGCGTGAAAAAAAAAGTTAGGCAAGCCGCAGTAAAAATTAACACCCACAAAAAAATGGGTAATTTGGTCTGTGTATGTAGTGCATGTGTTTGTGTTTGTGAACGGGTCTACAGTGTGCGATAAACAAAGAAAAAACATACCATTTACAATACTTTAAAAATACCACGATTATCCGAATGTATACTTTCGTCGTGCCCGCGAAACGCTAATTCTTGTTTACCTAAGAGAACAACTGTGTCTATGAAGCGTTTTAACAGATTTCGATTACGTTCGACTTTGCGGTTATTAGCCTCAAAATTATTGTTAAAATAGTTTTCTATTCAACTATTTCCAAATTCATGCAACGCTAAGCAACTACGTATATGTTTCTCACATTGAACATGATTTTAGCAGAGTTTGATAAATTATTAACATCAGAAAATCCCGTTCGATTCCAAACGCTGCTTGAATCAGAAAACAAAAGACACGGAAAACAAAACATTTTATTTAATAAATAACTGCCTGTAAGCCAACTATATTTATCATAAAGAGAACTGTGAAAATGCTTGAAAAAACCGTCTCTACGCTTGTAATCTATTGACATGTTTGGACGAGCTCCACCTAACTGTATGACATATTTTTTATTTTCAAAGGACAACTTTGAAAACTGCTTTCCTTCACTTAGCAAGAAATCGGTAAGACAACAATCTATGTGCATCAAAGCGGCCATTATTGTGCCGAGAGAGAATAAACCAAAATTAATTAAAAACTAAAACCTACCAATTAAATCCCTGCGGAGCTACACAATTCACAATACACCTTTAAAACAACAACACACAGCTTGTTAAATTTTACTATTTCACTGAATTACTGCTAAAAATACAATAAAACTAATTAATTACGTTAAGTTTATGTGAGTGCAAGCGAATTTCAAAACAAAATAAACTAATTGAGACGGTAATATACCGGCTAAGTAAGACAGAGAATATCTACAACTCGGCACGGCATCGGTATAAACTGCAATTTCATAGCGAGGCTAGAAAGAGTGATCATTATAAACCTGGCTGAGTTAGAAAGAGAAGGGCGATACAAGCCGGTCAGTGGCAGCATTTCAGGCGGCGAACGGTCGCGATATTTAATGAGTTTCACGAAAGAAATTCCGCACTTATGGCTATTGTCATAAGATAAAAAATTATTTACTTCTTAAATTTGCATTCGAAACGTATGTGAGAGTTTATTACTAATGTGTGCGTGTGTCGTAGTGTATCGATGGATAGGCTCGTAGGCCGCGAAAAGCCGGCATGTTAGGCAATCTTTAGGTACTATTTCTCTATTGCGTGCGCCTATGAGAGACCTACACAGACGTGACAAGAGAACGCTTGTCTGTGTGCGTGTTGTATCGCAGGCGTCCACAACTCGAGATTTTACGAGTTAATTGAAGGAATCTAGAGAGCGGGAGCGATGTGTGAGTGATTGGAACTTGTGCGTATTGTTTCGCGCGCGTGTTTTACTGTTACATGATAAGATTTTATTGATTTTTTTTTGTTTATAAAATGGTTTTGTACCTGCATTATAGTAATGAAACAACATAAATTTGTTTATAGTTAGGTATTTTTTTTATGCTCGCTCGTTTGGTACGGCTGTTGGGAATCGGGTTATACGGACGCTCCGCCACTGTTACACATATTACTAAAGCTTCTTGCTTCTAGCGTCTAATGATACATGCCAAATATTATTATCGCTGGATTTGTCGTTGTCAAGAAAACTGATAAAATGTTATTATGGAAAATGCAGAATTCCCCAAAATCTCCATACAAAACACCAATTTCATAGGTAAGGACCTAATATTTACTTTTTTTTTGTGAAAATCCTAAAAAAGCGAAATAGTTTGGAATAATATCAACAAATAAACATAAATGCAAATAAAAAAAACCTGCATTCGTAATTTGTAGTCATTACATCGAGACATCTAATCTTTAGATCTTTTAGAACTTAGAACGCGTGGCCGACAATTTCATCCGAGCGCCGCATCCTCATTCTCGACAGAGGCGGTCGTTTTATAAAATTGCTAGACTCTTGACCAGATATTCCGTGCTTATAGTTTAATACTTTTACACCCCCCAGCAAACGATTTCGTCATCGCCATCAGCCTATATACGTCCCACTGCTTGGACAGGCCTTCCTCATGGAGAAACACATGAGGAGTATGGGCCGTAACACCACCACGCTGGCCCAACGCGGGTTGGTGGGTAGAAACGATCACAAATGCGACCGGGACCAACGGCTTAACGTGCCTTCCGAAGCACGGAGGAGCTCGAGATCACAAAGTCTTGGTCACCCTGCCTGACCATGGCGAAGCCAAAGCGCACTGACCACTACGCCACCGAACTCCTTAGCAAACGATTTATAATTATAAAATACGTACTACTTTAAAAAAAAAAAATTGTTACCAATCGATAGAAGCAATTTATTAAAATATCAAACTTTATCGTATACTGCCGAACTTATGGAATAAATTATGGATATTGTTGAAGAAAAATTATGTAATAAATTTTCAAGAGATCTGATAAACCCAATAATAATATTCAAGCTATTTTTTTTGCATTGCGTAGTTTTTTCAATCTTAGTCATTTTGCATTTACTGCTAACGGAATAATAAAGAATAACGTTAGCGTGTAACCAATCTATAACCTAAGACGATACTCAATCTTCCAGGTGATTGCGTGTTGAAACTTTCTTATCAAATTTATCCCATCTTCTGATATAATATGACTGTATTATTTTGAATATTGTCATCATACCGGCAAGACGTCTTCCAAGACTGCGCAGCAGTGGCGTGGCGTGAAAAAAAAAGTTAGGCAAGCCGCAGTAAAAATTAACACCCACAAAAAAATGGGTAATTTGGTCTGTGTATGTAGTGCATGTGTTTGTGTTTGTGAACGGGTCTACAGTGTGCGATAAACAAAGAAAAAACATACCATTTACAATACTTTAAAAATACCACGATTATCCGAATGTATACTTTCGTCGTGCCCGCGAAACGCTAATTCTTGTTTACCTAAGAGAACAACTGTGTCTATGAAGCGTTTTAACAGATTTCGATTACGTTCGACTTTGCGGTTATTAGCCTCAAAATTATTGTTAAAATAGTTTTCTATTCAACTATTTCCAAATTCATGCAACGCTAAGCAACTACGTATATGTTTCTCACATTGAACATGATTTTAGCAGAGTTTGATAAATTATTAACATCAGAAAATCCCGTTCGATTCCAAACGCTGCTTGAATCAGAAAACAAAAGACACGGAAAACAAAACATTTTATTTAATAAATAACTGCCTGTAAGCCAACTATATTTATCATAAAGAGAACTGTGAAAATGCTTGAAAAAACCGTCTCTACGCTTGTAATCTATTGACATGTTTGGACGAGCTCCACCTAACTGTATGACATATTTTTTATTTTCAAAGGACAACTTTGAAAACTGCTTTCCTTCACTTAGCAAGAAATCGGTAAGACAACAATCTATGTGCATCAAAGCGGCCATTATTGTGCCGAGAGAGAATAAACCAAAATTAATTAAAAACTAAAACCTACCAATTAAATCCCTGCGGAGCTACACAATTCACAATACACCTTTAAAACAACAACACACAGCTTGTTAAATTTTACTATTTCACTGAATTACTGCTAAAAATACAATAAAACTAATTAATTACGTTAAGTTTATGTGAGTGCAAGCGAATTTCAAAACAAAATAAACTAATTGAGACGGTAATATACCGGCTAAGTAAGACAGAGAATATCTACAACTCGGCACGGCATCGGTATAAACTGCAATTTCATAGCGAGGCTAGAAAGAGTGATCATTATAAACCTGGCTGAGTTAGAAAGAGAAGGGCGATACAAGCCGGTCAGTGGCAGCATTTCAGGCGGCGAACGGTCGCGATATTTAATGAGTTTCACGAAAGAAATTCCGCACTTATGGCTATTGTCATAAGATAAAAAATTATTTACTTCTTAAATTTGCATTCGAAACGTATGTGAGAGTTTATTACTAATGTGTGCGTGTGTCGTAGTGTATCGATGGATAGGCTCGTAGGCCGCGAAAAGCCGGCATGTTAGGCAATCTTTAGGTACTATTTCTCTATTGCGTGCGCCTATGAGAGACCTACACAGACGTGACAAGAGAACGCTTGTCTGTGTGCGTGTTGTATCGCAGGCGTCCACAACTCGAGATTTTACGAGTTAATTGAAGGAATCTAGAGAGCGGGAGCGATGTGTGAGTGATTGGAACTTGTGCGTATTGTTTCGCGCGCGTGTTTTACTGTTACATGATAAGATTTTATTGATTTTTTTTTGTTTATAAAATGGTTTTGTACCTGCATTATAGTAATGAAACAACATAAATTTGTTTATAGTTAGGTATTTTTTTTATGCTCGCTCGTTTGGTACGGCTGTTGGGAATCGGGTTATACGGACGCTCCGCCACTGCTGCGCAGTCATGTACGTAATAAATCCAGAATGTGATAATAATGAACTTTAAGTTATACTTTCATTATAAATAACCTACCGGGACATATCCAAATTTTGTATAACACCAGTACAGTAACTGTTACTGTAAGTGTTATGATAACAAATTAACTATCAACTTAGATCCAATATTTATTAACCTGTATAAGTTCTACAACAATAAACTCTAGTTTTTATAGCAGACTTAAGAAAACATACTTTAGGTATAGCAAGTCTCTAGAGATAACATTCAGTGCAGAAACGAGGAGGCAGCACAATATCTTTTATTCAAGGAACTCCCATAAGGGAGAGAAGGGTAAATCACGACCTATTTGAGTAACAGTAGGACTAGAATGTATGTTAATAGTTAGGTGGTGATTTATTTGTCTATTTTAATAATACACATCGATATTTACACATTACAGCCATCGAGAATTTTTTTTATTCTGAATGTCACGTCTATGGCGTGGTGGGCAATAGAAAGTTATATTGTAGTGGTAGCTCTAGCTTATTTTTATTTATTTTTTGTAAGCCTTTTAGGAGGTAGGGTTTTTGAACCATAGATAAATTATGAAAAAAAGAGTATTAAATTCTCAACATTCTCTATGGATACACCAACAATTTCTCTCTTAATTGTTGTAATAACATGCAACTTAATTAGGTAACTCGCTTCGTAACAGTATAATGGCTTTTCTTAGCCGTGGGACCTGATGCCACGACCTGATCTGAATCTACTATTGACACGCATAAACCTTAACGCCAATACAATTACAATATACACTATGAACCTTAATCAGACAAATAAACTATGTATCGGAAATTATTCTAATTTATTCATTAAATTTCCTCTCTCCAATTCTGCTTTGTATAATTGTAAATTAGAATAATACTAGGACGCCCAAGTAGGTAGGTACAACTCTAATCGTTAAAATTCTGCAACATTAAAATTTTACCTCTACAATTACTAATTTTATCGTTCACAGGTTTACGATGTTAATGAAACTATCTTCGTGTTTAATTATAATTTGGAGCATGGAACGGTTTTTTCTGTATAATATCATCTACATGTGTTGTAGCGGCTCATTAAAATAAGACTTCAAAGTTACAAACCCATCTCTTCCCTTGGGAGTCGTAAAAGGCGACTAATGGATTTAGAACTGCTCAACCATCCAATAGCTTATAGCGGCAACGGGTTCACCACCTGTCACGCTGAGTGCAGTCACTGCTTGGTGAAGCGGGGACTATGGGAATGGACTGCTTTTGCGGTGCTTTTGCCTAGTCTCTAACTAACCCTTAGGAGATAATAGTCATGGTATGTATGAGTAGTATTTGCAAACATTACAATATCAAAATAAAACAACCTCCGCCACCGAGTAGCTTGTCGGATTCTAAGTATCTTCCCCTATAGAGACTCCGGTTCGAGTCCCAGTGGGGGCAAATGTTTATGTACTACGTATACAGTTATTGTGTCTATATAAATGTCATCTAATATCCATAGCATAAATACTTATTTGAGATGAAATAAAATGAACAATATTAAAACGACAAAATAAACTTACGGGTTTGCGCGACTCCTGCCGTCAGCGACATATCGTGGGTGATGATCTGGCCCCACTGCTGAGCGTTCAAGTTCCATATGGGGTCTACCAACTGCCTGTCTGGGAACAGCTTAAGACTTATTTCTCGAGGGTTCGGCAATGGGGCGCCGGAGCTTGCGACTGGCCAAGAACTGATTCCTGAAATTTTACAATACATTAGTGACGAATGGAAGAGGAATAGCACGTGTAGCACGAGGAATAGTACGTTTGAAGCATCAGTACCTGTCCAAAATTTGTTAGTTTTTGTCATGGACATGGTTTTGTTTAAATATTGGGTCCTTACCTATGAAATTGTTTATATTCTGTCTTAGCAATTTGTCCGTAACTATTAAGTTTCAGAACATTCTAATAAAATAATTGCCTCTTCTAAAAATAGACCATATATTTGAGCTCGTATTATTTAATTTGATAATTTTTTTTTAAGTTTAATTGTGTTAAAGTTAGACACAAAGACAATTACTTTTAACTGCCTCCCGAATACATCATTTGATTTGCATTACCATAAAAACGATGAATAATTTTTATCATGCGTGTTCACACACATATTGCTAAAGCTTGTCTAATGACACATGCCAAATATTATCTCTGGATTTGTCGTTGTGAAGAAAACTGATAAAATGTTAGTATGTAAAATGCAGACATCCCCAAAATCACCGAACAAAACACCAATTTCATAGGTAAGGACCTAATATTTATAAGTATATTTATTTTATATAATGTATTATACTACTTATAGTTTTATTAATTCGGTTATGTATTCTCTTTTTCTAGCGATTGTCATGTGTGGTCTGCACTAACAATTTAATTACACTGTACCTTATGTGTTGTTTGGAAGACCTCTCTATTAGTGATAAGCCCGCCCATTGCATACTTTGTGTTGTTGTTATTTTATGGAAAAAATTTTGGGCAATAAAGAGTATAATAATGATAGTCTTGAGCGATCAGAGTTTGTAGATTCAAAATTATATGTTAACATACCTACTCTAATTGTAGTTCTCTTATTGCAGAACCGAATGATACGATGAAATTGTTCAGTACAAAACGAACTCGTCGTCGTCGTCATGTGTGGTTCAATAGTAAAAAAAATTAATTGTGCTTGGAGTTTGATTCTGCCAAGAATATTCAAGTAGCTCAACCTTTGTATTTACCACGAAATAAAATGATAAATAAGCTTAAAAAAGTAATTAAAAAGAAGGGAAATGTGATTATTTGTATAAGGAATTATATTTTATCTTCAAACTCATCACAAAATAAAAACATAATTTTCGAATTTATACTGACATACTGACGACGAATTGCGAATTTACCTATTGAAAATTAATTACTTAGAATGAACGAACGAAAATTTAAATTTACACATAATAAAGCTCATAGTAAAATTGGTTCTCATTATTCAAACGCCGGCTGTGATTGGCGGAGGCTAATTAGATTATACACGGATCTACTTTTATACTCAAATTATCCAACATTTCTATTTTATCCTATTGTTTAAGGGACGATCTCATTTAAAATTTCTTGTCAGGTCATAGTCATAATGAAGAGCTATGAGCTCATAATTATTAAATTTATGAATTATTAATTTAAATTTATTTATTAGGACAATTAGGTTGTTCTTTTGATTCTATTATCAACCAGTAAGCATCGACAACTACCTACACGAATGTAATGCGGAAGAGAGAGAGTGACCGCCAGCTTAATATAATATCATACCATCTCCCTCTTAAACCTAGTGAAGTTTCTCCTACCATGAACTTTACCTTTTACAAATTGCCTGATAGGAACTCGTACTTGCATTTTATATATCAAATCGCCTACTCAATAATAAATAACATACCATCTCCATAATTGTACGGAACCAATCTTCCATAGGGAGTCTGCGGGATTCCCCAAGTCGGTCTCACCAAGTTGTTACATGTGCCATCGATGCTTCGATATCTTGAGTTTGTGCAAAAGGGGGGAGCTGATCCACAAGTCTGCGCTGCAGGGTCTTGCCCAGTCCCTAATGGAGGGGGCGGATTGCTGAAACTATATAAAAACCAATTAAGCACTGTTTCTGCAGATTTAAAATACAGCTCTGTAGGCGACAATACGCATAATATATTACTAGAAGCTCTGGTTGAACGATAAAAAGAACTTTAAAGCTCATTAAAAACAGCTTTAAAAAAATCCATTTGAATGCGAATGTAATCTTTATTTTAGAAAAATAATTCTATAAAATAGGCTTTTTTAACCATTACCTCTATTTGTATTTAGGGATGAAGCTTAATGGTCTGTCTTCCACAGTCATAATAGACAAGCTTTTCAAGCTCAGTACGGAGAATTTTTATTCGTCGTTTTAATCGTAATTTTAATAAATTATCGAAGGCTAGTGTTGAATCAAGTTATTTAAGCATCTTGATATGTTTGATAAATCCTCTCATGTCTAGTTAAATAACGTACTCTTAAACAAGTTTTGGTAATGTGCTTCAACTAGGAACTATCAAAGAATCTGATCTACGAAGTTCACGAAACTTTTTGTTTTTAAAATAAAGTATCCGCGCAGAAGTTTAGCTTAGAACATGCTTAGCGCAACTTCTAGTTTTGAAAAAAGTTCTATAAAGTATTAAGGTGATATTAAATTGTCTATATTTTAATACCTTAATATGTATTAAAATATAGACATCTAAATAAGACAATATAAATTAATTTCATCTTTGATTACCCTGTAAACAACAATAACACGCAAAATACAATATGCCTGTCTTGAATATAGTTCCTTTATCATAAAACAATTTATATCGTAATGTATATATACAGTTGTAAAGAGTATACTTTAACATAGACATTAAGCGTCATTATTTAACAATCACCTACGTAATAAATGTATTTTACCCAAACAAAATGTGTGTTCGTTTATTGTTTTGGGTGTTTCAGGGAATACGAGCAAATAAAGTTAGCTTATTAAAATTTAAATGCTTTTCAAAACACGTTAGCAGAATAATTATTTCATTAATTAGAAACATTTACAACATTCCATGATACATGTACAAATTATTATGCAGATGGTGCTGGTATATTTTAAAAAAACATTTCAGTAACTGTGTCAATTTCGATTATGAAACAATTTTATGCAATGTATATTAAATAGATATTGAATACTTATCGTTCACACTTGACCATGGCAATATGGTAATCCCGTTACTTGGGGACATAGACATAATAATATTAGATGATATTCTTAATACGTCTGCCTACCCCTTCGGGGTAATGAAATGTTAATGATATTCAATAGAAAAAATAATACTTAATCAAAAATAAACACCATACGAATAATAATGTAAATGTATCATGGTAAATAGTAAGTTAGTAAAAAAAAAAAATATTAACCTTCCTCCATTGCCTCCTGGTACATGGAACTGTGCCGATGGTCTGCTGGGGACAGAACAGTGCTATATTACAAGGTAGTGGTGCAACATTCAACCCTGGTAGCATGGGTTAAGGTGCTTTTATTAATAACAGAAGTACAGAAAGGAGAATGCCCATTTTAGTCTCACACTCAATGAAACAAATTTATTTCACTTCGGGGAAACAAATTTGTTTTCTTATAAAGTCCAATTTACATAATATTATTAAGAAATTTAGAGAGCGGTTCACGTCATTAGGAAGCCTATGTCCAGCAGTGGACAAACAGGCTGATGATTATGATGATTTTAAACTTGTTGTTATCCTATACATATTATGCACCCTTCGATAAAACACTCTACTATCGCTTGACCTATCCAGGGTGGCGAATATGAACACTAAAACCTACACCTACCTTTATATAAGCCTACTAAAATAGGAAATAAAAACGGGCAACGCTTGAGGCCACCACAATCATAACTGTACAATCAACGGACGTCCCCAAAGTTACTAACAATGTGAAACACTTACACTTATTTTCCTAGTAGTTAAAATGTTATTCCCACACAAAGCAAAAATATGAAGACTAGTTTACGCGCGATATAAGCGAAATTAAATATAAATATTTTTTTTTTTACATAAACCAAATCGAACATCTCTTCAGCCCAGAGCCGGTGTCTCTCACAAAGTGACTGCAAAAAGGTATTAAGTAAATAGCAAAAAGTCTATATATAACTTCCTCTTTGAAAGTAAATCCGTAGATATTAAAACTTATAACAAAACAAAGCTAAGAAAAACAAAGCTTTATTATTTTTAAGAGCATTTTCCCTTCAATTCAAACGAATAGGAAAAAAAATCTACAAATATTTGTCTTCAGAATTTAAATAAATAGTAAATGGCAATTAGCTGTAAAGTTAAAAAACAGTAAATTACTATAAAGTAATGATTACATTAAAATATATGTAATTTGACATAATCTTCGTTATCAAATTCGTTTATAACACTGTAATAGAGTGCTTTCGCTCATGGGGCTAATATGATATTTATATTACCACTTAAGTAATCATAACATTAACATTAACAGTAATCATTAAATTAGTTAAAGTTTGTACAAAAGTTAAGTTAGTTACAACCATAACATGTGCTACTGTTTCACCTGTAAAATAATTATTTGATATTAGATACAATTAGATGTGGACAAAGTTATGCAGTATCTTAAGTAGGTAGTTGTATATGACTGTAACGAATTTATGTTTTATCTTTAATGTGTCTGTTTTTAAATTATTTTGAATGGTTACCAGAACCACATCCACATCCAGCATATATTGGGTCCTTAGCTATGAAATTGGTGTTTTTATTCTGTCTTAGCAATTTGTCCGTAACTATTAAGTTTCAGAACATTCTTATAAAATAACTGCCTCTTCTAAAAATAGACCATATATTTGAGCTCGTATCATTTAATTTGATAATATTTTGTAAGTTTAATTGTGTTAAAATTTGACACAAAGTCAATTATTTTTAACTGCCTCCTGAATACATCATTTGATTTGCATTAACATAAAAACGATGAATAATTTTTATAAAGCGTGTTCACACACATATTTCTAAAGCTTGTCTAATGATACATGCCAAATATTATTATCTCTGGATTTGTCGTTGTGAAGAAAACTGATAAAATGTTAGTATGTAAAATGCAGACATCCCCAAAATCTCCGTACAAAACACCAATTTCATAGGTAAGGACCTAATAATAAACTACGGGGCCAAGTTAATATTCAGTGTTTTTGCCTTCGAAATCATAATAAAAATACAATGTTTAGTTTAAATAAGTAATTGATTAGCATTGATTAGACTGTTGTCTCATTCTTTTGTTTGTCATTGATTTGATGTCATCCTTTACGTCACAAACTAAGAAAAATAATTAAAATAAATGAGAAGACGCATAACTCCTCCTTGGTTCGAGGTAGTTAAGTTTTAGAAAATCATACCCAAAACCGCCGACTGGTAATCTTTGAGCAGGTAGCCCTGATGCAATGATCCTCGCAAAATCAGCTCCGGGTCCTGAGATTTCCAACCCTGGCACGCCAATGTTGCTTAGGAAGCTTTGTGGTGAATTCTGAACGGTGTTGTATGTCAGGCCATAGGACATACCACAGAAGGCCAGTAAGAGGAAGGTTTTAATCCCCATATTTCTGAAACAAGAATTAAGTAAATATGTTAATGTTTTGTTATTACAGTAAAATCGTACATAAGTAGGTACTTAATGTTATTTTCTTCAAATGACAATAAAATGTTTTTCAACACACTTCCTTATAAAGTGGCTCTAATCCCATGGCAATTAGGCACATAATGACACTTATAATCAAACTGTGACTTTTTCATTACTATTATTCACGAGTGAGTAATAGTATTTTTTAATATTATTGGTTGAGTTACGGTTACATTTGCGCTAAAAAGCTATCCGCGAAAAGCCCAAAAAAAAGAAACCTCATTTTTTAGTCTATGGCCGATGCGCGCGCATAGGAAAACTAATTAATTTTTCCCGCCATTACGAAATTTATTAGTCTATGGCCGATGCGCGCGCATAGGAAAACTGATTAATTTTTCCCGCCATTACGAAACATTTTTCACAACTCGTCTCGTTTTCTCTTTTGAAGTTATTTAGTTAGTTATTAATTAAGATGTCTGCAAATACAATTTATGAAGAAAATGATTTATGTTGTACACCGCCCGATATAAGATGTGAAGCCCAGAACGTTATGGAAAGTTTACTACCAGAAAACTCAAAGGAAAAATATCTATTATTCAGAAGTGTGTTGAAAAACGTTGTATGATACACGTGTGTATTGATGATTACCGTCCTCGGCTCCTTAAGACCCTCGCCTGACGGCTCGGGCCTCAATGCGCCTCAGCGGTAATCCAACATTACACACTTGTACCATAATGTACTATAAATCTCAAAGATTGGTTGGTAAGACTTCAAATATTTTGGACCAAGTTGTATTTTTTTTCATTTACCGATAGCAACACCATCAACATAAACTTTAATTGTATGGAAAGATTAGACCTTGTCAATATTTTTTCACAAATAACTCTGAAGAATTTTCTTCTGGCAATTTAGCATGTTATAAAGTGTTGAATGCAGATGAATTATAAGTTAGTGTTTGCAAAAGCAAAATAAATCCGGAGAAAAGAATACATTGAGTCAGCATTCTGGCAACGTCGCATTTTCTCAAATTAAGAATACAATTAACGTATAATATACGTTTTGCATACGAGGACCTCGGTGGCGTAGTGGTTAGTACGCTTTGGCTTTCGATTGAAAACAAAGCTACCTTTGCCATGGTCAAGCCGTGGATGAGTGACCAAAACTTTATGATCTCGAGCTCCGCCGTGTTTCGGAAGGCACGTTAAGCCATTGGTCCCGGTCGCTATTGCGACTGTTTCTACCCACCAACCTGCATTGGGCCAGCGTGGTGGTGGTGTGTATAGGCTGAGGACATTCGTTTAGTAGAGATAGATAAATATTTTTGGTTTAACGATCCCATTACGTTGTAGCAAATGTATAAATATGAATTTTTTATGTCACAACTTAAGTAAGCACTTTCTAAATCGGTCATGATCAAGTAACGGTCCTAGTTTGACCGTAGATTTATTATGGCGAATAGTAAAATCTGTTTGAAAGAAACAAAATTCGACTAATAATGTATCATTAACATTTTATTTTGTTTTAGCAGTTAAAAACGATTTTTGATAGCAGTTACAAATAAAATTAAGTCCTTTAATAATTTTTAATAGTAACCCTACATACTTGTATAGATAGATAGATAAAATCTGTATATCCTCAAAAATCCTCCATCACGCAAAAAAAGTAAAAAAAGAAATACAAATAAAAACAAGAACTAAATTGTGTGTGCTACAGAAGAGTAAAAAGGTAATAATATAAAGCTTCTGTACATCAGCAGCTAACCATTTGTAAATTATTGTGACTGAGCTAAATATTATCACACACATGACCCCGATACATATACTCGTTTGGAAACATATATTGAATGAATCGTTTCTCGGGAAGTTTACAAATGTAACATACCTTGTGATGAAGCCACTATTAAAGTAAATAATGTAACAAACATATAATAATAATATGTTTTAGTTTTGTAATACATATGAAAAGATTTTGCTATGTTTATCAGATTCTTACAAGAAAATGCGTCCAGTAGTTAGACCTCCCCTAACGTAGTGTTATCGTAATTAAATAACAACTTCCATGTTGCAGAATTACAGAAACATCCAGAGGCGTGTGTACCTACCATTCACAACTACTGTCACTAATAAAGGCGAAAACTTTCTTAGCAAATATATTTCAGTTTGTGTTGTTACAGTCATCGTTTTGTAGATATCATAATTATGTTCGCACAAGTTACAAATAGAAAGTTACTACGACTTTTTGGTATTAGTACGTTTGGCCAACAACCACCATTGCATGGATATTTAAAATGATTCTTTCCGTAATTAAAATTATTTATATGAAACTTCTAGTACTAATATCATAAATCGTATTTAGTAACAAGTGAAGGTTTAATGATAGATTGTTGTCGCGAATAGCGAATGTTATTGGTAATTTATAATATTTATTGGCAACACTAAGAGTGCAAGAGAGAGACAGAGATAGAAAGCGGCGGGAGAAAAAGCAAGTGCGTGGGATGGGGAGTGACAGCGAGAAAGAACAAAACGAGTGTGTTGTGAGAGTATGTAAGTGATACAAAGGTTTTATACAATGAGCAGATGGGTGAGAAACCGTACAAGATAACGGGTAAGAGATTATTAATTACTAAGAAACACAATAAACAATACTGCTGCGTTCCGGAGGCAAAGGGTTGTAAGGGGAGAGGAGGAGACCATCTAAGGGACTGTGTCCCGCCTGGTCCGTCAGCTACTGCTATCTCTCTGGAGGTGTCAGAAGTAGGTACGTTTAGCTAAAATTATAACGTAATTCGGGCATCAAAACGCGGAAATAAATATAGTTCGCGACAATTGTATTTAACACGACCAAGATTGCCAAGATATTTTTACGGAAAATGACACAAATTATATTTGTGATATTATATTTGTGACATTTTCTATTTGAAAGTAGTCATCAATGAATGAAGTGAAACACCAAAAAGCTGTATTTCACGACAGAATGGTAAATAGCATTCATCGTCTATGACCCCATCTAATGTGCAATTGCGTATACGCCTTTACACTTTGATGTCTAATGATTAGGTGAGTTCCCCTTTCAAGTACGAATATACTCGTACTTGTTCGCAAAAACGTGAAAATGGACTATAAGGACATGTGTAGATTTTGCTCCGAAATACCGTAGATCTCAATTGCGTATTGATTGTCGTGGAAGTATGTTTTATTACGAAGAATTTATCAACTAATTAAAATTGGTAAAAAACTACCTACCTATATAGCCATCACATTAATAGTATGTATTATTTGTGCCACTGCTGGACATAGTCAAATACTGGTCAACAATTACTGAACAAATATTAACGAAGTATTACATCTTGAAATTCTACATCCTGAAGTTTTAATTAGTATTTATCTTCCACTTTGACAGCCTGTTTGGTAAAAAAACTGTAATAAAATAACAGCTGTTTATCGTCCCCCATTCTGTTAATTATCATACTTTCTCTGAGGTTGTCTAATTTGACAGATATGTCAGATTTCAAACATGCATTAATAATAATATGTCTTCTATCTTGGAGCTAATTGAACAACGAACAACAAATCTTAATTCGTTACTTTAACAGTTTCAAATATCATATAGCGTCAATTGTTAATATCTAAGGTTGAATATGCTATTATAATTAAAACCTAAAAACAAACCCATTTTAACTATCCAAAGTGATATGTTCACTTTATATCATTTAGCCTTAGATATTTCAAATTGAAAACCAAATTGAAAAACTTGGATTTAATCAATTTGGTTTTAAAGTGTTTTTCTCACTGCATGTTTCATTAATGTAAGTAGTGCTAATTGGAACAAAGTAGATAGTATTTTACGCCAGCAAACGGAACTTAAATGAGAACTTTTAAATTAAAAGGAATTAAATTTTTGTTTACCTCTAGTGCAAGTTATCATTGTAAAAACTGAACTATTGGAAACGTAAAAAGCGCCCCTAGCGGAAAATAGCTGATATTAATTTCCCATAGAAATAAGTTTCTTATCGAAACTGAAAAAAGTTAAGTTTTAAAAATGTCAGCTTGCGCTGACTGTAATTTTCACAATAGGTGGAAACATTCATTCCATTAAAGGATCTATGTAAGCTATTAAAATAAAAATAATTTATTTAATATTGAATAGGTATTATTAACTCAATTGAGAACACATTAAGATGGTTTCATGTATATGGTGTATACTAACATTTAATTAAATCTTAGTACCCATAGAACCTTATCCAATATTGGTTACATTTTGATCAGCTTTAATTAATTAGATATTAGTTAATAAACGAAAATCGAATAGCACTCTTGGCACGTTAACAAAGGATTACATTAAGTTTTAATTTTTTTACATTATTATCCCATTTCATAGCTATTTTCAAAATAGCATTTTTAAACCTGCAACATTTATATAAAAATATATTTTACTATACATATACAAACATATTATATTATATTTCAAAAATAAGTAGTTGTGCAGCAACTCAGATGTGTTTGTTTTTCCAAATTGTTGAATTTATGTTTTGATGACACAAATATTCAATATGATGCTCATAAAAAATAACCTTATTCCTAATATCTATCAGAATACATTTCCTAGGAGTTGATCCATGATCCTTCATTGTTTCTTTTTCCTACATTACCGGTAACATAATAGACTCATTTGCAAAAATAACGGGCACCAAAGCAATAAACCATTTCAAATGTTAATATTGCTTTGTTTGATAATTATAGGTAGTTTTATCCTCACAAATTGGTAAATGAATAAGAAAATAATCGTTTTCATCAATATTTCTTAAAATTTTGTTACAATTTATGGGAAATAATGCTAAACCTCACTAGTAGTGTATGTTCGCTAGTAGTGCATATGCTCATGAAGTAAAAATAAAAAAGTTTTTTTGTTTGTTTTTCTTTAATAAAGTAAAAGCAGATAAATGTTTAGTATCGAGTGTGAACCCCTCTTGCTAAAATCTCAGCTTGATTTCGTCTGGGCATGCTAGCGAGTATATTCCGGATACTTGCTTGCGGAATACGTTCCCAATCCGCAGTAATCACATTCTTCAGCTCTCTGATGGTCTGCGGAGCCGGTTGTACTGATCTCACACGCCGTTTCAGAACGTCCCAGACATGCTCTATGGGATTGAGGTTGGCCAATCCAAACGACGAATGCCGACCTCTTGCACATACGCTTTAACATCGCGAGATCGGTGGGCGCGAGCATTGTCGTCCATAAAAATTGAGTCTTCATCTAGAGCGGCCAATGCGGGTTGTGCATGAGGAATTAGAACTTCCGTTATGTATCGATGCCCAGGTAGTGAGCCGTTTTCAATGAAGACTTACTCTGTACATTGAATTTATTCCTGCCCAAAACATAACAGAGCCCCCACCATAAGGTGTGATTTCTTCGAAACATGCCTCTGCAAAGCGTTCTCCTTGTCTTCTTAGCACTCTCCGACGTCGATCTTCACCGAACAGTGATATCCTGGCTTCATCAGAGAACAAAACCCTATTCCAATCTTCTTGAGTTCATGATTCACAATTTCTAGCAAACCTAAGCCTGTGAACTCGGTGCTCATGGAGTAATTTGGGGCCGCGGGCCGGGCGGTGACTGCGTATATAGCGAGAAGCCTCCTCCTGACCGTCCATACACATTTCTTACTTCTTGGAGGTTGTTCTTTAGATCCAAATACGAAGATATAAGATTTCTCAATGCGCGACTCACAAGAAAACGATCATCCCGTGGTTGGGTACATGGTTTTCTTCCGGAACCAGGCCTTCTCTCGACGGAACCAGTCTCCGAATATCGCTGCCAGGTCCTTTGGACTGTCGAGCGACTAACATTTAGCCTCCTAGCCACGAAGCTTTGGCTGCAACCCTCTTCAAGCAGCGCGATAATTTTGGTAGCTTTTACCACTTTATCTATCATTTTTGATACAGCCAAACAGCAATATGTAAAGCTTTGACAGTCAAGGATATGAAATTAATCAATGAAAATTGAATAAAAGTTATAAAAGTCGATGTCAACTTCTGGCACTTCGCGCCAAAAATGTAGGATAAAAAGGAGTTTTCTGTAAAAATGAGCATCAAATGAAAGTGTACAAACGATTCAAACCTTTTTTGTATTGTATCTTTTGAAAGATGAATAAAAATCAAAACCGCCCGTTTTTTTTGCAAATGAGTGTATATATTGCTGCTCAAATAATTGTTTTGCTGCCCAAATTATTATCTTTCTGCCCAATCCATTATTCTGCAGACAAAATAATTATATTGCTGCAAAATATTAGTTTGCTGCCCAAATTATTTTTCGGCTGAACTATTTGTTGCTAACCAAATAATTAAATGGCTGGCCAATTAATTACTCCCTTATAATATAGCCCGTGCCCCTGCCCGTTGCCCGTGTTAATATTGGCTGTGTGGTGACGGCAGAGTAGAATACAATTGTCACCTCCCCAAATCTCTCACGTGGGTGTCGTACAAGGCGACTAAGGATAAATCAGTCATCGACGACCTCCGTGGTCGAGTGGTCTGTATGCCGGTCTCAAGGCGTCGCCATTTCGAGAGGTTCTGGGTTCGATCCCCAGTGGGGGAATGTTTGGGTGATGAATTTTCAGGCATTTGTTCTCCAGTCTTGGATTTTTAAATATATTTCTATATATTCAGGTTATTTATATATTAAATATATTTATCCGTCATCTAGTGTCCGTAACACAAGCAGCATTAGTTGCTTAAAATGGAGCTAGTTGATAGGTGTGAATGTCTGAGGATATTATTATTATTATTATATTATCAGTGATTAGGAATGGGCAGCAGCGTTCCTCTTATACCACCAAGGCTAGCTATGTACTGCGACTTTTGTGCCCGATATATGGCAATAGGCTCGCCACCTATTACATGGGACTTGACATAGTTAGCGAAACGTGGGTACTAGTTCACCTCTCCGCACCCTGCGGGGATATAGGCCTGATTTATGTATGTATGTATTTAATAATATTCATTCTGTTAAAAGTTTGGTCACCCATCCACTATTAAACTAAACCGTCACGTTCGTTTTAATTCCGTGACTAGGATATTCGAACTACGTCATCGAACACTCTTTTAAGGTCATAAATTAACTAAAGGTATTTACAATGTGATCGTGCGATTTTTATCGCATCTGTGCTCAAAATAAATGGAGCATAATAACAATGACCTTAAAAGCACGTGTCAGTTATTTAACACAAACAATAAGCTACAAAAACTATTGACCACGCCTTGAAGTAGATACAGCAGATGCACGATTACTTACAAAATTGAAATTATTAACTGTGTTTTTCACTATCTCTGTATATCTACATTATAGGCCTTCCTACATGGAGAAACACATGATAGGGCCGTAACAACACCACGCTGGCTCAGTGCGGATTAATGGGTAAAAACGATAGCAATAGCGACCGGGTTCAACGTACCTTACAAAACACGGAGGTACTTGAGATCTTTTGATCACCCACCCAAAGACTGACCACTGTGAAAGTAGCTTTGTTTTCAAAACCAACCACTACCCTTCCGCCCTTCTCATTTAGTTTATAATTGAATTGGTATAACTGTTGCAAAACTATTCATATATTGCTTTTAACAAGGTTAAGAAACGTTTACGAAACAAACGATCTTAGTGTCGCGTAGTACAAACCATTTGCTATGCCAGGAATTGCAAGCACTCGCATTTGCCTTGAAAATCTTACTAAGTAACCTACAAGATTTTATCACATTTTAGTGAAACAATAAAAGACAGTCACGTTACCTATTAGGTCGTGTTGACGCCATTAAATTAAGGCATTACTCACGACATGTGTGATTTTTAGGCAATCTAAAAATACTTTTATTATTTTACTAACAACTAAGATTTTATGTTAATGTTACGATTTCATGTTCATTTTTATTTTATCAAAAAGTCTTTTATATTTTTTCGCAAAAATTCTACAATACTTGCTATTGTTTCGCATTTTTATTATATGGAAATCTTAATATAAAAAACAAAGCTAATTATATTTAGAACATTGTTCTGCCTAAGAAAATACTGGAAACTAGGAAAAAATTACTGTCATTAGAATTTGAGATTTTCCCACTGAAAAGTAAACAACTTTCCAAATAAAATTGGGAACAGAGCAGGCCAAATAAGAAGAAGAAAAGTAAACAACTTGTCGTCGTCTAATCAAAGATAAAGATAAGTATATCGTGCTAGACAATAACGTGCTGAATTTAAAAAAAGACCAAAAGACTGCTCTACAAAAGCGCCTAAAAACTATTACCTTAGTCATCCATCGGTGGTCAGAAAATTCAATAAGCTCTTATTATATAATGAAAATAGAACTGAATGAAATCAAATAACGTACGTACTGTATTACAGTATGTGTTATGCTGGCTTCTCTTGTGACCTCGTCTGTATTCAGACGGACGCAGATTCATGAATGAATTTCATTAATGAATCTCCGTCTCATGAATAAGTGTCTCTAATATCACAGATCGTGGTTAAGACGCACAGCTTTAGAAACGCTCGTGGTCACCGAAATAAAAAATGAGTAGGTACCTACTCACTAGCCAACGGCATATCTTTGAATTGTAAAATTCCAAAAAAACACATACCTACTGGAAGCACAAACAAACCTTTGAGTTTCGATACTACAACAGAAACAATAAAGCAAAGGCAGAGAAAGTGGAAAGAGTGTGGCATGAAAAAGTTTTCATTTTATTATTTTACGAGTAGAAGGAATGGACCTCTTTGTGGGAGTTTTTCTCTTTTTTTTCATTTTTCTCGCCTTCACCGTGTAGGAGTAGATAACAGCAAGCTTTATTGTAAATAACAATCTAAGAAACACTGCTATTACTTAAATGTGTCTCCCGCATTTTAAGCAGCTTAAGCTGTTTGGTATCTCTATTTTTAATTTTTAAGTGATAATTGTAAGTGTTAATGCTGTATGATTAACTAAAGCTTATATTTAATTTTAATTGTCATTATTTTTAATAAATGCTTATCTCATATTATTATTGTGTAAATTTTTTCGCAAATGGTGCGAAAAGTAGAGTATTTTCCTCGGTGATAAAGCTGTCTTAGTCTTGGGTGAACTTAAATCCCTCGCTACACTCAGGACTCGTCTTAAGGACTCGTTTTAACACCCTCGCTACGCTCGGGAGTAAAGCTCGAGTCCTTCGTTACGCTCGCGATTTAAATCGTCACAGGCGACAGAAGACACTGCTTTATCCCCTTGGTTAATATTCTACTATTATTTAATCTTCCCTTTTCTAAAAAAGCATTTTCGCATCCCCCACAAATAACATAATAATATCAGAATATCAGATCTTTCTCTGAAGAGGTAGGCCGAGATGTTATACACCCACATTCCGCCGGCTTGTCTAAGTACCCATGTAACAGATGGCGAGCTTGTTGGCCCTATTTATTTTATTAATATTTTTAGAATTTAAAAATAGTGACGTGACATATTATTCTGTCACCTACTCACGTGGTATCCATAACACAAACGTATAATCTGACTTCGCTAAATATTGTATTTGAAGTAAGTATCAGGTCTTAGGCCTCTGCCTTCCCCTTCGGGGGATAGGGTGTGATAATATGCATGTTGATGTATCAGGGTATTTATTAATATATTGTGATTTCAATAACACTTAACCTTTAATCGTATTACATAATTCTTGTTCCATTTTCTGAGCTCAGTAACTAAAAATATATTCCAATAAAGAAATCTTGTGTACAAGTAATATAATACATAATAAATAAAACTTTGCGCGTAACTTGAGTTAAATATTAGGTCTTTACCTATGAAATTGGTGTTTTGTATGGAGATTTTGGGGATGTCTGTATTTTACATACTAACATTTTATCAGTTTGCTTCACAACGACAAATCCAGAGATAATAATGTTTGGCATGTATCATTAGACAAGCTGTAGCAATATGTGTGTGAACACGCTTGATAAAAATTATTCATCGGTTTTATGTTAATGCAAATCAAATTATGTATTCGGGTGGCAGTTAAAAATAATTGTCTTTGTGTCTAATTTTAACACGATTAAACATACAAAAAATTATCAAATTAAATAATACGAGCTCAAATATAAGGTCTATTTTTAGAAGAGGCAATTATTTTATAAGAATATTCTGAAACTTAATAGTTACGGACAAATTGCTAAGACAGAATAAAAACACCAATTTCATAGGTAAGGACCCAATACTATATCGATAAAGATATTTATGTGTAAAAATTTGATATTGTAATTCTAATATTCAGAAACATTTTATGTACAGAAATTATTTATCGAATTAAGTACTTATTGAGACAAGGTTCAATACCAAAAAAAAATAATACTGTTATTTTATACCTCCGTATTGTTTAATTTCTTAACCTATTTGATACGTGTAACGCGAACACGAACAGTTTGTTTATGAAGGTAAAGAAATTGTTTCTAAAAATCCTTATCTTCCAATAAACTTCTGTCGTAATAATGAAAAACAACTTGCAAATTAAAAAAGCTGTAAGCAAGAATAATTTAATTTATGGTTTTTAATATTTTATGTCCATTTGACGTCAGTCAACATAACCTCTGGATAATGGATACAAATAAATGTTGTTATTTATAAATATAATAAATAATAAATATCTTCAAACATATCAACTAGCCCCATTTTAAGCAACTAATGCTGCTTGTGTTACGGACACTAGATGACGGATAAATATATTTAATAGATAAATACATATAAATATTCTGAATAAATATAAACATCCAAGACTGGAGAACAAATGCCTGAAAATTTATCACCCAAACATTTGCCCCCACCGGGGGTCGAACCCCAAACCTCTCGAGATGGCGATGCCCTAAGACCGACATACAGACCACTCAACCACGAAGGTCGTCGAAGTAAAAAAAGTGTTATTTATGCACATAATTAATATAATTTGAGCAAAAATTTACTTTTGTCTCAAAAATGTGTTTACCAGAAATCAAACTAGCCAATACGCCTTTTAAAATCGATATACTTAAATATAGGTGGAATTTTTATGAAAATACAGAAGATCTATATCTTCAACCTCTCAAAACGGTCAGAAAACGAGACAAAACAGAAACACCTATTGTTCGCAAACATCAGTGTTCGCGATGACCGTCAATGGGTTAACTAACTACCTGACATAGTGACTGATAATAAAATATTAAATAAAAATTAATTCAAGGGTCTTGATTCTTCCATCTTTGCAAGGTCGCACGAGCACAATTGAAAGATTGATTGAAAAGAAGAGTGACTATAGACCGCTATAAAATTTAAAGACCCGCTACGCCGATGTGGAACCATGAACATAGGCCCGTGATTCTATGGGATAAGCAGTAAAAATCAAGGAAAGTGTGTCCGACAACTTTTTATGGAGCAGCCTCGGTTTTACAATTTCACCCAAAAAATATCGAAGAAAATGTTATACTACGCTAAATAATTGTGCTTGAATCTTCTCACCTTCTACGTCGGGTTTTAATATTACAAACACAGATAGAGACAGATTTATTGCTGAGCTACCGTTTTTATTTCGTATATTTAATGTAAAAATAATACAAAGTTTTTTATTCAACATATATCGTATAATCTTAAAACTTAGTATTTTTGCTCTTTAATACCTTTTTTAACCGCTTGAGACGCAAATAAAATTGTATTTAGAACAACAGACTACAGACTTACCTACTTACTCAAACCTCCATGGTGCTGAATTCAACCTTAAATATTTTTTAATTTAAGGGGTCTACTCACGTTTCTTAAATCGGCCCTTAATTAGGTCCTAATGTTGGCTCCTACTCTAAACACTAAAAATCGTAACGATTTGCCTACACGTGGCGATCTAGGAGGCAATTTATGGCGCTCCCCTCCACTACTGCCCCGTTGATGGCTCTGATTTTAAGGGACGTGAGTGACGTGACGTGACTCCTTTAGAAAGATACTACCGTACTCAGAGTCGTTCATTAAATTTAATGGTTAAATTGACACTTATTTTAATACACCTTAAGACGAATTTAAATTCGTTAATGGAACATTAGCTTAAATGACGTCTCTGAGTGCGGCCGAGACTCCGAACCTTCTTACCTTCTTGTTGTACTATTTTTTTTATGACGTTGCATTTTTTAATTTACTTTGCACCTTACAGACACCATTTTCTTTTCGCGTCATGGTGTTAGGATAAAATTAAGAAATTTGAAATCAAATGAAAACCTAAAATGAATCATCTTAGCGAAAAATAATTTTTGATCGTTTGTTCTAGATTTTTGTTGTTTTGTTATTTTGCACAATGTCTTATTTTTTACATTTAGATAATACCTCGCCGAAGTGAGATGAAAAGTTGCGTGTTGCACTCGAGTGCAAAGATTTCACATCATGCTCTTTCGATTCCTTCGCTCTCTTGGTCATCAAAATTGAGCACACGGTTAAAAAACAACTTTGCACTCTTGTATAAAAAAATAAATATTTCCATTTCATCACGCTTATATGCCCGGTAGGCAGTTGATTTAAAACCATTTTGCCTGTCGGGACTTACGTCCTTCCCAACCCGGCTATCATTGCCTTACAAACTCACACAGGTGACGTTCATAATACAAATTCATCACAGCTGCACAATTCGCAATATTCCGTTTAATAGAACACGGTACCGTTCATTGCAAACCTTTGGAGCCGAACACAAGCGTGCAGTCTGAATCTTTGAGTCGTAGATTCAACTCTACAAATTTAGAAATAAGAGCAAAACTTATAATAAGACCCTGTGCTCCAGTATGCGAATGATTAAATCCAGATAGCAAATAGTAACGCTCCTTTCCCACGACAATGGAATTTCATTTGCATTAAAGTTTAATTAATTATATATACAAATACATATTTCACTGTCTTTGTATATGAGTCAGGTTAGATGACCTCAAACGTTTATTATTAAGTCATAACTACAGATCGAATGCATATTACCTAAAGTTAAGATGTTAGCTATTGTGAAAAGCACATTTTAATCAAAAATTATTAAACATTTTATAATGGTTAGATAAGGAGCACCGAGTTTAATATAAATATTTGTAATGTTTTACTTGTTTTAATTATTTCTATAACAACATCTTTTCTCTTACACCCTTCATCAAATTGTTGTAGGTTAAAATTCAACGTAAACTAAAATGCATCCGATTAGTTATGCAATCCCGAAATACCGGGATATTATTTTTAATAAAAATATTTTATGAAGCCGTTTCCATAATATGTTAGCTAAAAATGTACTTTAGGTAAAATGCATCCGAATATCCGATCCCTTAAGCCCTTAGGTATACATTATTGCAAGTAGACTTAAATCTGCATACTGCTGTTTTTGCTTTGCATTGAACACAGGTGAGGAGCTCGGTGGCGTAGTGGTCAGTGCGCTTTGGCTTCGATCGAAAACAAAGCTACCTTCGCCATGGTCAGGCCGTGGATGGGTGACCAAGACTTTGTGATCTCGAACTCCTCCGTGCTTCAGAAGGCACGATAAGCCGTTGGTCCCGGTCGCATTTGTGACCGTTTCTACGGTTTCTACCCACCAACCCGCATTGGGCCAGCGTGGTGGTGTTACGGCTCATACTCCTCATGTGTTTCTTCATGAGGAAGGCCTGTCCCAGCAGTGGGGCGTATATAGGCTGATGTCGATTGGACACGGGTAGTAATCGGACTGCACTTAGCTTGCCGATCTTATCAGACGAAATGTCGGTGCTATGACGTCTGCACCACTCTTCGGTCAGGGAACGTCAACGATAAATGATGTGTTGTCACTTATCTATGTATAGGTATTACTATTTAATTTATAGTATGCAATCATCTAAATTCAAATTATAATCTTCTTTGTCCTGCCTTGTACGTTTATTAAAATAAAATAGAAATAAAAACTACAATAATTAAACACAATAACGTGACTGCCTACGCTTACTATGTTTTACATGTCTCCAAAAAAGCAATATTTGTCCTTGAACCGCTTTCATTGGTCAAGTAAACACTACAATCTAAATTGGTGTGTAATTATTTCCTGTAATATAATAAAGCTAAGCCGGCAACTTATATTTTATCTATAATGAGCCAGTAGAAGTGATTTAGTTACTTGTGTATGCAATCATTTCCACTATTTCATTGCCTTTATTACCATAATTTAACATTTCCTTGGCGAAATGAAACCTCATATTTTATAATTTGTTTGAACTATTCATTTAAGTAATTCACATGTGTCTCAACTTTTTTGTGTATCAAAATTATACCTAAAAATTACACACTTTGGTATTACATAGCAAATATTGCTACACATAAAAATAATGGTACGTTCATTGCGTAACTTGATGTTTTGCATAGGAATAACAAAGGAAAGTTGAAACTAACAATTTTCCATTCAGGTTTACGCGTCATGGAAGAGATAAACAAAAAGTGGACCTTATATGTCACTTATCATTTCATCTTTATAC
The DNA here is from genome assembly GCA_910589355.1 of Parapoynx stratiotata. Lineage (NCBI taxonomy): Eukaryota > Metazoa > Arthropoda > Insecta > Lepidoptera > Crambidae > Parapoynx > Parapoynx stratiotata. Next base: position 9,024,394 of record OU342466.1, read on the forward strand.
TTGTAACTTACACAAGTGTAGTTAACACCGTGAAATGACACGGAACTGTTCTGGTTTGTTATCGGATGTGTTTTTTGTTCATTTAAAGTTCTCTTTTTTTACCCGGATCTGGGTTTTTTAGTTTTGTACGGTTTAAAGTACTTTACGATATTGCGTATATGAGAGATTTTCCGGACTCGCCACTCTCCACTTCCGGCTCGAGTCTGATAGTGGGATTTCCTGAGTGAGATGTCAACCAAGGAGGAATTCTTTACACATTACTCAGCACTACAGAAACTCACATTTAACACCTGTCCTACTTCACAAACATTCACAAAAATCCAGTGAACTTTACTATGAAATAACATGTTATTCATAACATCGTCCGATATGCATTACTCTAATCTTCGTCCTACATTTAATGTCGTATAACTATTGCACTATGTGTGATATCTAAAAATTAAATAATGACAAGAAAAGATTGAATGACGCTGCCCGTTATCATTCATTCATTAAACATTACACGCTTTCTCACCGAACCGAAGTTGTAATACGAAGGCTAATGAATGGCGCTAATTAATGAACGTGCGCGTTATAAAGAGTCGTGACTACAATTTTTAATGTAACCAAACACGCAATCAAAGCACACGTAACATACGATTGGGCTTATATTACAGGTAGCTAACAACTGTATTGAATAAATAGAAGCTCGATCGTTTTGTTGAGTCACGGATACCTTTCGCCTTGTAAACGGGTTTGTTGTCAAGTTTGAATTCAAATCGGTCTATATGTAGGTCTATTGTTTTACCATGAGGTTTAAGATCCGGATTACATTTGACCTTAGGGCTCATAATCACGTTTATGGACAAGTTAGTTCCTGTTTTAAAAATTGAAAAAAAAATATTCATTAGTTCTTAAGTGGATACCGCGATTCGGCAAACGTAGTGTTGGAGGCTGATGGCTAGTGCGAGATGAGAGCCGAATATAAGGTGAAGTCGCGAACATTAGGGGAGCCCTATGTCCATCAATGGTATGAACCGGTCGAATAGATACTCAGGCACAGAAATTATAAGAATTAGATGAAAGAGATGATTTTCTTTTATCCTAAATGTATAAAAATTCCATAGATGGAAAACCAAGGAAATATAAAAACGGAGCCAATACAAAACATCGAAATAAATTTAATTTTTCCTCAACAATCGGTAAATTTTCTTTTAGCTTTTAGAAGATTTATTATAATCTTACTGTGATTACTCGAGTGTAAGGCCAGATAAGGCCTATTGTGTTTTTTACATTGAAATCTTTACCTTCACATAAGCTTAATGCTATCAACATTTCTTACAAGAAAAAAGAATTATCAGCATCATTATTAACTTAATGTATTATTAATATTTTCTGGCTAGCACAAAAGGTTCCATAATCTACTATTAATTATAAAAGATAGTAGCTTTGTCTATAAGTATATTACCTTTACACACACTTTTATTTAATTTTCATGAAATTCGTTTTGAATTATAAGAAAAAGACTTAAACTATGACGACTCTTCACTTCGTAATGATATAGAAAAATATTTTAAATTGACAGTTTTATAGTGCAAATTGATACTTAAGAACTGAATATTCTCGAAAATTATTTACCTGTCATGCACGCCGATTTCACCCTTACCTACACATAGACACTTGGACGGGCTCACATAACAATGAAATATCAGTTAATTATGGCGAACATTTGTAGCAACTGTGCGCAATCACTAATTATTTACGGGCATGTAACGAAATACGAAGAATCCGATTAATACGAATCGGATACGACGTATCCGAGTAATGTGTATGAGAATGAGAATATATCACTGTCTTAAAACTCCAAATCGTGTGATTGCTTTGTTCTTTTAGTATTCCTCCTGATAATTCGTATACAACGTTTTTAAGGTAGACGCTGTAAATTGCAGAAGGCTCTCATTTAGCTACGTACTGCTCCTAAACGTAGCTTGAATTCTATTTCTATTTTCAATTTTATCTTTTTGGTTACTTAGTAATGTATGTAGCTACTAGCTACATACATTATTAAGCAGCCAAGGAGCAAAAATCGCAGTTTTATTTATGTCTTTTACCTTATAAATTTATACTGAGAATTTATACTGCACAATGCTCCACATCTTCAACATAATAAATAATCTCTTACGCTCAAACCAATTAGCTTACCCCAAAGTCAGCACTTTTCTAATAGGTAGCTACAATAGTTATATTATGATAGGCACTAGTTACATCCAAAAAATATGATTTTATTGTACGCCATGTATCAATTAGTTCAAAATAACAGTTTACGAGCTTGTGTTAGAAATTAAGCTTGTATATTATTTTTATACAAAATAATATTTCTAAACATATCAAGGTATAAGTATAAAAGTTATTACTACAGCGCTTCTCATACAAACAAAAGATAAAATATTTCTGAAGCATTCCACCTGTTGTTTAGTTATGGTTCGTAAAATACTCGGGATCAAAGCGGAGATTTATTAGTTTTACATTTCAAAACATATTTCTATTGACAAAATATTGAACACAAAATAATCAAGTTTTATTTTACCAAACAACGCCCAAGGTACCAGCTAAAAGGTGTTAAACAAAAGATAGCAATGTAATCAAATATTATTCTTTAAGACGAGCATGATAATATAGATTATATTTATATAGATATAGATACTCTGTGGTTGTACTTTCCGCAAGCGTTCGCGGTAATTAACCTTAATTTAGAATCTACTTTTTATTTAAATATATAATTTTTTCAATTTATAAACTGTAAAATGTTGACGTTTTCAAGTGCCAGGTTTGGCCTATGAAATAAAGTAATTTTTGTTTATTTGTTTGATTATTCATTCAGGCCAGAGTCATCCACTGCTGGAAACAACATTACAAAATTGTTTATTCTCTAGCTAGGGCAAATCAGAAATATCTTTTGATTTATTATCTACTGTATTTTTTGGGAAAAACTACTGTATAAGCTTTTGTGATGTTGGATAATATTTAAAAAACTTAAAAATATCAATAAAACTTTATTACATGATAACAAATCTACGTCAAAACCAAATTGAAATTTCTAAAGTGTGATTTTCTAAAATGGTTTAACAATTAAACTATAAACAAGTTTCTTTGTTTATAGTTTAATTGTTAAACCATCTGAACGCTTGTAAAGTGTTTGGGAGACCCAAATGTTTGTATTAACATAATATAATATGTATATATTATATGAGTTTCAACAAATAGTGGTTCACCACTTTGTTAAGTACGTAAGTTACTGTTAATCGAACACTGAATATTGTTTATTATATGTAAGTTTTAGGAAGTATCAGAATGTTTCAGGCTTATTATAATTTACGAAATCAATATATAGATGTAGAAGTATTTTAGTTTCATAGAAGATAATATCTGTTTATAAATCTTCACTTACATACTAGACAGATAAGTTTCGAAGTCTTATAAACTCAGATATGTGGTATTTATGATATGCACATCAATTTAATATTACGTTTAGGAGTCCAAGATACTGTATTAGTATTCGTTGTGCGTGCTTAATATATTCCTAAATAGTATATTAAACTGTATCAGTTTTTGACACCTGTTACATGTGGAGCTAAAATATCTGGCGAAAAGGGGGTATTTAACAAGTCTGCCTACCGCTTTTTTTAAATAATAGGTTGGGGAAAAAGTTTCTTCGCATTTTTTAAGAAAATTCCAAACATTTTTTAATATATTTTATTTACATTTAACTAAAGTATGTAGGTACCATTTTGTTCGATAACTTTTTGCCATCTTGTAGGTAGGGACATGATCCCATTGCTATAGAAATTTTGGGACTTCTGGTCAAAATACCGCAACAAGTGGTTTTGGCAGTCCTCTCGTGATGTTAACCTGACACTGCCTAAAGAATTCTGAAGAGACCGAAACAGGTGGAAATCTGAAGGTGCAAGGTCAGGACTATACGGCGGATGCATTAACACCTCCCAGCCAAACTCTCTTAATTTTTGCTGAGTGGCTAAAGATGTGTGAGGTCTAGCGTTATCATGATGAAAAACCACACCCCTTCTATTGATTAATTCCGGCCGCTTTCTCTCAACTTCTTGCTTTAATCTCATCAGTTGTTCGCAGTAGAGTTCAGAATCGATGGTCCTGCCTGGTGGTAACAGCTCATAATGAATAATGCCCTTCCAATCCCACCACACACACAGCATCACCTTGTTGCGAGTTAACCCGGGTTTCGCCACAGTCTGTGAAGCCTGACCGGCCTTTGACCACGACCTTTTTCGCACGTTCTTGTCGTACGTGGCCCACTTTTCATCACCAGTTATCAGCTTCTTCAAAAATGGTTCGGTTTCATTACGTCGTAATAAAGAATCACAAATGAGTACACGGTTCATTAGGTTTATTTCAGTGAGCTCGTGAGGTACCCAAATGTCGAGCTTTTTTGTGTACCCAGTATTTTTCAAATGCGCCAAAACTGTTTTGTGGTCAATTCCCAGTTCTTCAGCTACCTCGTAACTACTGACATGCCGATCTTGCTCCACTTTTTCAAAACTGGCATCAATTTTATCTGTAATAGGGCGACCAGAGCGACGTGCATCTTTGACATCAAAATTTCCGGATTGAAAACGCTTAAACCAAATTTGTGCTACTCTCACAGACACTGCACTAGGTCCATAAACATCGCAAATTTTTTTCGCGGTTTGCGTTGCATTTTTACCTTTTTTGTAGTAAAATTTTAAAATGTATCGAATTTCTTCATTAGATTCACTCATCTTGGCGGTACGAAAAACAAATGAAAATCACAAATTTTCCTAATTTGAATTTGGAATTATGTTCTTTAAAATTTAAACTTTCAATGATACCAAAACCAGCCAGATACAAATAGTATAGCCAAAGAGATTTTATTACAAGTTTATACATACTATAATGCGAAAAGACTTTTTCCTCAACCTAATAGATTGTCATCTGAATTATTTGTAAGGGAATAAAAAGCGTGGATAAGGAAAAGTTTGTCCTTTGAATTGACTGTTAGAGAAAAATACCTCAAGGCACTAGGTCCGCCATTGTAAAGTCGTGCAGTAAGATTATAAATAAAGTTAGCATTTTTAGCGCAAAATGTATTGTTTTGCATATCGTATGTAAAAACAGCATAACACAACCACATAATTAAGTAATGGTACCATGGAATTATTGGTAAAAGGAAGAGAGCAATCGCGAACAGCATAATAAATAGATTCCTATGCCGCTAATACAACGAAGCGCAATTTACTCGATTCCTAACGATTTTTCTCGCTGCAAGTACGCGAGAAAAATCGTAGTATAATATCAAGTGATACCTCTAGAGCAGCGGTGTTCATAGACTATTATGTTAAATGTTTTTGAATTACGAGCCATAAGGCTTAGAATTATAGCACTAAATTAATGCAAAACACTATAATAATGTCAATATAATGCAAAATAATTAGTACCTACTTATTTATTACAAGGTCCCGTACCTTTAATAAATAAGTATGAAATATATCTGTTCAAACGGTTTGGTAGTAATTAATTTTTAACTTTTATTACCACCATTATATCGATCTAAGTTTACGTTCACGCTTAATTTTATGAACTGTGTAATAAGGTTCAAATTACAGCTAGACCTTTACACGGTCACTAGGCCAATTGTGTCTTTGAGTTCGTGACTAATAAAGGTCGCTCAATTGTTATGCCACAGTTGATATTAGGTGTACTTATAAACAGAAACTACGAAAGATTACAAGAATAAGGAACTTTGAATTCAAATGAAACATGCTACTTTATAGATTTGTATGGCGTATATACAAGGACCAACGTATTTGGAATTGCAGAATAAGATGATCAATTGTTTTTTGTAATTGTTTAATAACATGACAGGCATGCATCTTTTTCAGATTTGACACATTTTCGCGTCGTCTTAACATACGTAACATAATATGTAGGTTTAACCGCCTCTCTGGTCTAGTGGTTCACACCACCGCGTGTTGATCGGGAGGCCTGGGTGATTCCCCATGGGGGCAGAAGTTTTTCTGCACGGTTTGGTTGGTGGTACGGCTTCTATGTCCGCCTGGCTAGTTACCAACGTCTTACCTAAAACTGTCGCCAAAATAACAATCATACTATCAGGTGAGATGAAAGCCAAGGGCTTACCTGTACTACCATAGTTACCATATCCAAAAAAAGGTATATGCCGATCATACACTATACTCTTGGCCACGCAATATTTTATAATATCACTGAACATATGTCTTTTAAGTTATTCAAAACAAAGATAACGCACATTAAAAAATAATTTATTTTAACCAAAACTTTCTCGTCAATATTTAACTATAGTTAATACAAAAAAAGTGAATTATTGCTTCATTATAATATATCTTAAATGTATATTGGCAGTTGGCAGTCCCCACGACGTTTCCAACAAGTATAGGTGATTAATGAAATTCCGGTCACGATTTCTGTGTTTACCCAGCCTCAATCCAACCATAGAGTTCCTAAAAATAAAAAACCCTTCGCAAACCTTTAGAAAGAGATACTTTCAAAACGGTAAATGTCATTTTACCACATCAACCTCATTACTTCATAGGTACAGTCAAGTACAATAACATGTATACACATATTTGAAGTGACAATCGTTATTTCCGCCTAATAAGAGTCATTTACTGTCAGTGGTTACATATTTTTGGGGTCGACTGTACATGAATTTATTTTCCGTCTGTACTCGAGTTGGCCTTTTGTATGGCTCTAATCTACCTACAAACTCCTAACAAAGTTTATTTAATTAAAATAAAACAAAGCACTTCGTTATCCTTGAAGCTAAAATTTTTCACTTACGCATATAGGTACGAGCAAAGGTAACAGTGTTAATTGATTTTAATTAATTTAGATAAAGCAATTTGTGTTCATGTTTTAAAATCATTACAAAGGTATCTTTAATCAAGCAACTATCTATCTATAATGAACATTATATTAATAACTTCCCGGGAAACCAATATAGGGCTATGTAATGTAAGTATTTATTCAAACTAAGTTTGGCATCAAAATAGCTCAAAGAAAGAAAGGTTTCGTTTATTTTATATTCTTCCAGACCCTCATCTAACACTGCACTACCATCACTTTTTCATACCACTAAGGTAGCAATCTTGTGGCCCACCGATCTCACGACCACTGATTCTAGCTACGTGTTTTATCCAATCCAAGTGTTAAATAAATAATGGAAACAAAGTTTTACTTCTGCTTCCTAAGATTTGGTAAAAAAAGGCAGCGGCAGCAGAGTTGGGACGGACGGGGCACTACTCGTTCGAGAGGCCGCGAGAGTCGCGGGTTCCATCCCACCGCCTGTGCCGCTGAGTTTGAATAAACTTATGTACAGTTCATTGTGAGTATCGCTTGTCGCACATTGTGCCCGGTGCATGGCAACAGGCTCGCCACATGTTACATAGGGACTTAAAATAATCTGGCCAAATATGGGTGTAAACACCTCTGCCTACCCCTACGGGGAAAGAGGCATGATGATATGTTATGTTCTGTTATGTTCTAAGTTTTGATAAAACATTTAAGATGTTTCAGTTGTTAAATTGAACGGCGAAATGCAAAAAGATAAATAGACTTAAATTTTATTAAGCTTTACAATACACTTTATCGGAAAATTATTTCCTGGCAAGCTAATTAGAATTCAAACACGATTTGACTTTGTTGATAGTAGTTTCATTAAATAGGCTTTAAAAAATACGACCGCTCGCGACGAGTACGTAGACAGAATATTAATTGTTTCATACAATTTTTACTAAGTAAAATCTTTGGCAATCAAATTATAATGCTATTTATATTATATATATTAGATATAGTTTTAATTTGACCGATAATATTAACAATAATGTGGTAATACGGAAACTCGTATCTTTTAAACGAATGTTTACACGGAAATCACTGTTAACATAATAGTGAGAATAGTTTTTGAACAGACAATAGCCCAAAATATAAGAAAATCATTTAATTATGTCAGTAAATCATTTTAAGAAGTGGTTTCTGTTCAATGTCAATTAGCAGTTGTAGTTAATTGCGTTCTCAATTTTATAATTACTATAATTATTGAAATGAATTGTTATCTATGTACTAGCCATTTAAGAAGATATACTATCTTAATTTATTAGTTATACCTATTTATCCCACCAAAACATACCCAACCGTATCTTATTAACAAATATGAATGTTTTGTAGCATTAATGTATTGTAGGATTTAAAGAAGACCTCCAAAGTATAGTCATAATAATTAGACCACCAATAGCGGCTCCACCTTTGAGTGTTCTTCATCATATAGCTTTCTAGTGTTCACAGCAGGACATAAGTCTCTCCTGGTGCACGCCACCGCTCTCGACTTTCGGACGTTCTCATCCAGCTCACTCCAGCCCACCTACGAATATCGTCATCCCTTATCACAGGGCGTCCTTCTCAGATCAAGAGGTCAAAACTAAGCTGGAAAATCTATTCGCTAGCTTGATAACCACCATTGACAGTGACTTCGATAAGGAACTCCATCAAGTGGTAGATATGAGTATCTTTAAAATCTGAGTGACACAAGAAAAGAGACTGTGCCCTTAAGCATTATAATTATTAGGCATTTACGTAAATTTAAAAAAGTTTTTTTTATTCCAAAGAAGGCTAATCTGATGGAACGTGATCAGAACACCTGAATCACAGACGCGTTTCCTTCTTTTGAGAACAAAAATCTTTTGTTAATTTATCCTGTCTTGTTATACTTATCAATGTTACCTGAAGAATAATTTAATGTAGTTTCCCTAAAATTTCCATATTGAAGATAGCTTCCCCTTACAGAAAATAAAAGGGATAAAAGGAGGACATATTATTATCCAATATTGGACGCTCGGAACTGAGTGCGTCAGAGATCGTGTCAATACCCAATGAATATAAATGGCGTTAAAGATTTATACAGTCCATTACATTTAATTAGTCATAAGCCCAGTGGATATCAACCCTACAACGATTCTTAATGAAAGTGTGGGAGTCATATTGTCGTATTTAGATATTATTTATTGTAGCCAATCTATTGTAAAGAGCTGTCTTCGTATTACAAGTAAGTATGCAGTGGTCTGCAACTATTTAGTTGTTTGATTTTCTGACACTATCGAGATAGGCGATAAGGGGTGGGGAAGGTCACTCGCCCCTACCTTACTAAGGGACGTTTTATAGGTACGCTGGCTGCCAGACCTGGCCAGCAGCACCGGCGAGATTTACATACATTTTGACTAAAGCGCGCGTGTGGCCCGCGCTGGTGGCCAGCGTGTGACTGTGAAACGATAGATAGCGCGCGCGTGGCCACACTGGCGGCCAGCCCATTTATGAAACCACCCTAATACGCACGAACATAAACACATCACCACAAAAGGGTGGTGTTATTAGACTGTGGTCTGGAAGAGCCAATTAAGTCGTTTCAAGTACGGACGACTAGTTTTTGTACTACGTTCGACGAATATCCAAAACATATCAAGTTAAAAGTACTTCACCTAAGAAGTATATACACACAGTCACTCTTTTTTCCCGACGGGGTAGACAGAGATCTCCACGTGCTACAATCCTAGCACACATCTTAGCTTCCTCTACTCCCATTTTATTAATGTTTCGTGTCAAAAGCCCTTCATTAAAAACATTGCTTACATTTGGCTCGTTACGTGAGACAATATAGCACACGACATATCAATCATTTTTATAGCACGTGTCTATGAAGTTAACAATCAAGAGCATTGACCTTCGCAAACCTTTCTGCCCGGAAGCTATCTGACATGGTAGCCTTTGTATTAGACTCAATAACACTACTTACTGTGGGACCAAATTTCACGGTTGTTTTTCCATAGTTAACAATCTACTAATCTACCATTCGTCACGATCAGTGTGAGAGTGGACCATTTAATTTATTTTTTCAGAACTTTTAAGCGACCTCGTCTTTTTGTAAACTGTATTTGTATTTTCTTGTTTATAATCGAAAGTAAATTACTTAGTATAAGAATAGGTTGGCTATTTATTGTTAAGTAACATAATGTTGAGTATTTATATAACTATTAGATACATGGCGACTTTACTCTATAAACGTATCTACTGACTAATTTATTAATTTACACTATTTATATCAATGAAAAGTTTGTCCATTCAGTCATATTGTGGATGTTCATTCTCGGGCGTTGAAGAGGTGACACATAGCATAGAAAATTGATCTTAATGATGCCTATAAACATGAAATTGAATGATAAAATATTGAATAACCTTAGTTCATAAAAACACTAAGGCTATACAATAACTTTTCATTATTCATGCACATTGACGCGTGCAATTTAGAAATAGATTGGTTTTCCCCACCGGTCGATGAAATAAAGATAAGGAACTAAATGAGATTCCAGATAGGTTAGAGATGGTACCGATCTGACGACAGTTTACTTTCCTTCTATTACGTGGACTTTATTAGGTGAAGTTTTTTCTGACATCTTACTACCATCTACATAGGAACTATCAATATTTATTTGACGACATTTCGTCCACATTTGGATTTGTTAAGTACTCATGTTACAGGTGGCGAGCCTGTTGCCATACACCGGTAACAATGTGAGGCAAGAAATATTCACAATGAACTGTACATAAGTTTTATTCAAACTCAGTGGGATCGAACCTGCAATTCCCGCGGCCTTCTCGAACGAGTTGTGCCCCGTCTGTCTCAACTCGGCTACCGCTGCCTTATATTTACAAATATAAATAATTTTCTATATAAACGTGACGATACTTGAAGTAAACTTTTGTTTAAAAGATAGTATAAAACTGATTTAGCTTTATACCCTATTTTAGCTATCGCAGTGTCAGTTCAATATTAACAAATCCAATTAAATTTATGGCTAGTTTTACACCTGGTGAATTTCGTGCCGAGACAGCATAATCTGGCAGCAAACGGGTCTGATTGTACCCAAGTTACTAGTAGTAGGGTCACGTTCATCTAGTAATTAGTCTGTTTGACTTAATTATGGAGCAGACATTATTACTGAAATAACTTTGAAATATTTTTATTGAACCACTTTTTAAACATTGCGTTAATTTTTTGTTGCTGATTCTATCTTGATTTATTATTGTAATAAAGTTTATTTAAAAACATTACTGGAACGGTGATAAAAATATTACACCAACCGCGCAACGACTTTAATGATTATAGCTGCCATACTACACCGTAAAACAATTTTGTACAAATTAAACTGTTCAGACAAATGAACTACTGAAAAAAGAGGGATCCGTTCTTATTGTCGGATCTGTGTCTTCACTAACCTATCTTAAATCCAAAAAAAATTGATCTGTTTTGATTTGATCTCTTAAACTTTATATTTTACGTTGTATTCACGAATAAGAACTGGATTGTTGCAATTGTTACAACACATTAGAATAAACATTTACTCGTTACAATAAACATTGACCCAAAATTAATACATAGATACATACATATAATCACGAGTTTTATCCCCTAAGGGTTGGTCAGAGACTAGGCAAAAGCACGGCAAAAGCAGTCTACTGCCATAGTCCGCGCTTCACCAAGAAGGTGACCGGCAAGCACTCACCGTGACAGGTGGTGAGCCCGTCGCCGCTATTGGCTATTGGATGGTTGTGCAGTTCTAAGTCCATTAGTCGCCTTTTACGACACCCAAGGGAAGAGATGGGTTGGTAGTTTTCTTTAAGGAGCCGCTTCCACACGGCTCGAAATAAATAAATGTAATAAAATGTATGCCAATCAAAGTTTATTTACTTTTTTCTCACGTTTTTCATACATTTTTCATAGATAGAGATTTTTCATAGCCTTGCTAATGAAATTGGAAATGTTATATAATGTCCAGAAACGCAATTTCTGTACTTAACCTTTAGGCTTCGGGACCTTCACAATTTAATAGCAGTAATAAAGAACTACGCGCTAAGGAAAAATACCGTCAAAGTTATATTTAGTAGTTCGAACAAAATTAATTTTCTATATTTTTCAAGCTCTTGTACAAAATTGGACTCTATTTCCTAAAGCTGTTGTTCTAATTTAATTTGACAAGTTAAATACAATATCAAATTACGCTTTAAAAGATTAAAGGGTAATTGTTTATCATAGTAATAAGGGTCGGATACAGAAATACCTTTATAAAATGAAATCTAAATCATTATCAACTTATTTATTCCGTGGACTAAAGTTAGACTTGGTTTTAAACTACCTTACCAATGAGTGACAAAATATATAAATATATAAAAAGTTATTAAACTCTCAAAACATTATTGTGTTTAAAAATACACAATATTCCTTCTGAAGTGCCTACTTTAAGCGTTATAGGTGAGGATTAAATGAGCCCGAGGAAAATATGAAAAGATACTCGAATTTAATAAGTCAGATCTCGAAAACCACACAGGTCTAATGTTGTTTTTTTACATCAAAAGCAAAGTTTACGAATGACCCCACTGAGCACTTGCGAGTCTCGACTATATTTAATACACTGCCTCCTAATAATTCTACGTTGTGTTTCATAATGAATGCTCAAAGTAGCTCCACTGTTTAAGTCAAAAACAAAGCTACTTTCGCCATGTCCCTAATTACAAAGTTAGTAATCACGAGAATTTCTGTGCCTCTGATGGCACGTACCAGCTTAATTCCTCTTTGATGTTGCTATCCTTGTTGAATACGAAGGCAAACAGAACAAATGACATGTGAGGCGTTGAAAAATAATGATACACGAATTGTAGGAAGAAAGGGTCGGATCCGTGCGGTTTGGCATCGAGGGACTTTCAAGGCTTTCATATATCTGGCCTTGGGATGAAAACGATATTCAATTGTCATTATTTTTCAGTCGTCTGCAATCCAAATTCATTATTCAAAATTGATTTATTTTGGGGATTACATGTGTAATACGGCTAGTTCAACATCTGATGTCAAAATTTTAGAATAAAACAATCGTACAAATTTAACTACTTCGACATTTATCTACAGCTCAAAATATAAAATCAAAATACGTTTTTTACTAGAAAACCGAATCAAATTGAAATCTAATTGAAATTAATTTTTAATTAGATTTCAATTTGATTCGGTTATTTAAGACGATTAAGTTATTTAAGACAAGGCAAAGTAATAAAAGTACTTAGTATATTCCACACCATTATATTTTCACAATGAACTGAAAATGATTGCTTGTATTCATTTACGTTGGTTTATTCATGAAAAGGTAGCAGAGAGACGTAACATATAGTTGAACGAGTTGTCACAAACTGTTATAAAACCATTTCACACAGAACAAACAAACAATACGTAAGTAGGTACTTTGAATTTTGAAAGTTTCCTGATATATAGCAGCTGTGGCAGAACGAGCCAAGGTTCAACTTGCCTAATATCACTATTAATGGGATTATTATAAGACATATTGATTTGTATAGAAACTCAAACGTTGAAAACTACGAACACAACTACATCACCGTTTTGAAGTCTAAGCTTCTCAAAGAAAATAAATATTTAGTTTTGTATTTATGATAGGGACTAAACAAAAGAAATGCATGTGTATATAAATGCTTGTAAATATATGATTAATTTGATAATAGTTTATGTATAATGACTTATACGAAATACGCTTGCTCGCATATCTCACACGTGTTTTAAAAGCACAGATGCAATACAAAACTAAATATCTAAAAAAACAATTACATACTTTCTGCCAATAGCAGTGTTGGATAGCTTTAGTTAACTTTTCAATAATAAAGAGCTTTAAACACTCAACACAAATCATGGCGCTCGCGGTACTGAACCTTAATATATAATCTATACATATAATAAAACTGTAGAGGTCGAATGTCTGTACATAGAAAACAAAATGCTTAAAATTAAGTCAGGGGGCTAATCTCTAAAATGGCTGGACCGTTTTCAATGAAATTTTGCGATACCTTATATCCTAGGTCAACATCTTAAATACTTTTTATTCCGGAAAATTAAAGGGTTCCAGTGGGATACTTAGAAACCATAGTAACCGCGGACAAAGACAACAATTATATTATATACTAGCAACAGCTCGTTTATCATGTAATTGTAAAATATTGACGATTTTAAAAGCCAAGTTTGACCTATGAAATAAACTTATTTTTGTGTTATTGTTTATATATAGAGTGTATAAATACACTTATATTCACCCCTTCATCCCGGCGGGGTCGGCAGAGATTACAATCTTCCACTTGCTTGTTTATTTGTACAGTAAATACAAAAAAAATATACATTTATAACACTTATCAGTGCCTTGAAATGCCCTGAAACGTGTAATCGGTACTAAACAAGTATCTAAATCTCTTAAAGCACTCGATTAATGTCCTTGGCCCTGTAATAAAATAAGTGGAAATGAATAAAACGAAGAAAGTAAATCGAAAAGCACACTCCTTGACTGTTTTGGTGATAATAATTTGTTTATCATTTGCCTCCTTATATTCGTTTTCATTTCATTAAAATAATAAATTAGAACTAACGGATCTATTCGGTACCTATATACATATTTATAGAACTTAGTTAAATATTATACCAAAAAAACAGTCTACAATTTACAAGTCGTAATCTTTTTTAGCAGCCACAATAGTTTTAGTTAAATGTAGTTAATTTTCAATAATCCAATTACTTCCACTATAGGAAATTAAAAAGCATTATCATTAAACACTAGAGTTTTCTCTAGAACTATTATTATTATAAATCCCATTAGTAAAATAAAATAGTCAGTAGGTGAAATGAACTCGATTCATTTCGCTTTGCTTAAATCCTCAATGCGTTAATATTGGAAAATCTTTGAAGCGAGTTGTTTCATTTGAAAATTCTCAGCTTACTGCAAATACGTTCATATTGAATTGGAATGTAAGATTTTCTCGAGTAGTTTCCTTTTTAGGATTTTTGCAATTAAGAATATATAAATATTAAAGTTAGAGGAGCTCGGTGGCGTAGTGGTCAGTGCGGAGGAGCTCGGTGGCGTAGTGGTCAGTGCGCTTTGGCTTCGATCGAAAACAAAGCTACCTTCGCCATGGTCAGGCCGTTGATGGGTGACCAAGACTTTGTGATCTCGAGCTCCTCCGTGCTTCGGAAGGCACGTTAAGCCGTTGGTCCTGGTCGCATTTGTGACCGTTTCTACCCACCAACCCGCATTGGGCCAGCGTGGTGGTGTTACGGCCCATACTCCTCATGTGTTTCTCCATGAGGAAGGCCTGTCCCAGCAGTGGGACGTATATAGGCTGATGACGAAATATTAAAGTTAATCGAAAACTTTCAGGACCTTTTTTTTTTTATTTTCTCCATTAACACAATAACAATACTTCATTGCACAATATTCCAAACTGCACAACAGACACATTCCATAACGTGATACTTTTTTGATGACGGTAAAAGTATTTAAAGATGTTTTCATGAAATGCTAAGGCCCAATTTCAACTCTTTCAGAAGAATTCCTTTTAAAAGGGAAGTAATGAATTGTCATTTAATTATTTGGTCAGCCGAAAAGGTCAGCTGAAAAATCAATAAGCAAAAAAATACAATTGGTCAGCTTAAATAACTAATTGCTTAGTAACTTATGCGCAGCAAATATTTCTAAATCTATTCGAATATTTTGCTAACCGTTAAAATATCTCCCCTTTTAGAATTGATTGTTGATTCCATACAAATTTTGTTCCATTTTCGAATTTATCTGCTAGATAGTGTCAATTTCAATTTAAAGATTGCGAAACCAGCAAATTGATGTAAAGTAGGTTTTATTTCAATATAATCACTAAGAATTATTCAAAGCAGTTCGTTAAGGTTCTGCGCTTCATTCTTAGTAAATATCCAGTGGAAATGTTAAACAATAAAATAGGTAAGTGCCGAATTAGGTACAACCACACAAAAGCCTTTGTTAACCATTAAAACAATCGAGTTAGCTAAAAGTTTCTTTGAAATTATTTGATCAATCGAAATACATATATTGCGTAATGTATTTATGTTAATCTTATGACCTTACCGGTCATCGCTGACAAAATAATCTTATGCGGAGATTATAAGGGTGACTATAAATAATAGGTGCACGATTTTCGCCGCATGACAAAACCTACAATAACTATCTATATCTAATGTGACGTTCTAAAATAAAATAAATAATAATAAATATTCAAAAATGTTACGGACTGATACTCTGTCACATGTTTTCATAAAATAAATATCAAATTTAAACTAGCCGTAGCTAAAACGCGACGCTTTAAAATAGAAATCCAGCTTATATGGCAATTCGGTTAGACCGAGGTTGACTAAAATCGTAGGATTCAGAGTAGTCTAAGAATGCTTGCAACAAAGTTAATGCTCAATTGTTCGCCGTAGGCGATCGCTTGCTGCGAATAGATGATCGATTTGGCGGGCAAAGCTTGATGACCTTCGTGGTCGAGGGGTCTGTATGCCGGTCTCAAGGCGTCGCTATCTCGAAAGGTTCTGGGTTCGATCCCCCGTGGGGACAAATGTTTGGGTGATGAATTTTCAGGCGTTTGTTCTCCAGTCTTGGATGTTTATATATATTTATATATTTAGGATCGTCATCAGCCTATATACGTCCCACTGCTGGTGGGTAGGAACGGTCACGAATGCGACCGGGACCAACGGCTTAACGTGCCTTCCGAAGCACGGAGGAGCTCGAGATCACAAAGTCTTGGTCACCCATCCACGGCCTGACCATGGCGAAGGTAGCTTTGTTTTCAATCGAAGCCAAAGTGCACTGACCACTACGCCACCGAGCTCCTCATATATATCAACATTATAAACTCCTCATATATTTAGGATATTTATATAATATGTATTTATCTATTACATATATTTATCCGCCATCTAGTAACACAGCAGCATTAGTTACTTATTATGGGGCTAGTTGATAGGTGTGAATGTTGAAAAAAAAGCATAGCATAGAGAAGGGAGTACGCAGGAATCCTTTGATTTTTCATTTCTTTCGTTCGCTTCTGATTAATTTGCGGTGTGATGTGAACCAAAGTATGAGGTGAAGCGATGCTCGTTTGTTTCGCTCGCCCGAGCGCACATTGACAATGTAGCCAGCACTCTAACGGCGCAGTATCTACATAGTCTGATATTTTCAAGCAATTTGAACAAGTCGCCTCCAATTTTGATGAACTTGTGTAAATAAAGTCGCAATTTCATTAAAATTGAATAGTTATAATAGGCGCAAATAAAGCGATACGCCTAACGACTTGCCGCGTGGATAAAATCGACCGATGTAAATCCTAACTATACCTTGTTAGTTAGATTTTACTTTATATCAGCTTATTGTCTTATAGCGGAACGTCTAATACCATAGCTGTGTTCGTAAATACAGTCAGTCATCAACCAGTCATACCACATTGCATTGTTTCAAAAGCAATACAAATTACACTGATTTAAGCTACGAGTTCGATAACTTAACAAATTTTATCTGTCCTAAAATATAACATTATTGTTCTTGATATTTCCTTCCTTGGTATTGCCATAGTATGCGACAAATTAGAACTACTTAATAAGAACTGGTGCTCTGTACGAGATTTTTACAATTATCTAGTCTTAATTTGTAACAAGTAAAATTGTTTATAATAATAATAATAATAATCTTTATTTCGGACTTTGTAACATTCTTTTTTTGATAAGTATGCATTAGTAGCAATTTTTGTACTACTTACTATATTAGTATTGTTAGTATATAAACCTAGAAACTTATAATATAAAAACTATTGCGTAAAACCTCAGACGTAAAACCCATAGCAGTCTCCACCCAATGCCGTTGGATGGGACAGTCCACTCTGGCAGCCCGAAGTGCCCGAATAACATTCAATTGAATGGTTAATAATTGCCTCGCTAAAATCGTCAAAATATCATTTATATCAAATCAACAATACCATCGGAACTAAATTATTCCTTGAACCCAAATAAAAAAAGGATCGTAAAAATAATACAAATAGAAACAATTGCTACGAGAATGTTTGTTCTAGATAGGCACATTGAATTATTGGACGTGCAAAAAGCAAATATCAATTGTAAAGTCACACGGTGTTGCAATGCGATGCAAGTAAAACCCATGTTCATAGTAAGTTGTACTAAGAACTATGGCCTTTCTTGTAGTAGCGTGGTGCTTAAGCCTGTCACCATGTGACCTTGCTGTGCGATTAAATCGGCACGAATTTAGGAATACTGATTATGGTATGGTATTTGAATATTGATACGCAGGTTTGACTTTGTTATTATTATTACATTATTACATACGACAGAATAATATTAGAAGGTAATTTTATTTGAAAGTATGTGGGCGGGTGGATTCGATCCCTGAGTTTGAATAAAACTTATGATCAGTTCATTGTGTATATCGGTTGCCTCACATTGTGCCCGGTGCATGTCAACAGGCTCACCACCTGCTACATGGGGAACTAACATATCTAGCGAAATGTGGGTGTTTAACACCTCTGCCTACCCCTTGGCGGCGAGAGGCGTGATGATATGTATTATTTTAGTCGGGCGTGTAGGGAGAGGAAGGTCACAGAAAGTATAGATGGACTGTATGAATAAATAAGTATAAAATAATTAACTATCCTCAGACATTCACACCTATCAAGTAGTCCCATTTTAAGCAACTAAATGCTGCTTGTGTTACGGATACTATTGACGGACAAATATATATAATAGATTAATACATATAATTATTCTGAATATACATAATATAATACATATATAATGAACATCGAAGACTGGAAAACAAATGTCTGAAAATTCATCACCCAAACACTTGCCTCCACTGGGGATCGAACCCAGGACCTCTCGAGATGGCGACGCCTTGAGACCGGCTTACAGACCACTCGACCACGGAGGTCGTCAAATGAATGATGATATTATTATAATGTTGATGACGGGAGTACGTGGAATGAAAACCATATTTTACTTATTTGGTTTTTATTAAATAGAACACAAAAGTGCTAACCATGTTATTGCCACATTAAAGGTAAGGTCGAATATCTGTTTTTAAATCATATAGAATATAATATATCGTAGTGAACGTTATGCCAAAAAATTTATTAATTTATGTAAGTACTGCTTATTTTATTATATTATTTTTTCAAGACCCTAGCTTGAAATGTTTAGCCAACCCATTTATTCATTTGCTTATAACCCCTCCATGTATTGTCTACACAACTGATCCAATAGGCTTTTGAGCTTTACATTTTACTATCTAGAAAAAAAATATATATAGTGTAATTTTAATTTAAGCATTAAACTTTTACTCGGTTTATTTTCTTCCGCGCAATTTTCCGTTTCACAAATTACATCTTTGCTTACTTCGCCTATTAGCGAAAAACTCGCAAGAATACGCAATGTCCGGTATTAAATAATGTTTTACGTTCAATTACTTTCGCTAGTAAAAAATATCTAGCACTAACATGCTATCAGAGATCAGTGCAAAAACTAATTGCTTGGTGCGAACTTCCTTAGGAACTGTATTAAATTTAACTACGTTTCCATAATAATATAAAGTATTCAGAAGCTAGATTATAAGTTATTTAGGTATATGTTACTTCATATACCTCACTTGCTAATATTAGGTCCTTACCTATGAAATTGGTGTTTTGTATTCAGATTTTGGGGAATTCTGCATTTTCCATACTAACATTTATCAGTTTTCTTCACAACGACAAATCCAGAGATAATAATTAATATTTGGCATGTATCATTAGACAAGCTTTAGTAATATGTGTAATATCACACTTCATAAAAATTATTTGTCGTTTTAAAGTGAATGCTAATAAAATGATGTATTCGGGAGGCACTTAAAAAGAGTTGTCTCCGTGTCCAATTTTAACACAATTAAACTTACAACAAATTATCAAAACAAATCAAAAGAGCTCAAAAATATAGTCTATTCTTAGACGAGTTAATTATTTTTTAGGAATACTCTGAATCTTAATAGTTACAGACAAAATACTAAGAAATACTAAATATATGAACATTATTGTACTTTAATCAATTATGTGCATTATATACCTACTAATGTAATTAGGATATACAGATTATTAAAACCTTTACTTAAAGGGCAATTCATTTACGTACAATATTATTAATTGAAATCAAATGTAGTCCCTTGATTTTTCTGTCACATAGATTAAAATTACAAAAAGTTAAGATTTTATTGAAAAAAAGAAAAAACTATTAGATTTCTAGTACATATTTATACAATAAACCACCATACAATTCAATCCATATACTGGTTACATATTAAGAAAATTTTGCATTGACCAAATTTTCAATGCATTAGTTTAGGAACTTAGTTCAAAGAGTAAAAGCCAAAATGATCAAAGTTCAATGAGTTTTAGGCCTTAAATATTAAATCTGTTTGTCCGGATGTTAAAATGGTGTTATAAATTACAAAGTCCACAAACTGTATACGTTCATAGGAAACATTTAGAAACATTATTCATTGCTTGAAAGCCATGGGAACCATAACTTAAGCTGCCAGGCACATTTTCATGATTATTTTTTGATGTACATTAGTAAAGTATTAGCATTTTTAAAATGCTATTTTACCCTTAATATATTAATTTCTGTTGCTGGAGATATAGAGTAACTCGAGTAAAACTAAATGTCACTCAATTAACATTATGGCTAATTTCGATTTCAAAATTCAAGTTACCACGGCGAATAAGGAGCTACTCACACATATTCAGCTCCATTCAGCGTTTGTCCATAGAAAACGCCAGTTTTGTTTGGAACCTGTTCAGGTTTCCGCGTCCGTTCAGCCGCGCTTACGCGACGCTTACGTCTTATATACAATTGTCGTTTTACATAGTAAAACACTGAATGGAGCTGAATAAGTGTGAGTAGTCCCTAAACATAATAAATAAAACTAAGAATAACGCCCATTACATATAAATCGTACGGCTTCCCCCTATTGCACCCATAAATAGTCCAGACTTCATTATGTCTGTCTCTTTTCAATAATTACCCTCTACTGTAATGATTTCTTCTACTCATTTTGCAATGAATTTTATTGCGCTCCTAAACATTTAATAACAGACTTGTTTGATTTTCACTGAAAATGTTGTAATATAACCATATTGTAAGCAAGACCTTGTAATAGACGTGACACTTTGAATACATAATTTATGATTATTTAAATTATAAAAGTTACTTTGTGTAGCAACTTTATAACCTTACAACATTACTCTGCCCGCCTCGTCGTATAAAAACTTTTGGAAGTAGTTCAACGCAAGATAAATAATCAATGGAAATTTAAATTACATTCAATCGTTACTCTCGATAAGAAATTTTACGCTTCATGAGTCGACGCCCATACATGTTACAGTTAAGACATCAATGTAATTACGACTTTACATAATAATCACAACGCAATCCTTTTTAAGTGATGCAAGCAGATTTGATTATATGTACTTTTCTAAATTTTAAAATTACTTTCAAAATTTTAGAGCACTAAAATTATGGATAAAAATTTTTTGATTACTTTTTTAAGGTCAACATCAGACTTAAAGCATTTTATCTAGAAATGTTGTTAAGTCTCGCAATTTGAACTTGATAGTTAATATTAGGTCCTTACCTATGAAATTGGTGTTTTGTATGGAGATTTTGGGGATGTCTGCATTTTACGTACTAACATTTAATCAATTTTCTTCACAACGACAAATCCAGAGATAATAATATTTGGCATGTATCATTAGACAAGCTTTAGCAATATGTGTGTGAACACGCTTGATAAAAATTATTCTTCGTTTTTATATTAATGCAAATCAAATGATGTATTCGGGAGGCAGTTAAAAATAATTGTCTTTGTGTCTAATTTTAACACAATTAAACTTACAAAAAATTATCAAATTAAATAATACGAGCTCAAATATATGGTTTATTTTTAGAAGAGGCAATTATTTTATAAGAATGTTCTGAAACTTAATAGTTACGGACAAATTGCTTAGACAGAATAAAAACACCAATTTCATATTACCTATGAAATTGGACCCAATATTTATTGAGATAGATAGATAGAAATCTATCAAAGGAAATAAAATTCACATATCACATAAATTAGAAAAAACGGCATAAGTTTAGTCATGCCACCCTAGAATGCACATCTCAATAGATAACATAAAATATCTTAAAAGGGATAACCTGATACAATTAAGGCGGTGGGAGCTATAATTGAGAACAATGTTACATATATATCAATGTGAAGATTAATGTTTGTTTACTATAATTTCTCAAAAACCTACTATCCATATCCACGCTTTTTTTGAAAAGATTTTTCTATATCAATTCCGAGTAAAACCATTTATCGTCTTCTAATTTTTTGCGGCAGAAATCTGAGTTATAATAAATTACGGCAATGATGAAATTTTTCTTGTAGACGTAGAATTATTCAAAGATGTTAAACTTGATATTATTTGAAGTTATTACATGATAAATAACTGAATAGAAACTCGGTTCTGCAGCGCTTGCTTGGGTACATACATCAATCTTACCTTTTCTTTTTCAGCAAAGCTTACATTGGTCCATTCCGTATTGAAATGTACGATGACAGATATTGAAATTATTGGGTTCTGTACCTTCACTTCAATGTAGTTTTTTGCTGTTTGTTGTTGTTAGAAAGTTGAAAAAAATAAGTTGATTCTAATTTTAAATACAAATCGTTAAGATAAGATAAGATAAGATAAGATATCATTTATTGTTATTCTGTGTACAAAAGGTCTTACAAAAAATTTACAGATCAAAACAGATTACCATTTTCAGGCGTACAATAATTAAAAGAAAATTATGAGCACATTCACATTCTTAACATTATATCGAGTCCAATTTAAATAGTACAAAAGTGATTCATAAAATAATAGTAAAATAGTAGAAACAATCGTCAGAGGTAAGAAAAATTACTTTTTCACATTTATTATATTATATTTAAATTTACACATTTATTTCATTAAAATATTCATTCAAATTATAAAAGCATTTATTTTGCAGCCATTCTTTCAATTTAATTTTAAATAGTCTCCCCTCCAAAGACTTAATGTGCATTGGTAGGTGATTAAATATTTTTATTCCCACAACATAAGTGCTCTTGTCTAATAGGTAGTTTGAGGAATTTACAATAGCAAGGTTATATTTGTACTGAGAACGCAGGTTGATTTTAGTTTTGGACATTTTAACAAAGCACTCATCTCGTTGTCTTACAAATAGGCTTATCTCTAGTATATAAATACATGTCAATGTTAGAAATCCCTTAGATTTAAACACAGTTCGCAATGATTCTTCACTTTCCATGTTGTAAATAATTCTAATACATCTTTTTTGTAGAATAAAAGTAGATTGTATGTTCACCGAATTACCCCAAAAGATGATGCCATACATTAACAAAGGATAAACATTTCCATAGTATGCATTTTTTGTCACTTCAGTACTTGTAACATTCTTCAAGATAGAAAGGGCATAACACTGGCTAGAAATTCTTTTATTTAAATAGTCAATATGTGATTTCCAATTCATATGCGTGTCTATGTTCACTCCCAAAAATTTTATACTGTTTACAATCTCAATATCATTATTAACAAATCTTATATCTAAAACCAGAGGTGCTCTTTTGTAATTTCTAAACTCAATTAACTTTGTCTTACTTAAATTTATTTAAAGATTAATTGATAAAAGCCAATTTATTGTAATGTCAAGAGTACTATAAATATTATTAATAAGAGCGTCATCATCTCCAGAGTCATTAGAAAAAAATATGGTGGCGTCGTCCGCGAACATTACACACAAGTTTTTTGTCAGTAATGGAAAATCATTTACGTACAATAAAAAAAGAAGAGGGCCCAGTATGCTCCCCTGTGGTACTCCCTGCATTACTTCATTATAGCTGGAAAAGGTTTTAAATACTGTTTTGGTTTTTTTATCGTAGCTGTCTATTATTATTGCCTGCAGTCTGTTTTTGAGATAAGATTTGCAGAGCTTTAACGCTAAACCACGCACTCCTATGTGTTCGAGTTGATTAAGGAGTATGCTATGATTAACACAATCGAATGCCTTTGAAAGATCCAATAGTAGTCCCATGCATCTACAGTTTTTTTTCCCTAGATCAGTCCATATTTCTTTGAATATTCTAAAAATGGCTTCAGTAGTATTTTTACCTTTCTGGAACCCGAATTGGTTGGCATTTAGTATATTATTTTTATGTATGAATGAATTTATTTTGTCGCATAAGGACCTTTCAAAGATCTTTGAGAAATTTGGCAATAACGCAATAGGCCTATAATTGTTGATACTTTCCTTAGGACCTTTCTTATAGAGAGGCTTTACCAGCGCTATCTTTAATTTATCGGGGAAGATTCCATTCTCATAAGATAGATTAATGATATGTGCTAATGCATAAGCTGTGTATTCTATACTTGATTTTATAAGCGCCATCGGAATATTATCGTACCCAGTACTATTTTTGTTTTTGAGCTTTTTGACGATTTTTTTCACATCGTTTGAGTCTACAGGAGTCAGGAATATGCTATTATTATTTGGATGCGTTAATGGTTTATGTGATTTGTCAAATTTATTCTCAGTATTTTCAGCATTACAGTGTATAAAGTGGTCATTTAATTTATGTGCAATGTCTACAGGATTGTCAATTATGTTGTCATCAATTTTTAAATAGTCAATAGTGTTTTTAATAATATTATTTTGTGTTGTATTTTGCCGAATTATTTGCCATGTCGCTTTATTTATATTATCATTCTCGTTTATATACTTTCTATTTGAGTCCATTTTTGATTGCCTAATAACAGATTTCATGACTTTACTGTATGTTTTATATTGTGCATGATATTTTTTACAATTTGTCCTTCTTGTTTTTAAGTGCAAAAGTCTTTTATTTTTACTAGAAATCATGATTCCCTTTGTTTTCCAGCTCGGAGTTCGTTTGTAACATATTTTAATTTTCTCTTCGGGTACGCAAAGATAAAAAATCATACTAAAAATATCCAAAAATACATTATAGGCTGTATTCGGGTCACTCTCCATCAACACAGCATCGAAACTTACTTGTGATATGTATTTATTAAATATCTCCGAATATTTCCCATGGTTTCTTTTAAGTACATACCAATACTTTTCCCCTTGTCCTAGATCAGATAGAGTTGAAATAAGTTGACCAGTATGGTCAGATATGCCTAGATCAAGAATTTCAGTTTTATATTGTTTTGTGTTTGTGAATATGTTGTCAATCAATGTTTGCGAATGATTTGTAATTCTTGTAGGTTCTTTAATAATATGATGTAGTTTATAGGATCGGAATAAATTTAAGAATTGGTCGGTTTTTTTATTGCATTCTAAGATATTTATATTGAAATCACCCAGAACAAATACACGCTTATAACTATTTCGTTTTCTCAAAATTAATCTTCGAAGAAGACATTCCATGTTAACCAGAAAAATGTCGAAATTACTATTTGGGGTCCTATAGACGCATGTTATTAGGAAATTCAGTCCACATACAAGTATACCACAACACTCGAAATGACGTTCGACAGACATTTGAGAAATCCAAGTTAAATCACGATAATCTACGTGATTTTTTACATATATAGCGACTCCGCCTCTTTTTTTACGTTTGCGACAATAATGTGAGGCTTTTTTATATCCATCAATCTGGCATATATTAATTTGATTTTCACCTAAGAATGTCTCTGTAAAACAACATACATCAATTTTTTTATCTGCAGTAACAATTTCTAATTGGTCTATTTTAGATTTAGGGCTTTGTGTGTTAAGATGCAGTATATTAAAATAGTGTTTATGCTTATTTACGAAAAAAATCTGTTTCTGTTTTTATGTTTCGTTTTGATGTGAGTTCATTTATTTTATTTGCGTTAGAGAGATATTCGTAAATTTTTTTCTGTATTAATTTTGGTTTTCTATTGATTTCTATGCCTGTTACGTTGTTTATGATTGGTATATTGATTGAAAACGATAGAAACTCATTTTTATACTTAAGACGTAATATTTCTCTAAGTATCAATCTAGTTAGACATAATTTATGATTTTCGAACTTGTTTCCTATTTGAAAGGTCACAAATGTGGCATGAGAAAACGTAGAACACACTAAGCGAGCCAATATATTTTGTTTTGTTATATCTAAGTACTTATTTTCAAAAATTTCGCCAACTATTACGTTTGTTTTACACAGTTGAGATATGTAAAAATATAAAAGTGATTGAAAAGCTAGAGGGTTACGCTCATTTGTCCCTGACAGGATTATTACATAATCATTCTTTGAGTAATCGGCACATATTGTATTACATGAAGACAAGACCTGGTCCGTTTGGGCGTTTGGTTTCACAATTGAAGTTACATTGAATTTATTGCCTATTAGGTTTTGCAATATTCTGCACATGCCCTTACCATATTGATCACTAAAAATCATGACCCGCCCGTGATTCCTATTAACGCTACAATAATTATTCTGAGTATTATTATCCAATACTGAAGTAGACGGTGATGGTGTTGCGGTTTTAGGTTTCCCCTCAGGATCGCTAGTTTTTGGCTGTAATTGTGAAGAGCTCGACTCATTAGTCTCCCCCTGTGTTTGCTCCATTTGTGTGAAATTCAAGCAAGTTTTCTTGAGGCTTCTAGGTCTATTTTTAGTTTTACTTCCATCTCTTTTTTGCGATGATCGACAAATAGATGATAATGTATCGGTTTTTTTTTCATATGCAATAATTGTTTTCTTCAGAGTGCTATTTTCCACCATTAAGTTTTCTATCTCACTGTCCGCAGTCTTTAATTTTATTTCTAACTCAAATATTTTTAATTTTAGTTCTTCTAACTCATCTTTGAGGTGTAAACCAGCCTCAGGACAGCTTCTATTTAGGACTGGAGAGGAATCTTCTTGTTCTGATTCTTCCGATTGTAAGGATTCAAAGGAATTATCTGTAGATATATTTATTCTATGCTGGGAGCGTACGGTGACATAGTTTTGAGGTGTGTAAAGTTTATTTTCCGTTACGCCCAATGATGTCGATGGTATGTTTATATCATTTTGTTCCACATTACAAGTTACACATCTCCAATTATTCTCCTTTTTCATTCGCATTAAGTGAAACAATTTCTCGGAAATATTTGTACATCCAACATGATATAGTTTTTTACAATTTGTGCATGTGAGTATTAATTTGTCGTTCATTTTTTTATTACATTTTGTACATAATGTTTTCTCCATAATTATTCAATAGAAATATTTTACTACAGTGTTGTTTTCAATGTCAAATTACTTACTTCGTGTTATGTCAATAAGGTTCAATGTCAAAAAAATTTTATTAATATATTATTTTTATTAATTGTTTTCCAGAAGTAAATTTTATGTCAATTGTTTCTCGTTACAAAATACAAACAATGGTCTCTTAAAAAAATATTCCCATAAAAAGTAACTCCAGTCTGGGATTTGAACACCTATTTAATTTTATTCTATTGCTCACACACCGCTCAGCTACGGTAATATTGATTTATGCGTCGAATTTGCGAGTATAGTGCTTGCGGTTTATCCATCCAGTTTTACATTACGAGCAGCATTACGAGTCGTGAGTGTCTAGGGTCCAAAGTCCAATTTTTATCAATACTGCGCAAGGTGAATATTTAGCAGTTCGTTATCGGACTTTAAAAATTGTGCACATCTGTATATAACTTTGCTGTTAATTTTGGCACAGTATGTTATTAATTAACATTGAGATGATTTATTTCAACACTTTCATATACTTAAAATGTTTATTGAACCTTTTTCGTCACTTATTATTAGCTTTTATGGTATTGATCATTTTGTCACTGTTTCCTAAAGTACGTTATCACAAACACTGTCACTTATTATTTGACTACTGCTAATGAAATAAATGCATTATTTTTTGTAATTTGGAACTTTTAAAAATTTTATAATCACGACAAACACGGAGCTTATAGTTTACTAAGCGTTAGTGATTTTAGTCGTAAAACTCCATGAAAGAAGGAAAGTTATCCATGGTATGCAATTTAATTAAATCACATTAAACCGTCCCATGGGTTCGGTATTTGTTAATTCCGGCAAATCCGTAGCGTACTATGGGGGACGCGAAGTACTCTTGCGAATCAGGAATAAATTACTGAGTGAACGAATTGTTTTATAAAGACTAAACATTTGTTACTAGTGTCTAGTTCTTCTAAGACATTTAAATGGATTTGTCCCTTTGGAAATTGACCAAAAAAACAATAATACAACTCAAGTCACTGAGTTTTTTACCCATTTTCTTCAGGTCAAGGCCTCCTGGTAGTTCGTGAACGGTTGACATAATTTGTCATTTCTAAGATTATGTAAATACCTAAACATAATAATTTATTTCAGTTTTTTTTGACTGGACTTCCAACCATTAACGTATCAATTTGTAATATGACTATTCATCTAACGGCAACATAGCCAATTAGTTATGTATGTTGCCAATTCCTTTAGGAGTTGAAAGCAGATATTCTAACAAGGATCAGAATAGGCTAGTTGACCCTTTTTTATTGGGCCCCAAATGATTAATTACTGATAGCCATCACCATAAAAAATAACACAATTTTTTCTGGAGCCTAAAACACAATAAACTTTTAAATTATAAATTATGTTTTTGCTTGAATGTCAAAAACGCCTTCTGGCCTGTTGGTCTATGAATTATCTGTGCCGTAGCGTCACGATTATTGTAAACAATTCAATACGCATGCGTGACATACCCGACAGTTATGCTTGATTGGTTGCGACTGGCGTTTGACGGATTTTGATTATGCGTAGTAATTGTTTACATGAAGGGTACTCAACTAATTTCACGAATATGGTGGATAGTGTTTTTGGCAGATCTTCTTAACGCAACTACAAGTGAGAAGTTGTTAAACAATGAAAACATGGTTATAGTGTAATGTTAATTAACAGTAATCTTCAGTAAATTGGAAGTACAACTCGAGTTGGGACGTTCTAAATTCAAGCGGCTATCCGTTGTACCCTACCCCTCATAAGTCTCGAACATTGTTATATTCAATTCTTAATGAGGAATACTAAAAGCGCGTAAGTATTCAAATCGTGCATCTTTTGTTCCGTATTTTCGTTAATTTTTACCGTCCGTACTAAAACTAACCTATTCGTTTTTCGTTATACATCGTTTATCAACTTACCTCACTACTGGCCACGCCTTTCACTTCTATGAAATCTTCATTACTTATTCATAAATTACTTAATCAAGTTCTTATGCATTATGTACTTCCTCTGTACTTCTCAAGGTTCCCCCGATTTATTAAAGAAGCAACTAAGACTAGATGCTAATTGAAGTAAAACGAAAGACGAAATTTCGGTTATTAAAATATGTCAAAAATTATTGATAGTGTACATAATATACGTAAATGAATTTACTTGAAATGCGATTAGTTTAATTCAGATTAGAAAAACACGAAAAATGAGCAAAAAAACTAATCGGTGTATATTGTCTGTATCTAAATGATAATGGAGGACTGTAGTCTCTACCTACCCTGGATAAAAGAGTGAGTAAAGTTCTTTTAGATGCTAATGAAAAACAATAAAGACGAAAAGAGTTTGAAAATCACACTATTTACTTCTATTGAATTTAACGTCAGTACCACTTATTAAAAACTAATGAACCTGTGCTCGCTTTGGGCGATAGATTCTGCCTCAGCATCTGCTACGTTTCAAGGGTAAGAATTCAATTTATTTTAATGCTAATATTCAGCTTGAATATAAAATAGGGACACTAGAACATTAGTAAGTGTTCAGAAAATCTGAATAATCAAGTACAGTTTGTTGATATAAATAAATTTGCGCCGACCCCAAATGAAATTGGGAAAAGGGCAGGATAATGACGATGACGTAATATGTTATACAATAAAACTACGTTGAAAATGAATATGACAGAAAATCAATAGTATTAATTTTAGCTTGAAACATCAAAACATACAAACCACGCTAATTCATCGACAACATAAATCTACTAAACAACCTACTTCCAAGAATGCAGTTCCAATTCGAATTTATTTAGATCGAACAATCCTATACCTAGTAATTTAAAATACCATTTCCTTTCACAAACATCTGACTATCGGTATCAGTTCCGACTACATGCGCTTGAAGCCGTGGATATAAATATAAACATTGCTTCGCCTGGTTCTGAACTCGGAACATCGTGACCTCAATATCAAACAATTTATTCGTAAGGCCCGTACACGAGATGCGTTTTAATAATTGCTCTCGATATCATCGAGCTCGCGAAGTTATTTTCAAAGTTATTGTCAAATCAATATCAAACACAACAACCAAGTTATTTGACACAATTAACACTCAACATTTTGTAAGCAATCGAACGTAAAATTGTCAAATCCTACAGTTTTCCCTTTTGCGATAATGATAGCGATTTTGTCTATGAATCTAGTTTTAAACAATATTATTAAAAGACCTATGCCATTAACAGTTGTGATGACAAACAGATGCCAGATATTTAAGGCGTCTTCTTTTTTTGGTAGTCTTTTCATTTACATACCTTTTCTGGTAGCAGTAATTTGTGGAGTCAATCTGTAACAAAAATGGTAGCGTTACTTTATAATGCAAATATATACATAACATTATTTTTACTAAGGAAAAAAAATTATTCATTTATAAGTAGGTATGTCGAATAATCGAACAGCTTACTATCTAACCAAATTTCAATGGATATGAATTGGATTTCTGTCATTATTGAAATTATCAAAGAACATCCGGTTCCGAACATCCTTTGAAAGTGATCCACTTCAGATGGCTCAGCCCACGACCCGTGACATTTGCCCGTAACAAAAACCAAACACCGCCCACACTGTGACAATCAGTACGTACAATGTTTGGCGAACTTATTGATTGAAATATTTTGTGTGAAAGCTTGAGATGGAAAACTGATCGTGACGTTTGTATGCGTAAGAAATGCCGCCCACACTATCAGTACAGGCACGCGCACTTGTCACGATTACGGTGTTTTGTTACGGCAATGTGGACTGGCTATTACAGAGTAGGGTAGTAGCATTATAAAGGAATAAGTGGTCATTGTTCGTAGAACTGACGGCCGTTGGGGCGGAAAGGTTCTCGAGTGGCGACCACGTACTGGGAGGCGCAACGTAGGGAGGCCCCCAACAAGGTGGACCCACGATCTGACGAAGGTCGCAGGAAGTCGCTGGATGCAGGCGGCGCAGGACCGCGAGGTGTGGCGATCATTGAGGGAGGCCTATGTCCAGTAGACGACAATTATTGGCTGATAGATAGATAGATAGAAGTGGTCGATGGGTAGAAGTTAGTTAGGGAATTTATTTGAATTATTTCTCAAACTTTTCTGTTTTGTTCACATGTTTAATTTTGTTTCATAGAGGCTAGACATTCGAAATTTAAGCATCATTACAGTCTGTTTGCTTAACGTAAGGCTTGTATGACATTTAATGTGTTCATTGAAGAGACGTGAAATTTAATCAACATCGACAAGGACAAAGGGAAAGTGACCTTTCAGCGCGTAGGTACTCGTATAACGATATCTAACGATGTAGGAAACTGGAAAACAAACAGACAGCTTATAGTATATATAAGATTTAATTTGTTATCATTTATAAAACGGAAACAGAATACGGAGTATATTTTTGGTTACCTATTAACTAGTGTTTAATGATGTAAGTAAACAAGATATGAAAAGTGATAATAAAATAGAACACCGGCCACCTAAATAACCGAGGATTGCGACATTCCAAAATTTTGATCACCCATCCAAGTAAAGACCATGCCGAAACTCACTTTGCTTCATATCGTATACTATAAATACGCAGCACTAACATTATATGAACCACCGAGCTGCGATAATTCTATTACGTGTAAATTGAATATGGGTTTAATAATGTGTATAAAAAATCATAACGTCATCATTACGGCATCGCTTCATATCACATATAATATTTTCATAAAGAAAACCAACATACTTACAACACGTAATGTGAACTATAACAACTTAACGTACAAGTAGGCCCATATTATTAGCACTCAAGCCTATAATAAATGGCAGATTTAATAAAATTTATCGAAATGTAAAAGGCAACACCAAAACTTTCAACCATGCACGTTTTAAAAGACACGAAGCTCCTAAGACGCTAGTAATATAGTCAATATTCGCGTAGCATTAACAAAATGTTTACACATCGCAAATGTAAATGAGCAACTTAACGTAGGAAGTTCGCTAGTGGATAACGTTCTTAGAGAATTAGTTAGACGTATTTCGCTAAGCAAATATACGAACAGCGAAAGTGTCAAGAGAAGTAATTAGTTCAGAATTATAACGATGTTGTTTCGATTATGTTTGCTTATCTATAAATACGATATGCAGTCTAGAGAGTTTCCGATAGAGGCGGTGATAGTTATTTAATGCGATAAAATTCTGTCCGATACACCGGTAATATGGGGAATAATAAAACGAGCGAAAAAAACAAACTTTACGACTGATGGTGACGTACTGTATTATTAACATGAGCGGTATAGATTTGAGTAAGCGAAAAACTTAACTAACGACGAATATTGATTAAAAATTAAATCCAGAACGAGCTTACAAATGTGGGTTGTGATTATTCAACTATTCGTGCGACTACAATACTAAATGAGCGACTAGATATACCTACAGGGAGAGCAACTTCAATGAATTTGTAGGTATACAATTCCTAGGAAATGTATAAATTAATCATAGATTTTAAGTGAGGGTTATTTTTTTAGAACACTTAAAAACAATATTTGTGTCAATAACCACTTTGTCTAAATTGAGTAGACATTATAATTTTTGTATGCGAATTACTTCACTTATGATAAAACGCCGCTTAGTATAAAACTACATTTGCCAAATATTGAAAAAATGCAGGACCTAATGTTTACACTTAAACAAATATTAGGTGTCTGAAATATTATGAAGCTTCTCATTGTTTATTTGAAGTACTCGTAACTCGAATAAATGTTTGTTGAACATTGATTTGAGTTACTTTAAATATACAGAGTTTAAATATCAGACTAACATACATACGACTATTATCCCGTAAGGGTTAGTCAGAACTAGGCAAAAGCACTGCAAAAGCAGTCCACTTAGTCCGCGCTTCACCAGTTCTTCGCAGTTCTAAGTACATTAGTCGCCTTTACGACACCCAAGGGTTGGTAGTATTATTTTAAAGAGCCGCTACCACACGGGTCAGTAGACTAACGTACATAGAAATTCAAATCTTCGAAATTCAATAACGGACACATTGTTATCACAACCTTTTGTAGATAAAAAAACAGCGACAATATAAATAAAATTATTGATGTCAAGGTAGCTGTCAGAGAGCAAGTACTCCCTTTGTATCATAATACAATGCCATTTACTGTCCACTGAGATAAAGTCTGAGCTGCAATTAGATGGGTAACAATAGAAAGTAGGTACGTCATTTCGTCATTTGCATATACAGGTAAGGAACTACGAAATATCTTCATGCAAAATTCTGACACTTGACACAAGCGTTTACAAAGCTTAACATTATATGACATAAGTCTCCGTCATGTTTTAGGGCTCTACCCACGTCACTTAAATCAGAGTCAACATCGGGGCAGTGGAGGGGAGCGCCCTAAATTGCCTCCTAGATCGCCTCATGTGTAGGCAATGTGGAAGCCACCTCGGGGCAGTGGAGGAGAGCGCCTTAAATTGCCTCCTAGAATGCCTCGTGTGTAGGCAATGTCGAGGCTACATCGGGGCAGTGGAGGGGAGCGCCCTAAATTGCCTCCTAGATCGTCTCGTGTATAGCAATGTCGGGCCAACATCGGGGCAGTGGAGGGGAGCACACTAAATTGCCTCCTAGATCGCCTCATGTGTAGGCAATGTCGAGGCTACCTCGGGCAGTGGAGGGGAGCGCCCTAAATTGCCTCCTAGAATGCCTCGTGTGTAGGCAATGTCGAGGCTACATCTGGGTAGGGGGGGGAGCGCCTTAAATTGCCTCCTAGATCTCGATTTTTAGTGTGTAGAGTAGCAGACGATTTAAAAACCAAATTAAGGGCCGATTTAAGGGCTGATTTAAGGGACGTGACCCTTTACTCTTAATTTTACTTAAATTCTTTTTTTATTTTTTTTTATTTATAAAAAGCTCAACAAATGACTCCACACTACCTGATGATAAGCAGTAGAGGAGTCCATATGTGAAGATAGCTAGAGCAGCATACTGACATACTGCCCTAGCCACCCTCACCTTGCCGGCCCAAAAAACCCATATTGTAAGCAGGAGAGAATACGTGTGCCGGTAAGGAATTCCACGCTCTAGCTGCGCGACAGAGAAAGGAGTCACGAAATCTCTTAGTGCGCAAAGTAGACGTAGCGACAGCGAAAGTGTGACTCCGTAGACCGTAGACCAGCAAGCGTACTCTTGTGTAGGAAAGGAGAAGGTGGGATAAGGTCAAAGAGTTCTTCAGAGCACTCTTCATGGTATAAACGATAAAAGGCGCTAAGCGACGCTATGTCGCGAGGCAATTGCAGAGATTCTAGGGATTCTGTTTTTAACTTACTTTTCATTATTTCTTTATTGGAAATTACAACCTATAACAAGTTCCCATAAAATAAAAATAAATGCGATCGTTTTAAATAAGTACCCAAACTAAATAATAAGTTAAAATTTTCATTATTCTTCTTACATTTTTTGTTAAAAAAGTAAGTAAACCAAATGAAACAATGAAAATCCAATCCTTGACATTTATTTATATACATTACGAAGAAAGAAATAAAGTCAGTACCTAAGGCAGTGATTATTTTTCCATTTCTTGTTCATGCGCATGAATTTCTGATTAGATTTCGGTCCTTGGTTAGGATTAACCTTTTGTGTTGATTCAAAAAAACACTTACGATTCATTTAATTCTCACAACAGAAGCTCACATCCTTCAAGAATGCTTATAACAAAAGGCTTTATGTTTTATGTCAATATTATGTAATATTCAAATAAAATAATAAGAAATCGGAAAAATATATAAATAACAAAATTTAGAATGATGAAGAACTGATTACTGTTCAGCATGTGAACAATGCTATTGGATATTGGTAGTACATTAATTAAATAGAAATACTTTGTGTGCCTACATTGTTTGAGTAGTCTGCTAACAATGTAGTAGGATTTGTGTTGATCGCTGCCTAAATTAAGAAGTACAATAATTGAATTTGCAATATTTGTGGAATAAAATGGCTTAAAACTGAGCAATATCAAACATAATCCCATTTGATTTGATGCTTTCCTGGAATTGAAAAATAAAAGTAACTGCTATTAATAAATATTTTTATATATCCTATTCAAAAATAACAGATTTGTTCATATCATCCACTTGTAAAATTTGTTTTTTTCTTGCACTTTTAAGCGAACTTTCGAACCCTGAACGCCTTAACACATAATAATATCACAGATAATAATATTGAGCTCATTCTAAGACCGTGCTCAGTATGAACGCGTTTTCGTACGAATTACGCACGTACGAAAACGCATGAACAATCCTCATCTCTGAAGTACTACGGAAGTTCAGAATCAACAATATAAGTTCGTTGCCAATCCGCTCAGAATCTTATAAAATTATTTTTGAATTTAGAACATGAATATAAAAAAAAATGTGAATTATGTCCGCCAAATCTGCGATCTTTTTCCAAAATCGAATTTTTCCTATCTTGCGAATCTTTCGAGCAAGATTCGCAAGTTAATATATAGTGCCATAGTGCCACAATAGAGTTCACTGCCAAAACAAGATTTTCGTGATAGTGTCTGTATAAAACATTTTTTGTCGGCTCTTATTGAAACAACGTATCGTTTTAACGTGTTTCAGACATGGAAGAAGGATTGGGTATCTTTTAACAAGTGTTCTATTCAGAAAGTTACCAATAAACATCGTAACTAAATTACTAAACAAGAAATATAACGTTTACACCCGACAAAAACAAAGCTAAGACATAGGTGCTCCCGTATGTCGATTTTTAATACTAATTGGCTTAAGTCGTCAAATATTTGTAAGCATGTTGACATGTCTTCCTAGTAACTCCAGTTACGAGTTTTCCCTGCAACCTAGGTTTAATTAGACACTACTAAATACAGTAATAAGTGAAAGTAGACGGATATAGCAAGAAATCAAAACAAGATATTTTATGTTAATATCGTTGTCACTTATCATGCTTTTGATCAGGGCCCCGATCGCGCTAAATACAAACGTACTTACACCAAATCTCAGTGGAAAACGATACGACCCAGCAACATTTCACGAGGCGACACGAGGAAACGCGAGTACGAAATTATGGAGACTATATTAATAATTTTAAGATTTAACATAAATTTTCGCTTCAGCTTGGAAGCTGTAACGTCATTGTCAAATCTGTTCATTTTCCACAGCGATTTTCGAGAGGCATCTTGTCTTATACATGTTTATACATTGAAGAAAAAGTTTATTTACATTTTATACGAAATCTCAAGAAATATTTTTTCACAGCTCAGTAAAGGGCTGAAAGCCACTTTTAATTTTTGGGTTTTATGTCGATTTTATTTCTTTTTCTTGGTGTTTAGACTCGTATTGCCACCTGCCTTTTTCCTGTCTTAAGGCGAATTCTGAGAAAAAATTACATTGTACTGCCATGATATTGTCTTGTCCTCGCTCTTAGGTTTAAATATTGATTGAACAAAAATATTAAGTGTCATCATGCTCTCCTTGTACCTAAGTTGCCAGTAGGGCTTATTTCTTATCGTCCAACCAGGTGGGCTGGAAGATAAGAAATATACCTTTTATTGATTTTTCTTTTGTGTACATTAAATATTTAAATAAATAGTTTTATCGAATACTGTAAAAAAACAATTATTAGGGAAATAATTGTTTCACAGAGGACATGCAGAATAAATTTTTAAGCGTCCTTAAATTATAGTAATTTAATATATCCATTATAACTAAGGCCCAATTAGGCGGTCGAGAGTTAGCACCTAACCCTGGGGCAAATATATGGGTTAGACGCTAACTCTCGATCGTGCATTTGGCCCTAAATCTATAAAAGCTATAACCATATATTCTACAGATAAAATTTGATTGTATTGTAATCAGGTTCAAATAGTATTAGGTACTCCAACCCGAAACCTCAAAGACTTACTTTGAAATCGACGTAAAAACGGTGATCTCGTGGAACATTGCTTATAGTACACTTTTAGCAGTTAAAGTTTATAAACGTGTACCAATTCGAATCAATACCATTTGTAGCGAGAGCACCAATCAATCTTTAGCCATGGTCTTCGTAAAATAGTGAAAGGATGAACAAAGCAGTCAACGTGCCTCAGCAAAGAAGCCAGTTCTTGGGTATCGCTAATGTGGTAACTGTTTTTATCGACCACGGTACAATGTGCAGTAACGAGCATTATGTTTACATAAATCTGACAATTTTTGCTTAGAAATGAGTTTCTTTTAAGCCAAAGATTACAAAATTATGTATTTGAGCAAACAGAACGCTACTCTGATCATCGGCTATTGTTCTGCGAAATAATACGTCTATTTAAAAACACTAGCATAGTTGGAATTCGCGAATCAGGAATGATTTTATGTAATTCATGTTCTTATAAGTATACCTTTTCATAGTTTGGATTTTATTTTAATTTATATTAGTTGTTAAGGTGTTTTAAAGAAGATTTTTTATTGATAAAATTTTTTGTAGAAGTGTATTTGTTTACACAGAGTAACTAAATATACAACCATTTTAAAACAGTCATTAAAATACTTAAGAATCAAAGGTTTATCATCATAAATTTGACTGAACCAATATCTTATCGCAGTCAAATAATTTTGTTAACTCCTTATAAATAGCACGATTATATGTGATCAATGCCTTATTTACTTGTCATTAGAAATCATTACGTTTCAAGAGCATTATCAAGAGATTAGAATGAATGTAGTGACATAATTTTGAAATATCCGTATGTATGTATCAGCCTGTTACATTGAGGAGGAAGTATCCGTAATACCTCTACCGCATCTAAAACCGTTATGTAATGTTATTAAACTAACTAAATGTGTTTGTAACCAAATTTACATACAGCAAAAATGATTTTATAAGGCATGATCGTATCTACTATAGATTTGGATTATTGTATTAACATTAAATATAAAGATACTTTATTTTTTGTGTTTGTTTTGTGAATTTATTCAGTAAACCATTGGCTGTCTTATAACTAGATAGCGATCTCTTCCAGAAAATTTGTCTAACAGTTAATCTAATAATTAACAGTTAAACAAAATCACAAACCAAAAAACACATTATTAATTATTATATCATATTTTGGTTTACGTATAATGCCCGACGATCTGACTGTGATCTAAAGACCTATAGCCAGCAATAGGCGTCTGTAAGCATTATGAGCATAATACATACACATTATAACGCATATATCCCCAAACAGGTGCATTGCACGCCCATACTTTAAAAGTAAGTTCGTAGGTTCCACGTAATATGCGGTAATATGGAATATCCAAAAAATTCCAACAGCCAGAACAGAGGACAATCATTATAATATGACTCAACTTAATTATATACAAATAAACTTAATATTTCGTTAAAAATGACTTTAATTATAGTCGTGTAGTAGTCGCTCATTAAAAGAATACTACCAACCTATCCCTTCCCTTGGGTGTCGTAAAAGGCGACTAATGGATTTAGAACTGCAGAACCATCCAATAGCTTATAGCGGCGACGGGCTCACCACCTGTCACGCTGAGCACATGTGCAGTCATTGCTTGGTGAAGCGCGAACTATGGCAGTGGACTGCTTTTGCCTAGTCTCTGACTATCCCTTAAGGGATAAGAGTACTGATTATATGTATGTAAATAAACTAGTAGTATTATGTAGCCTTTTCAATCAAAAGCACAGCACCTTGATTGCTTATCTTTATTGATTGATTGATTATACCACCAAACAAGGGTACTCACGTGACTCTCAAGGCTATCAAAAGAAAGGAGAGAACTTGAGTAGGCGCAGCGAAAGCATAACATTACGCAACTAACCTGACCGCATTTCAGTCCAAGAGCAGCTGATTGAAGCGGTTTTATTCAAATGAAATCATACATTTTAATGTCATTCATTAGTACGACAACTGACATGTGGTGGTCCACACCTATAATTATTTATAAGATAGTTATTAGTATGTTTTTGAGTTTTCAATTAAATATTTAAAGTTTTTATATTAGAATGAAACGCAAGCTTTTGCCCGCAACTATGCACGCTTGTAGTTTGGAATTGATAAGAAAAATGGCCTATATTTTAAGATTGAAATTATTGTTATTTAAGAAAATATCTGTTTTGATAAAATTGTGTTTATACTAATACAGATATTTTCTTCTCCATTGAGGAAATTTAAAAAAAAACAGTTTTAGTCACATTTAGGATTGCTGCTTAATTCTGTTTTGAATTGCAAGTAAATTGGCAAAAACTAATAAAAATCAAATAAACTTAAAGAATTATAAATAATGTCCGCTGCCTATATACATCCACCCATCCACGGCCTGACCATGGCGAAGGTAGCTTTGTTTTCAATAGAAAGACAAAGCGTACTAACCACTACGTCTCCTCCTAATTAATCTATTATGAAGAATTAATGGATTTCTAAAGTTAATAATGTCTCAATAAAAAAATAATTAATAATAATTTTAGAACCACGGAACAGAAAAAACGACTGTTTGGAACCATCTGGAGCAGTTTTTTATTTTTTATTCCAAGGAATATTAGAACCTTATTATGATTTTAATGTGCGTCAATCGATACACGACGAGCTCTGTGGCGTAGTGGTTAATACGCTTTGGATTTCGATTACGCAAACAAAGCTTCCTTTGCCACTCACATAGGCCTTGGATGGGTGACCAAAATTTTGAGATTTTAACTCGGACACTATTGCAACCGTTTCTGATAACGAACGACGAAGTATCGTACACTTGTGCATTCGAACAATATAAGATTACACAGCACTGAAAATAGGGAAATCTCCATTTTTAATCTAAAGGACATTAATTATAACGCGCAAAATCATAAGCAAAGGTTTCTGAGTTTAGTAGTAGGTACAGTCACGTGCGACTATATATATATATATATATACATATTTGACACTCTTTATTCGCTTCTAATAAGAGTCATTAACTGTAAGTATACATAATTATTTTTGCACTGTCGACTCCAAAAACATGTAACCATTGGCCATTATTTATGTTTAGTTTTAAGAAAATGTAGCTCTTATTAGTATGTAGGTCAATAAATATTTTTCTTTCTTTCTTTCTTTCTAACCACTTTTGACAGCAATTGACTCTTATTAGAAGGAAATAAAGATTGTCACCTCTAAACCGTGTGTATATGTTTTTGTACTCGGCTTTACTAGAAAACTAAAGAGTTAAGTACTTTAATATATCAATATTGGTAAAACCACAATAAATCAACTTGAACCAATATTTGTGTATAAGTTCTATTTGCTTTTTTACAAATAAAATATGTTTTTAAACAAAAAGAAGACAACGGAAACCGCACAATAAGGTATCGGTAGTCTCACCTACAGTCTTTTAATTTTTGACAGTATTCTATCATACTTATGTATGATGCAAGCAAAGCATCATTACTTACAGCTTAAAACAAATCTATGAACCACCAATCCCAGGGCACTAAATCAATGTCTGAACATTTTCCAATATCCGAACATCGGTCATTAACTTCAAAGCTAATGGACTTTGGTTTAGTTCTGAGATTTTTGAAACACAATTGACAGAGCGTAACTAAATAATCTACATATTGGGTCCTTACCTATAAAATTGGTGTTTTTATTATGTCTTAGCAATTTGTCCGTAACTATTAAGTTTCAGAACATTCTTATAAAATAATTGCCTCTTCTAAAAATAGACCATATATTTGAGCTCGTATTATTTATTTGATAATTTTTTGTAAGTTTAATTGTGTTAAAATTAGACACAAAGACAGTTATTTTTAACTGCCTTCCGAATACATCATTTGATTTGCATTAACATAAAAACGATGAATAATTTTTATCAAGCGTGTTCACACACATATTGCTAAAGCTTGTCTAATGATACATGCCAAATATTATTATCTCTGGATTTGTCGTTGTGAAGAAAACTGATAAAATGTTAGTATGTAAAATGCAGACATCCCCAAAATCTCCATACAAAACACCAATTTCATAGGTAAGGACCTAGTATTATGGAGAACTACATTATTTTATCAAAACCATTATTATATATGTTGTCTCTAAAACTTTTCATATTAAGTAATTCAAATACCTTAAAAATATTCGACGACCGCCGTTGTCGAGTCGTCTGTACGCTCGCGCCGGTCTCAAGGTGTCACCATCTCGAGAGGGTCCGAGTTCGATCCCCGGTGCGAACAGATGTTTGTGTGATGAATACCGGTATTTGTTCACCAGTCTTGGATGTATATATAAGTATTCTATATTTTCTGAATATTTATATGTATATATCGATTAAATATATTTATCCGTCATCTAGTCTTCGTAACACAAGCAGCATTAGTTGTTTAAAATGGAGCTATTTAATAGGTGTGTATGTCTGAGGATATTAATTCATTAATAACTTTTGTAACAAAACAAAAAAAAATTATAAACATACTAACAATTCTCTGTTTAATCCATTTTTCGAACAGTCAAATGTTCAAGTAAGTTAAACTAGGAATTATTTACATAGTGATTTTTTTAATTGTACCAGTGTCTTATTATCTTACTGTTACTGGAAATCCCGTTGCGTTTCTATCTATATTTTCTAAGAGATTAAGTAATTTGTATATAGACAATTTTTATATAGATAGAGTGCAATTTCT
Organism: Parapoynx stratiotata; assembly: GCA_910589355.1. Lineage (NCBI taxonomy): Eukaryota > Metazoa > Arthropoda > Insecta > Lepidoptera > Crambidae > Parapoynx > Parapoynx stratiotata. The sequence goes on from OU342466.1 coordinate 9,066,347, forward strand.
GGTATACGACTATTAAGTGATTCATATCAAAAGAAGCAATGTAGCTGTTAGTATGTAAATTCTAGAAAACTTTAATCTGTTTTGCTTCGAGTTTTACAAGAACTGGGTATGGAAAATTATTTCCGGCCAAGAACCACAAACTAACAAATGCTAATGCCAGCTCTACAGAAAAATTACAGAATAATCTGTTATAATAAAGTAACCAAAGTAGACTGGTTGTAAAATATATAATGCGACAAGAAAATGTTTATCTTCACTCAAATTAAAACATGAGCTCAACTTAAAATATTTTTCGCTTTAATAAAATCCTGTGAAAATCTCTTCGAATCATGCTAACATTTTAATTTTCTTTTAACAAGCCCTTTAACCGGTGAGATATTATTTATTATTGGAAAAAAATTTATAGTGTCACGAAATTTCGCCCTTGAAAATTCCAACTTGAGTGTAGATACATACTTTATTTTATTTGAAGAATTTTTGACCATGAAGATTATTTTGCATTAAGAATGACAAAATCAGCCATAATAAAACGAGTTAAAAAACGTTCTTAAAAATGTTATAGATATTCAAAATATTTTTAGGGCTAGTGGATCAGAGCAACGGAAAATTATGTATGCGTGGACACGGTTTTCATTTCTCGTTGGATGGAATCAAATTACTTGAATAAAGTTATGATAAAATTTTTAAATGGTCACATCTAGATAAATGCGTTAGAAATAAGAGCTTTGAGAAGCATGTCTAGAGTAAAATTGAGTGGCAGGATATACAATGATGTGATAAGAAGGAAGTGTGGTTTGAAAGAGGTCGTGGTGACAAGAATAGAGAATGGAATGCTAAGATGGTTTGGACATGTGGAAAGGATGGATGAAAGTAGATTAACTAAAGGAATATATAAATCGGGTGCGAGTGGAGATACTGGACGAGGCAGACCTAGGCGAACGTTCCTCGACTAAATTAAAGACGTTCTTGAGAAGGGCCAGGTCAAAAGTACTCGAAATCGCCGAGCATGTATGATGATTATAATGAATCAGGGATCGTAGCAAGTGAAAGGATGTAATCTCTGCCTACCCCTGTAGAAAAAGGCGTGACTGTATGTAGTTCTAGTTGTTTTAAAGTTTTTAATGGAGAAAGCTTTAATTGCATTATACGTATTACCTTTATCTATCATTTTTAGAACATGTAGTATAAAGAAGCTGGCGTTAAAGTTATGAAAGCCAAGATAAAAAATTATATCCTTTTGGATTGTTTGCATCATTTGTACTATAGGCAGCGATAGCCGAGTGGGGACGGACGACATAACTCGTGCAAGAGGTCACCAGATCTTTCCCCGTGACCTGTACCACTGAGTTTAAATAAAACTTAAGTTTGCTGTGAATATCGCTCACCCCACACTGTACCCGGTACATAGCAACAGACTCGCCCCCTGTTACATAGGGACTTAAACATATCAAGTGAAATTTGGGTGTTTACACCTCTGACTCTGCCTCTGACACATAGAGGTGTGAATAACTATATTATGTATTCTGTTATTTGTTCTATGATATAACTTTAGAAATTACAACCTTCGAGTTGATAAATTAGAATTTTATCTCTCTATAACTCGTGGTGTCTAGAAAGAGTCAACGGAATATTCAGATCAGGCTTCGATAACTGAATATTATAAAGAGGTATGATATACACGCTACTTGTTTTCTTTCCTTCTTTCGTCAGCAGTCGCTTTATATTCTCCAAACGCGTTTAAATAATTTTATAAACAAAGGCAAGTGTTGCGGACTGGCAGTTATTCCTTTTTTATAATTTTGAATTTTTATATTTTATTTTGTTTTTTACATTGTCATTGTGACTTAGGTTTGTACTTTGTGAATACACGGATTGATTTGGTTGCTATTGTTTTTCTCTGTTGTGTCTACCTTTAATAGCAAGGTTAAATATTTTCTTCTGTCTCCGTTCAAGCTTCCCGTAACATTTATCTCCGTGTCTTGGTAAAAGTATTTGTGATATTACTAAATTCGATATTGTCTTTATTGTCATTTAATTAATTAACTAGTCAATGGGCACAAAACGAGACACGAAAGAAACATCTATTATTTACGAACCTATTGGATCTCGGATATACCTAATAACATTTCATTATTTTGTTTTATATACATTTCATTTCGATTACCTTAAATCATTGTAAATATTAATCCAGAATAGGTTACTAATAATTTTCCGTAAATATTGATTATATTTTGCTTGAAATTGCTAACGGTTTTGAATTTAAAGCCCTTATTGAAATGAAATAATTTTATTGCAAATAGATTTCTTAGAAATACTTTCGCACGTCAATTTATACCCTTCCAGCACTTCGTTTTACCACCATTACTTGTTATCAAGGAAGTAATTAAGATACGACTAAGTTTTTGTTGCATTCGCAATATTTTCATGTAGGTCTAGCTGTTACATCAGTCGGTAGAAACTTATTTTATAAAAAAATAGATCTATTTCAAGGTAACTTATTAAGTATTTTGCCATATATTTTGTTCACTTCATGTACAATTAGTTGGCGTGCTCTGACTTACGTCAAAAGCACTTTTATTAAAAACGTACGTAGCTACGTACGTTGTCGCAAGCACTTAGCGGTCAATGTTTTACTCGCTATGCTGAGAATGAATCTTCCTTCCGCTGATAATGAATGTTCTTTAACTTTTTGACTAATTACAGTTTTCTTGTGATTACTTGAAAGGTTCGATGGCTTTGTAGTTCGTGAACTTTGGTTGAAAATCGAATTTCGCCACGAATTACGGTGGATGACCAATCTTTATAATCTCGGATTCTTTGTGTTTTTAATGGCAGTTTTTACACAGCACTCGGCGTTGGGTCGGTGAAAAATTTATTTATTTATACTTTATTGTACATACAACATATTTATAGAAACAAAACAGACAATTTAAGAAAACTCAAATGTACATGAGCGGCCTTATCGCTAAGAGCGATATTTTCAAGACAACCTTCGGATAGACAGGAAATAGATCATCAAGAAAGGAAGGATGTAGGTATGTCATAAATTAAAAAAGATAGTTACTTACAGCTTATATTTTCAGTTTAATTGCGTTTGGTATACAGTGCGAGAATTATTGACAAAATTAGAAAGTTTATGTAGTCTAATAAGCTGTTGACTTTACGACGAAGTATGTACAAAACTATATTAAAGTTATCCTGGGACATCATTTATTTTATTAATTGAACATTGAATTTGTGTCGTCAAATATTTCCAACAAAATTATAAGTTTCTTCTTATACCAGAACTACAAGTAGGAAATAATTAGAGTAGAAATTATTATGTACGGAAGTATAAGGTAAGATTTGATGAATTGCAAAATGCATTGCGGAATCGGCTAGTTTTCGCTCTGCGGTTGTTCTAACGGAATGCCAACCACTCTCCTCAAAGGGATTTATCTAACTAAGTACATTTTAGTGTACTTATCTCTTCAATTATCATAATATAATTTATTTAGGATTAGATAATTACGTTACAGTTACAACCCGTTTTCCCTCGTTAGAACAAGGTTTTACAAAGTGCCTTTGCTAATACTAGAATTTATCATTAATTTGTTGAAGCGAAGAGTGTTGAGTTAGAGAGTATTGAACTGTGATCATAACCCGCGAGCCGAACGAGCGAAGCGAGCGTGATTCACTTTGGAAAACAGCGTCTTGTCTAGTAAGAACTAGTTTTAACTGATATATAATTTTGATTATTCGTTAGTATCTAGTTTTACTAGTTTTATCAAAGACACTTAGTATTAACTTGTTCTAACTAAGGAAAAGGCGTTCTATCTAAAATCGGGTTGTAGCTGTAACATTTATAATGAAATAAATTAAAACAAAGATATATGCAAGGATGGTAGCAAAGTAAGTGTAAAGATGTATCTCTGCCTATAAGTATGTAAGTATATACAGAAATATACCGTTTTAGTGATCATACTAAATGCGCATCCTAAAATATAAATCAAGATTAATTACGAACACGACACTTGAAAATGATTATAGAAAAATGTATCTGAACGTAAAATGTAAAGCAGCTTATTTTAAGGTACTAAATAAGGTCAATTGGTTAAATTATGCTCGGTATGTCATCTGTGGACGAAATAATTGACCCCGCGTAATCTGTCCAACATGCAAATCATTTAGAAATTGAATTGAATCGGACACCATACCTCATCGGTTAGCTATTAAATACTTAACAATTTAGAGGCAATATATTCTTTAATTTCTATTCAGCGAACGTACAAAAATATGCGTTCAACGTTTTCAATAAGTTAACTTTGAATGCAACCAGGAACAAAGGCTTGACTATAAATTATGATTTATTTTGTACCCCAAGTACGAAGAAGCTCGAGATAATAAACTCTTAGTCGCTCCTTCTGCAACCAACGATGGAGAAATGTCAAAAGAATATTATTTGAGTATGTCCATGCCTTAAGAAGATACAGACAGGCTACTTTGGTCACTTCGGAAAATAGCTTCTGGAAAAAAAAATATGAATGATAAAAGAATTATCATTCATATAGTATTTTTTTCCAGACTCTTAATGGGTTCTGTGCGTAAAACGTTGTTATTAGCATTTAATAATATGGCCAGTTACAAAGAGGCACCTGACTGTAATTCGTGGCCAAATTACCTGAACCTACCTGTTAATCTATTTTTCTATGAAAAATATACTTATATGTATCACTAAATGCATCTCTATCAGAAGAAATAGTGGTTTAGGTAGTCATGTATTTACTATTGATATAAAAACCCATATAAGCTCGAAGCCAAACAAGCATACTGTCCACCAGACGAAAAGATAACCGCAGCCTATGGAACACGGGCAATATCGATTAAAAACGATGACTTTCTTTTTATTAAAATATGATGTAATGTATGTAAAAGTCGTCTGACACATCAAGGAAAAAAATCTCAATAACCAAAGAACTATAACATAGCATTAAAATCGAATTAAGCATTTTGCCTGATCGTTTGCGGTAATAGCGGTAATAGGCATTTTATATTCTGGGATTTCTAAGAAGGAAAATTCTTAATAACATCGCCTATGGATATATTTTAATGAATGGACCAATTTACTAAATTATATAGGATATACTTTCAGTGTTGTCTCCTTGAAAGTTAGTTGGGAATTCCGTAATGTATTCTATATGAATGTTTATTGTAGCCTGCCTATGTCCCAGATATAAAGTAATGACTCTTTGTGATCCAATAAAGTAGGAGAATTTTGTTTGCTTTTCGTTTAGTGTTAATGTAATAATCACCAAAGTAGCCGACATAGTAATAAATAATAGAATTAGCCGAAATGGCAGTGAGTTGGCCGCGTGTGCCGAGAACTGGACTTCTAGAGGTCCAAAACGATGTTATTGCTAGCAATCGTCGTCTCCAGCAGAAGAAATAAAACCCAATGCTGGGCACTGGCCTTTTACATGATAAAACACATTAGAGTTTGGGCCGTAACACCACCACGCTGGCGCAATGTGACTATTTATTTACTAGTGTATTTTACTTTAAATTATAATTAATACACAACAAAAATAAATAACCTTTCACAATAAATTCATAAATTGAATTTTAACAGCAAACAGAATATTTAACGACGTGCAATGAGCCTCCAGTCAATGTTACGAGAATTCGATGAAAGATAAATATTAAAACAAAAAAAAGAACAAGAACGACGACGATATTTGTCGTTAAGTCCGCCATATGTACCTTGTTTAGGACATTAAAGTTTAAATAAATAAATAAGAACAATATTTGCAATACTTTTACATTATTCAACATAAACTATAATATTTAAGTAACATTTATCAACTACCCATTACCCGCTTATATTATAAATATAAAAAGTAAATTAAAAATAAATATTGGAAATGCACCCAATAATCATCATTATCGTTAAATCAACACAAACATCTAATAGCTTACAGTGGCGACGGGCTCACCACCTGTCACGCTGAGTGTAGTCGCTGCTTGGTGAGGCGCGGACTGTGGCAAGGGACTGCTTTTGCGGTGCTTTTGCCTGGTCTCTGACTACCCCTTAGGGGATAATAGTCGTTTTTTTATGTATGTATGTATGTATCGTTAAATAATTACACAAACAGCTGCACATCTACCATCATCAAGTTCGAACAAAGGACCTCTGGATGGTAGTCACGGTTGTTAATCACCAACCAAGACTCTAGTGCATTCAAATCTGCAAGACACAAGTTGAATTTCCTCATTTAAATGTCAAAAACGCGTTTTTCAAATACTAAAAACTACAAGTTTTAAAAATAAATACGAAGACAAGTTATTTCTATGCGGATATAAACTGCAATGTTGAGGTAGTAATAAAACATGTAGTTTAAATATTTCAAAAAGGTTTTAAAAATACCAAATTAAAAAAATTATTTGAAGGTAAGCTTTTATTCAAAAGTTCTAAAAAGAACAAACCTATAAAACATTTTGCTGTCATTATGAAGTCAGCTTGTCAAAAGATTAAGATCAATTATTTTTTTTTTGTTTTTTTTTATTACACAGGCAAATCTCAAGCATATAAATCATTCTTATTAATATATCACGTAACATATCTTTACTCTAAATATTAACTTATGTAATAGATAAATAAACCAACTTCGACACACTACCATTTCCTGAGATCGCAATTCATTACAAACTATTACTAGATCGACAAATTGTAACATGTACAAATACTTTGAGATGTCATTCAAATAAATAGTATACTGTTGAGAGCTATTCACACATCACTCTTCTTTTTTTATTGTTACTCAACATCAAACTTGCAACTCCACTATTTAACTATTATCACTACATATTATAAAACTGTCGCTCCTGCTGTCGGTCTGACCCTATGTATTCTTAGATCTTTAAGAATTCGGAACGATCTGTTTTTTTTTAATATTTAAAGTGATTTAATGGGAAGGTTTATATGTATATTAGACAAAAAACATACAGTATATCATCAGCCTCTTTCAGCAGTAGGCAGCGTTGTTAAACACCTTCATTTCGCCAGATATGTTAGGTCCCCATGTAACATGTGGCGAGCCTGTTGCCATGCACCGGGCACAATGTGAGGCAAGCGATATTTACAATGAACTGTACATAAGTTTTATTCAAACTCAGTGGTACAGGCGGTGGGATCGAACCCGCGTTTTCTGCAGCCTCTCGAACGATTGGTGCCTCGTCCGTCCCATCTCGGCTACCGCTGCTTCTTTTATATATGTATATTAATTAATAATAATTGCAGCCGTCCGAAGCCGGGGCGAATCGCTAGTAATTTAAAGCGAGCTTTTCAGTGATATTACCTGTTTCTAATGTAAGGGACTTTTTAAGGGACCTTTTCTAGATAAAATTTTGCTGACCTTAGAAATCTCATCTGCCCTACTGATCCTGTTGCTGGTATTTAAAGTTAGGTTACCTCATCTCTGCTGTGGCTTAGAATTTAACGGCAATCCCTTAAATTGTAAAAAAAGTCCAGTTCTCATAATCAATTAATATGGTGAAGTGTATGGTAAAAAAAATATAGTGAGAAAACAACAGACAAATTGACTTTCGTTTTTAAAATGTGAGTTAAGATGTAATACGTAATATGCTTTTAGCGTCAGAGCCAAAGACGGAAGAAATAACATTATGTTTTTTATGGAGACGTCAAAAGATACAAACAATAAAAGACCAGTTGCAATATTTTAGTGTGTGATTTTTTTTTTCCAATAGGCTAGTAGACTCATATCAAAAGAAAGTAATGAAAATAGTGTTTTATTCACATAGTTTTTACTACAAGGGTCCGAAATATACAAAGTTCATCAATTATAAATAAGGGATTGCTGTAGAAATTCAATTTAACCATTTCTATTTTTACTTTATTTTTCATCTGATAAAATAATACTAAAATTTGTAAAGTATTCGAGTCATGTAAACATGGTCAAAAACCGTCAAACGCCAGTCTCAACCAATCAATCATCTCAGTCGGCTGTGTCAGCCCACGTGTCAGCCTGTGTCACGAATGCATATTGAATTGTTTACCAAAATCGTGACCTTACGGCACAGATAATTCATAGACAATCATGGCCGAAGGCGTTTTTAAAATTTATTGTGATAAAGGCCTCAAATTTTTTTTTATTGTTTTTTATGATAATGGCTAACAGTAATAAATCATTTGGGGCCCAATAAAAAAAGGGTCAACTAGCCTATTGTACAGTGGCGGAATGAAAAGGTTGATTAGTTTTCAAAGACTTTCATCTAAGTGTTCCAAGCACATGTTACCTTTATAAACTATGTAATGAACGAGACTGCTGTATTGAAAATTATACTTAACTGCTTAATCAGTTAAGTTCAAATTTACTAACTAATTAATAGTTGAACTAAAACCTATTGATTATTATTTTTTTCGGACTGATTGTTAAATAATTTATGAAAATAACAGTTCCTGTCAGTGTCATCATTGCATAATTTGTTGTCGTGTGGCAAAAGAAGAAGAAGAAGAATTTTGTAGTACAAAATACTTGGTCGTGTGAATGCTGAGAAAAATATTACAGAAAGAGTAGCCATTATTGACATTTTGACGAAATATGTATACACAATATTATCTACTCAGTCGGTACAGTAGAAATTATGGTTATAATTTTAAAAAATCTTAGGGTGATCAAGCTTATCATTCTGCGACTGTACATAATTTTCCTGCAACAAGAATCTCTTAAAACAGTCAATTCCGTTAGGAAAAGTATGATAGTAGGATAGATTTCCTGTTAGGAAGCAATATGGGAACTCAATAAATTATTGTAAAAACATTTGCGTGTCCTTGCCCTTATTATTTAACCCTTATCAATTACATATTTTAGGAAGGCCTGTACCCTCTTCCTGGCAATAGGATGTATATAGGAGTCCAATGTTTTTATTAAATTAAAATATAGCTCTACAGATACGTACGACCAAACAATCGTCACCGTCAAGTAGAAATTTTCACAATCAGCTTCTTACGAACCGTAACCATGTCGAGGAAAAACGTGCGAGATTGAAAAATAATAGTCATTGTACCGAATACTCGAAGGCAACACGGCTGACATTGTCTAAGCGGTAACAAAATAATGATTGCACGATATTTCAAAGCTATTGTGTCGGAAGTATGTAGTCCTGTGTTCACAGCATTCACAGGAAATGTTTTTGTCAATCAAATAAGTTAGTACTACTACACTACACAAGAATGCAAAAATCTTATTTAACGCTAAGCTATGTTTAAAATGTGATATTCTGTCAAATTATACAACCTCAGGTAAAGTCTGCTAATAAACACAATGGGGGCGATAAACAGCTGCTATTTTTTGACACAAACTCTACCAAACGGGCTGGCAATGTGAAAGATAAATAGTAATTAAAACTGTTCAGCATTTATTAAAGCATAAATAGTTGTTTAGGTAAATAATGCTCAAGAGGCTAATTAACGTGTTTTTATGAATAAGAGTGCTAATTTATACAGTATATGTGTAACTTACGTATGAGTTGACCCATGTACAATTGTACATACTCGTTGCGTAGTTTTAAAGATGTCTTACTTTTATGCACACATGAGTAAATAGCGACCAGAGCTTATGAGTAAAGAAATAGAGGGCGAGAAATTACTTTTTTTAAATATGGGAATTAATATGGTTATTTTCATAGTTGAACAGGTTATTACTGCCCTTCTTCCCTGGTGGTTCCCAACCCCCACACAAATCATTACTTGTAATTGTAAGTAAAGAAAATTCATGAGATACAAAAAGTTGAAAAAGCGCCTGCGATTGACCCTTCATTATTTATTATCTGGGGTCTAGAGTCAGTAAATCTAAACTAAAGGCTTCTAAAAAGTCGAAAGACCTTAATAGCAGTATCTTGAACAGAATAAAACAGACAAACATTAAAAATAGACTGCTTCCACGAAAGGCTGCGGTGACTCCTCAAAACCTCCTTTTAATTTATTTCGTTGGATCTCACAATTACAGCGATTGTTGTCTTGAATTAAGACTCACTGGGTTTCGCTTGGGAATTTCAGAATAATATGTTTACCCCGATTAATCATAATGTTATACTAGGTCTGTTCTTATTACGTACCCTTCTATCATACATAATTTAGTAGTTTTGCTGTGAAGGTAAAATTACTTATTTTCCACCAAAAAAAAATCATATACCTACGCCTTCTGCAAAACGTTCAAATTATGTACACAACATATTTATCTATTAAGATATCCATAAATTTAATAATAATAAGTCATTAGTTTTAGTACATTCTACATCAGCCACAAAATATTTACTTAAATTCTGCACTAACTAATATACCGATATTATATGTTACAGTAGCATATTACAAAAGTTCAGTAAGAGTCGACGTAAGCACCTAATGTGCTATCAGATTTGTTCTACTAATACATTGGTTGTCCGAAACAATTTGTCGAAGTCAACTTGCAGAAGTCAATCTAACTTATATAAGTCGATCTGATTTCCATTTCGATGACTGACGTTGCAAACTAACTTAATAATAATATGACGTAAATTTAATAACCCCTGATAATCTCTTCGTAATCCTACGTTGACCGTAATGTTGTGTACTAGTGAAACGTAACATGAAAGGAGCATGTATACTATAGGAATTCTGTTACATTGCATGGCACGTTTGTACAATTTGTATGGCAAATTCTTTCAGTGCATATGTGTAATATGCACCAGTCTATAGACACCATAATAAATATTTAGAATATTTTCCATAAAATTAGGATATTTATAAAATTTTCTTTACGTATTTCAGATAATTTGACGACCTCCGTGGCCGAGCGGTCTGTACGCCCGGTCTCAAGGCGTCGTTATCTCGAGAGATTCTGAGTTCGATCTCCGATGAGGGCAAATGTTTGTGTGAAGAATACAGGCATTTGGTCTCCATTCTTGGATAACTGAGCCCGATCCTAATGTCATGCAACGGGCACAATGTGAGGCAAGCGATATTCACAATGAACTGTACATAAGTTTTATTCAAACTAAGTGGTCCCGTGTTGGTCCGGGACACTAAAAGAATGAGCCAACTGCTTTTCTTGCTTAGCATGTCGTAAAAGGCGACTAAGGGCGTATTGGGTACTGGGTCTGTGATTGTGTAGGCGATGAGCTAGCCACTTGTCTTTCACGATTTTTCATCTGACCAAACCCAATTTTCGTATTGCTAAATGTGGTCTTAAGGAACACAGTACTCCTTGGACTCTGTCTACCCCTACGGGGATTACAGGCGTGATTTTATGTATATGTAAACACAGTGGTACAGGCGGTGGGATCGAATCCGCGTTCCCCTCTCGAACGAGTAATGCCCCATCCGTCCCAACTCGGCTACCGCTGCCTTAATGTAAATTTTATTCCCACAAAAACCCCGCATCCAAAATATTAACAAGAAAGAATAACAGAAAACACGCCCATAAAATAATATAAGCCATTATTTATGTCAACGCTAATTGTCACTGCTGAGAATTTATCAAACTGGAAATTTTATTAACTACAATGTTAGCGTTTACTTCGTGGTGCATTTTAAATGAATTAGGCATCTAACCGCCAACTTAAGGTAAAATCATTAATTACAATGCACATTGTTTGATCTTGGGAGCGCGCGATTGCTTACAAGTCAAAGACACAATACAATAATGGAGGTATAATTTTAATTAGCGATAGCTGAATGGGAAAAACGACACTTTTAAAATATGTTCGCCGGTTTATTTCCCAACCCTACCATTGAGTCTGCGTATTTTTTAAAATATGCAAAAGGTTCAGTAAAAACTATTTACAACATTTATTTGTATTCATAGAATACTTTTAAGAATACTTTTATTCATTTTTAAGTGGTTTCTGTAACTGGCTTATTTTAATGCGATGTTTCCTAATAGCATCCCTAATAATCAATATTGATTGATCTTAAGACTTTACTATAGAAACTATAATAAGGATTTTTTAAAATTATGATTATTTTTCGGGTCTATAACGTAGCCGTTGATTATATATAAACTTTATATTGCGACTTGATATTGTGTTTTTCCGTTCGTTTGATCATTATAATTTATTATTTTTGTGATTATTAACTCTTTATTGCACTATAAAGAAAACAGAAATACAGTCAATAAAACAAATATCCAATACTTGGTAATCAATACTTGGATAAATATTTTCTTACCCGCGCTCTCCAGCGTCCTTGATATACTTACCATTATATTGTTTGAATAGATATAACAAGACAAGAACTGAGAACTTTGATTTTTAAAAAAAATCTCGTATAAAGTTTATGGATTATCTAGAAGTCAAAAATGTTGAATACCTAAATGAGGGAATAATTCTGTGTAACAATATTTGTCCAAAAATCAATTATCGAACATTATGGCATATACCTAGTTTCTTATTATTTATGTGGTTTATGAACTTTTTTCTTACGCTGACTGAATATTCAAATACAATATTAAAGGTTTATTCAAATATAATATAAAACATTTCTTACAGAAAGAATTTCTTAAACACTTCATTAGGATAGGTTTACATAAAATCTTCATTGCGAGAAATATTTACAGTAAATAAAAATATATAACTTACCGTCGTTAACAGCAATATAAACAAATCCTTTCACACGCAACAGACACTGCAACAATATAACGACCGGCCGCCTGCGCCTGCGCAACCGACACAGTATAAGCAAGGCGCTAACTCTATCGCACTAAACCGCACGAAGGGAGCACTAGCAATTTTATACGCTATAGCGGGGATAAGACTTTTTTCACTTACATCGGGTAAGTTCCCACATAAATTACCTACTCGTAAATTAAAGTATATATCATACGTTTACTTTTTGAATTAAAATTTTCATATTTGAAAAAAAAAATAGTTTATTTTAGTTTACACGAGGCTTCCGCATTTACAGAAGACAAACTTAAAAACTAAAGTATAACATACAAAAAAGCTTGATTTAAAAGTTTAATGAAAATAAATAAAAATTGTTATGATTTTTTATTTCATAGGAGGTAATTATGTGCCTAATTTAAATTAAATAAATATACATCTTCGCTTATTCACACCTATCAACTAGCCCCATTTTAAGCATCGGCATATCAAAAACATCTATCAAATATTAAGAATAATATAAAATTATAATAAACCTAAAAAGAGGTTGGATTCGCAACAATCCAAGACTGGAAAACAAACGCCTGTATTCATCACACAAACATTTGCCCCCACCGGGATCGAACCTAGAACCTCTCGAGATGGCGACGCCTTGAGATCGGCGTACAGGCCACTCGACCACGGAGGTCGTCAGACTATTCTTCAATAATAAAGTCGAAACTAGTAAAATGGAGTTAAACGTACTATTGTAATGTACAAGATAATCTAATTACCTTATTGTAAATGTGCAATTATAATCTAAATATCTATGCATACTCATATTACGAAGTCTCATGAATTTTGTTTATTTTCAAGAAATAGTTCATGCACCTCCGTAACACACAATGACATTTTGCTTAGGTTTATCCAGGGTTTATCAAATCTAAAGTAAGTTTGAGTTGGTTTTAGTCAAGGTTTTAGTAATGACAGTTTAAATCGCTTTTGACAGGGGTCAACGCAGACAGATTACAAACAGTCCAATTTTCAATCTTCACTTTTCGCGCGTATGTTACTCATCTGCCTATTTTGTTATAAATGTGATAATCTTTACATATGTGGCAAGACCACAGATATAAATTTACATAGATAGCGCACGAGAAACGATTTGAATTGAAACTTAGCGTGTCTACTTTTTAACGTGTACTGTGACGTCACAGCCGTAATTTTGAGACGGCAGATCCAAACTGATTATAAGATGCCGATGCCACCGTAGCCCCTCCGCCAATTATCATTCTACGGGGCATTTTTTTATTCTTTGCTGCCACCAAAACATGCATATGTTGATATTCACCCATTTGTAACTTACAGAGATTTTGTTGACCTCTCAAACGACCCCTCAAGAAATGTTGTATTTATAGATAAAAAGATGTCGCTATCCGTTGCCCTCACGATATCCACGTTAACCAAATTCAGGAAAGAAAGAAGTTCTCAATTCGTCGGAATCTTCTTTTTTTATGTATGTTTCCCAATTACTCGAAGACGCAAGAACCATAACGGACAATTCATTTCTTGTTCAAAAGGATGGTCCCATAGTTTCCGGTTAAGATCTGATACAATAGAATCCTGGAGAAATCGAAGCAACTCCTAAAATTTTATAGCGCACTTGAAGCGATTTCAGTAATTATTTTGTAGTGACTCTATTCGATTTTTATTCAATTTAGTTCTTAGGTATTTTAAGAGCAGACTAATTCGCAGCGGCCAACCCCGACGTTTGGTCGGGGTTTTCAGACAGGCGCAGTACATGCACTTGAGTCGTCTATGTAAATGTATATCTGTGGGCAAAACCTAAAAGTTTAATTACAAAATTAATGCAAAATTAACAATTGCATGAATGACAAATTGGGTAAATACGTAACTGGCATAGGGCCAAAAATAAAATGACCTTACTTTTTGGCTTATAGAAATATATTCATAAAAAAACAGAAATTAAGCTCAAGAGAATAATACTACTGTTTCGGATAGTTTTTTGGTGGCTTGATCTGCTATGTATGGTGAAACATATAATTAGTATGAAAAATGAATTTTTACGTAAATTATGACAACCTTCATAAAATAATCTAAGCAAGTTACATCATCAACAGTAATAAACGAATGTTGTTTTGAGATATTTTGTGCCAATTATTTATATTGACATTTAACATTTAAAAATATGTATAAACAATTAAAATCCAAATATTACGAAAACTAGATACTATTGAAAATAAAAGTTATTCCCAAAAAAACTGGTTTAAATGTTAAATGTAGTTTAATGTTAGTATTTTTATTTACACTATTATTAGAAACTGCTTTGAGGAAAAAGAAACGTTTTTTACTCAGTGTCTGTTTTTCTGTAGATCTTTTAATTAATTTAGGATAAAATTCTAAGAGGAACGTGTTTTTTGATACGCAGCATTGGTATTCATAAAGTGGGTCAAGAATCTGGCAAAGATTGCAGGAAGACACCGCAAGGTCAATCAGTATGGTAAAACATAACATCTTCAAAGGTGTTAAATACTGACGTTTCATCTGATTTGTTAAGTCCCCATGTAGCAAGTGCCGAGCCTATTGCCATGCACCAGGCACAATCAACTGTACTTAAGTTTTGAACAAAACTCAGTAGTACAGGTGGCGGGATCGACCCAGCGACCTGGAGTGCTATCTCAGATATCGCTGATATAAGAAGCTGATATATCGCTATAATGCTGATATAACATTGAAGATATTTATTTCCAGCAGCCTGCATATCTTATCTAAGATGACGATAATGAAGAAAAGTATCTAATCATCTTAACATAAGAATAAATATAAATCACAACTTAATCATCATCATAATCATCATAAACTTTATATGTAAATCAAATATCAAAATAATATTTTTAATGGAAATTGATTTGAATACAATATCCCTTGGAATGTGAAAAATGATAATCACGTCCCGGAACATTTGGAATACCAACTGATAGCGAGCTAGCTTTTCGCACGACCCTATTTTACACACACGATACTATTTTAGCACGGAAAACTGAATGCAAATAATTTCCTAAACCTTATACTGGCTAACTTTTTTACATAAAAATGAACTCTGTTTACATTGAAAAGACTAATAAAATATTATTTTCGCACCTACATATTGTTGTTTAATTTACTAACTGCACACCAAATTTTGGCTTGTTAACAAATAAATCAGTTTTAGGTGCATCGCAGACGACATACTTATTTGTGCCATCGAGTCTGCGGCGCGCAAAAGATTCTTTGCGGATTTTTTGCAGTAACGCACATGACTTGCAAAAAATCCGCAAAAAAATTTGTTTATATAAATTTGCTCTATTTTCACAGAATCAAACGTCTGCTGCACCTTAACTACAACAATATTTTTTAAATTATTACACTCATACGCAGTCTCAAACGTTTATAAAATCGTAATCATAACATCTATCACCATAATGTATGTCCATAACGTCCCTTGATTTATTGTTGAAGGGTTTAGAACATCGACTTACACAAGAAAACCTTTCACTTTGCTCTAGATATTATAGGAGATATATTTTTAAAATTCAAAGTTTGCTGCCTTAACAAGGGTCGATGTAATACTTAGGTTATTATATATACAATCAAATTTTTTATTATTGTTATGCTTTTTTTTATAAACATTAATATTTCATGCGCTTCAGTTAGTGCCATCAATGATGTAATAGGAATCTAGAGTAACAAATAGACAAAGGTATCGTTAATTTTGACGATGAACAAATTAATTGGTAGGAAAAAAAACATTTTTAATAGTTAATCATTATTGATCGTAGCACCATTATATTATGAGACAAATTGATAACCGTATATAATCACTTATTAGTATGTATAAAATCAAATTTTGCGTCTATACTCGTCATAATGTAGATACGACATCAAAAGTTCGGAGAGGCGCTCGGTGACGTAGTGGTTAGCACGCTTTGGCTTTCGATTGAAAACAAAGCTACCTTCGCCATGGTCAGGTCGTGGATGGGTGACCAAAAACTTTGTGATTTTGAGTTCTCCTCCAGAAGGCACGTTTAACCGTTGGTCCAAGTCGCTATTGCGACCATTTTTACTCACCAACCTACGTTGGGCCAGCGTGATGATGTTACGATCCATACTCCTCATCTCCATTTCTCGTAAACCTATGCATTTTTTTTATTTCAATGAACTAAATAATAGTAGATCATACATTAAGGGGATAAAGCAGTGTTTTATTTCGAGAGCGGCATATTGAATCCAGAGCGGAATAAAGAGTTCTAAATTAAATCCCGAGCGAGATTCTGGAAGACGCGAGGGATTCAATTGCTTGGATTTTGTTATATACATATACATACATATAAATTATAGCTGCCGTCTGGGAAGTACCTGAAACGATGCTCGTTTGTTTTGCTCGCTCGCTGGCAAAATGGTCTCATGACCTGCCCCCTTATTCAAAACTGTCGGAAACTAAACGAATCACGGAATCTCTATTCCTGTTCCTTTTTATTGCAGCGAAGTAGAGCGAGACGGGACGGGACTTTCCGAATCGAATCCGTGAACCAACAGTTTAGAATAAGGCTGTACTAGGGCTATAATGCAAGCTGCATGCACTAGTGCTGCGGTATTTAGGCTGAAAGGATGTCATAAAACACGTTTGCTCAACTCAGAGTCGCTACAGCGAAATAGATTAAGACATTGCGAATGAAGGGAAAATAAAATTAAGTTAACAAAGACAAACACAGGACAGAATTTGAAATCAGTAATCTGACCCTGATTCTGATGTTTACGCTACCATTGTGCGTGGTACTACGTAGCGAAGATGTTTGAAAAATAAATGGTAATGGAATGTTAAATAGGAAATGTATTAAATAAAAAAAGGAGTACCAAAGTCTAATTAATTGGTCAGCCATTTATAAATTTGGTTAGCAATAAAGTATACATTTTTCGGTTTGTTGTTTGTTCATGACCATGGATACAGAGTCCTTCAGTCGTATACATTGTGTGTAGGTAGTCCAGACTTTAGGAGACTTAAGTCTTCATTTGCATTGAGATGCAAGTGTTATACATTTCAATGCATCCTGGGAGAGTTTCGCGCCAAACGGTCGAAATAGACACTGTGGTGCTACTTCGGTGAAATGGATTACCACGATAAAAACTCATCACTTTTCACACCACTTATGCTTATTTCAATGATGCTCCATATTGCACATCATCACAGACACTTATTACATAAAACTATTCTGATTTTACGTAACAATATCCATTTTGAAACAATATTACAATAATTGAAAGCCACCAGTATTTGAAGTTACTACCTGGCTAAAAATCTTAGACTATGACAAAACTGAATTGTTATTAAAGCATATCGTCTAGTCTGGATACACCAAGCCCTTACTTACATTATAATCTTAAATTAGTAATAATTTTATCTAAACCATACCTACTATGTAAGAAATATAATAAGGAATAGGGACCTTTTCTGATACATGTGCACTCAGCACTTAAAAGAAAAGGTCAACCTTTAATTTGTTTAAAAATGTGAATATTATGGAAATAAATTATTTTGTATTTGCATTCGAAATAAAAACCACGCCCGCCATTGTCAAATGCCGCGAAAAGCCCCCCAATAAAGTATAATGCTATTCTTTTCTACAGACTAAAAAAACTGCATCTATGCAATTTACTTTGAAAGTGTTGTTTCTGCGGTGAGTAAGGTAGAGCTCATTAAAAGAGCGTCACGTTCGGAACAGGCAACTGCCTATGTAGTACATAACACGATTCTTTTGATTTTTATAGGGTAAAAAAGTAGTGCCTAATTTCAAATATTTACGTCAAATATATTCGTTAACCTACCTACTGATGTTACACTATGGAGAATTGGAGAGTTAAAAAATGTTTAAAAAATAACTTGTTAGTATAATAAAATTAAAAAATATTATACCTGGAGACCTATATCCAGCAGCGAAAGAGCAAGAGGTTGTTGATGATGATGATTACACCTAGGACAGCGTTTGAAAGTAAGTTAGTATGTTTTATCACTATTTAATTAATACTGACACACACACCACCACCACTGACTGACATTCCGTTACCAAATTTTGCATTACCAATTTTATTCTGACTAAATTTTCACACACACTATTACACCCGCAACTACCATAAAGTGTGGTTGCGCCGGGTAAGACGAATAACTAATCATCACTTCATCAGTCTTGTATAGACGTTACGTGTTGTTATGCTAATTAGTTCCACTTGCATTCATGTTTTACCCAATATAATACTATCCACATTTGAAAAAGTCTGCTGATGAAAGACTTGTAATAATTGTTTTAATTACCATACTATTCGATTAAGAAATCTTCCATTCACCTATGTAAATTCACACAGCAAGCCTAAAAACATTTATATAGACTTAGCAATTCTCTAGATAGAATAAATCCCTAGATATCTTGGAAGTTACGATGCTGCGATAAGGTCCAACCTAAGGGCACAGAGTTAAGAGCGGGAGCACGGGCTAGATCTGCCGCAGAAGCGGAACACAAATCTGACCTGTAAGATAGTTACCAATATCAAATTAAAAAAAAATAGGGACGATGCTTATAGCGGGTGCTTATAGCAAGGTTGTAGAGCTCATATACTGTAATCAAAGCGATAGAAATCACATCCTTAAAAGAACGATAATGAATTAAAGTTTTTTTACATCTTTGTGTCTATGCACAGTATGTTCTCTAATTTTATTGCGGGCAGAAGTGCAATCTGTAAGTACCTAAGTATTGCTTAGGCATCTACGAAATTCCAGCGTCGATACCAATATACACATTAACTCCACTCTTATTAATTTCTCTTATTATTGTGCTAATTGGGATGGATCGACAATACTAAAATGTATCTTACTATTACCTACCTACCTACAATAACATTTCACATCAAGATTTTTAAAAAAATGTGTTTTTTTTTTCCTCCGTATTACCTATATACCTATATTTTCTGCATTATTTATAATCTACTGTTTCTTTTCTAAATATTTGTTAATTGGCATTTATAATAACAATAAATACTTAAAAAAACATTTTTCTATGACAGCAGGCGTAACTTACCACCATTCCTCATTGTCGTTTAATTTCATTTTGCGGAAAATTTATTGGCAAATCTATTGTACAATGAACTTTTGTTTTAAATTCAATCGATCATTAAACTCATTTTACAATACCTCAGGCCGGTTTTATTCTTTTCATGAGTAAAATTTCAAAATAATTTAATAGTTGTCTATTATCTCTTTAATGTGCGAAGCATGATTGTGTAAATCATGTTCATGATATGGGAAGAAAATAATTGATTGCTGAGCTGACGAGTGCAGACAAAGACCGACCCTACTACTAGTGGGAAAAAGACAGGAAGAAGCCTTAAAATTACATAAAGCAAACAGAAATTGAACTTTAAGATCAGA
Source organism: Parapoynx stratiotata (assembly GCA_910589355.1). NCBI lineage: Eukaryota > Metazoa > Arthropoda > Insecta > Lepidoptera > Crambidae > Parapoynx > Parapoynx stratiotata. The sequence continues at coordinate 9,086,439 of OU342466.1, forward strand.
GTTTAGTTTTATCTTTTTTAAATATTTTGCGAAACTGAGAATCATTTAGTTGAAAATTTGTTCCGCTAAGTTACGATGTGAAGACACAATGTTTTTGAGATAACGTATAATAAGCGGAGTTTGACGCGTTGTTAAATGCTGCAATAACAAAACGCTCACATATCCTCGCTTATATACTGACTTTTTAATACTTGAAACATTTTTTGAACCAAAATTATTTGTTAAGAATATAGCTTTTTTAATGTAATTAAAGACATGGACAGAAAGGCGTGCGAGTGTAGGTATGGTAACTAATAGAGGAGAAGGGAATAAATTTAATGTAGCGCCACCAAATTAGGCAAATTTGTATGCAAACAAACGATGAGCAAATAAGTGACCCTTGTTACATATTTTTTTAGACGACTACACGACTACGACTTTACGACGGAGTCATGGTAAGCGGTTATCGTAGCCTATTTAAGCTCATAGGACCTTAGGTTTTGCCACTATTCACGACTACCCTACCCTATAAAATTAAACCTACCGTACTCTATAGAAATCAAGAAATTGATAGCATAGAAGATGAAATCACTGGTTCCTCTTTCCCGGTGTCCTCTGGTGACCTTGCTGCACAAATACTACAATATTTTAATCACCACAGTAATTGCTGTAGACATAATATCTTATTGCTAATATCCAATCTAAAACCTTTTGTTCCATGCTCACATTACCCTTGAGCCATAAAGTAAGTTGCGCAAGCGATCGGTAGGCTGGCCGAATAACTTATCAGCCCTAAAACCTCTACGATTAATGAAGATAAATACGTTTTCGTGATAGCAGGCATGATGAAGCCATTTAGCTGTTTTCTTAAATTGAAACTGCAAGTAAAAGAACGCAACAAAAAGATTTATTGTTTCTTTACTTCATAAGCATAACCTATTTTTTTTTGTATAAGCAATCCACAAGATCATAGATGAATTCAGGGGAAAAAATAGCTTTCCTATTAATTTCCTTCTCTGCTAATTTTTAATTAATGATAATAATACCTTCATTTTGTATTATTATGAAAATAAAAAAATAATAAGTAGTCCGAAACGCAGTGTGTGTTTGGCTTGGCTTACAACATGGGCAAGTTGGGTTGCCCAAATTACTTACCTTACGATAAAATATTGTGGAAAGCAACAATAATCTAGAAATAATATACAACAAAATCTGTTACTGTTATGATATAAATTAAATACATTAAAAATGGGAAATTCATAATAATTATGGTACAACGTGTTTGTTAAGTTGTATTGTTTTCGACGCGTCATAAGTGTATCTACTTGTTGTTACCTAAATGATTAAATAAAGAATTTCATTTTGTACCTTCGGAGAAGGTGCACGAAAATAGATTCTTTTTTGTATTTATATTTTGTTTTGTCTTGATTGTATATCGCAAATGGTACTATTCACAATTACACACACATACATACATATAATCACGACTATTAGGGGAGCCTAATGGTTAGTCAGAGACTAGGCAAAAGCACCGCAAGCAGCAATCCAATGCCATAGTCCGCTCTTCAGTGGTGAGCCCGTCGCCGCTATAAGCTATGGATGGTTGTGCAGTTCTAAGTCCATTAGTCGCCTTTTACGACACCCAAGGGAAGAGATTGGTTGGTAGTATTCTTTTAACGAGCCGCTACCACACGACTACGAACGACGACGAACAACGACGACGATTACGAACAACTTTCAAATACTATCATCTACTCAACAAGAAAAATCCGCTGTTTCACAGATTTTACAGATGTATTGCATTGGAAAAATTTGTCTTATTTGGTTTTATAATTTTTCGAATTATTAAATCGTTTCCATAGTTAATAAACATAATATATTTTTACAGGCTAAATGGGAATGAAAGGTTCTTATACTTCTCGGGTATATTCCTCTTATAGGAATTCTACACTATGTTTTAATAAAAGTCATATATAATAAGTAAAAATAAACAATTTATTGTATGATCATGAAAATTGTTACATGAAAACTATTTAGTTTAAAGTTCTTTATTGTCATGCGTTTGCTTATAATAGAGAAAACAATAAGTCTAAAGAAATGCTCGAATCGATTATAAAAACTACTAACTATAAATGTATTCTTACATAAATTCAATTAAAAGTATTTTATATAAGGCTGTATTCTTAAACGGTGACAAAATAACAATTTACAAAATTTATGCAAAAAGATAGATCGATTTAACTAATAATTTCTTTTAATGTATATTGCAACAATAGTAATTATTTATACGTAATTAACATCGGATATCAAAAAACAAAAGCGCAATTTCAATAATGTCATCTAAATATTCCAGTCTTTGGTATATAACACAGAGCCTTTGTCTGCAAATACTAAACATAACAATTTCAATTCAAATCTAAAGGTTGAGAAACAAGAATTCTCGGTTCAATTCTCATTTCATCACAGTATTTATTGTTATGTGATCCAATTGAAATTGTCGTTTAATTGTACCTAGCACCGTGCATGCAAAGTAACTCCATAAAAAGAATTCAGAAGTAAATACCTACTGGAATATACAGGAATGATGATTTAAATAATAGATATATATATTATATATATAATAAATATTGCCCTGATTTTACATACTCGTACAATCATTTAGGTGATAGTTATTTACAATTTTTAGGTAATTTTAATATATAACTATTTGGAATTATTTAATACACTGGTCCGACATAGAACTACTATCAATAACAATAATTATTTCTAAAATATCATAAACAAGTATTTCGTTTAAAAATGCAAAATACAATGTTACAATAATTTGTATTTAATCTATGACTTCCATTCTATAAAAATGGTTGTTCCGACCTTTTAACTAATGGTTAAGGAACTCAGTCTTAATCTGTTTAAGACACCGCGTTGGACACTCACGATTCACAGCCAGTGGACACCACGGTACTAATTGACTTTGATTTTTATTCACAAACAACCTAACTTAAACTACGTAATAAAAATACATAAATGTACCTATTAATAATAATCATCAAATTATTGGGTTATAAATAACTATACCAAAAGGTTCAAACCGTTACGCCAACGAGCCACATTTTGCTCAAATTTAAAACGTTATAAACATTGTAAATTTTCCCAATAATTAAAACAAAATGATTTGAAATAATAAATTATTTCTAAGTCCCTTTAAATAGGAACTCTTGCATATATTTAACATTCCACTAAAAACTTCAATACTGAAACTAGTTTATAAGTCTACGATACAAACTACAGTAAAATCGGTAACTTAAGATAACTTTAAAATTACGATTATATTGTAAATAAATGAAATAAGTAAGAAGCATGTATCACTTGTTTCGTACACTTCATCACTGCCATACAAGTTCATAAATTAACAGACAGATTATTCCTTACAAATTCTGTTTCAAGAATTTACCTGCTTCCTGAAGGTCGTAAAGCCGGCCCTTAGTAAGCTTATTTACAAATAAGAGTATGCTGAATTATTTGGTAGAGTTGCCAACGTTGGCCACTTTGTTTTTGATCCACTTGTTGGTGCGAGTCAGGATGTCGGGCTTGTGAGATGGGTCCTGCCAACTCTCTAAGTTCACCTTCTTTATTTCTTCGCAGGGCACGATTGGATTGCTGAAGCAAGAAATTGAAATGAACAATGGAAGACTTTGTATTATCTAAGTTCTTATAAACTGTGGCATATAACTTTTGCCCGCGACTATGTCCGCGTAGAATAGTTACTTTAGAGTAGAATTGTTAGTGTGATGGTATGTAGCCTAAAGCCTTCATCAATAAATAGGCTATTCAACACTGAAAGATTTTTTCAAATTGGAACAGTAGCCTAAATTGGTGGAATTGAAAATTTACTTCTACTCTATTTAGAAGCAAAGTTCATAGTGGCGTAAATTTGACCTTCATATTTCTGGGAGGCGTTATTTAAATGTTTTAACATTCACCCGCATGGCACCCGTTCTCATGGGAATATCGGGATAAAGGGTAGCCTATGTCCTTTCTCAGGCTCTAGACTATCTGTGTAGCAAATTTCATGAAAGTAAGACAGATAGAGTTGCTTTCGCATTTATAATATTAGTATGGATAAGCGAATATAATGTATTTTATACCTTTTAGGTAATGAAGAGACTATGCTGTTGTTATAAATTATCATGTGCTTTAAAAAGTCAAGGATATAATAATAGTAGCAAAATAGACACCGGTTGTAATTATTGTGTTATGAGCAGGCACAGTTGAGGAACCGAATGATGTATCCTGTTGAGATATTTAGGATTTCGGCGTCATGAAGATCTCTGAGACTCATAAAACTGAAATTGGTCTGTTTTTGCTTTCATTTTCGATTCATCATCGAATAAATGCCGAAAATTAGATGTCTAAATTGACATTCATTCATGGATTGAATGTCAATTTAGAAGAAAAAAAATTCATCGTAAAAATAGCAAATACGCTTTCAACTTTTTACCGACAGTGCTGTTTCTGTGCTGAGTTTTTGAGCAGAACTAGTTAAGGCTTCATCTACTCGCAAAGGAGATGATTAAATCAAATATTTTACCTTTCAGAAGGAGGCTGGAACACGTTCTTCTGGATGGAAGTAATGCCGGTATTGTCACACAAGACTCTAGCTAGAGTGGACCGCCTCAGCTCGACCAGTTGTCGCTTGCTGAAACTCCCGGCTTCGTCCGTGTGCGTGTAGAAGTATCTGTCGCCCGATCTGGTGCGCCATAGTTGCTCCTCTGTTGAAAAAATTTGTAATCAATACAACTTATATTTTGAGCTTAAAATTTGCTTTAACATTAATATGAAATGACTTACTGAAAAAGCATGTGGCAGTTGGTCCAAAAAGCGAGCCCGGAAGTGGCGTCTCCGCCATGATGCCCACCACCAGGTCCACGTCGCCGGGCTGCTCGTACACCTCCGACAACTTGTCTACTGTCTGTCGAATACAAGATAACTTTATCAATATAAATGATATGAAATATTGGGCCCTTACCTATGAAATTGGTGTTTTTTTTCTGTTTTAGTATTTTGTCTGTAACTATTAAGATTCATAGTATTCCTAAAAAATAATTACCTCGTCTAAAAATAGACTTTATTTTTGAGCTCTTTTGATTTGTTTTGATAATTTGTTGTAAGTTTAATTGTGTTAAAATAATTGGACACGGAGACAACTCTTTTTAAGTACCTCCCGAATACATCATTTTATTTGCATTCACATAAAAACGATAAATAATTTTTATGAAGTGTGATATTACACATATTACTAAAGCTTGTCTAATGATAGATGCCAAATATTATTATCTTTCGATTTGTCGTTGTGAAGAAAACTGAAAAATTTTTAGTATGGAAAATGCAGAATTCCCCAAAATCTCCATACAAAACACCAATTTCTTAGGTAAGGACCTAATAATTTATTCTGCAATTAGATTAACATGAAATACTTTTGCACGTCAATATTTTTTTTCCTACTAGCACTTCGACGTGAATGCCCTTTTGAGAAGAAGTGCCCCAAGAAACTCAGCTAGAAACTTAGCCTTAATAAAATGTTAGCCTTAATAAAATGTATGTAGGCACTAGCCTTTATACGTCCCAGTCATGGATTTAATAAGAAAATGTGTCACCAGTCCCAGTACTGTACCCCTAGTATAAGTTTGGCGACATCCGTGGTCGGTCTGTATGCCGGTCTCATGGCGTCGCCATCTCGAGAGATTCTGCGTTCGATCCCCGATGGGGGCAAATGTTTGGGTGATGAATTTTTAGGCATTTGTTCTCCAGTCTTGAATGTTTATATATATTTATATGTATTTATCTATTAAATATATTTATCCGTCATCTAATGCCTGTATCACAAGCAGCATTAGTTGCTTAAAATTGAGCTAGTTGATAGGTGTGAAGGTTTCAAGATATTTATTGATTTCTTAGTTATCATGTTAAAGAACTTTACTGTTTTAGTGGCGAAGAAAGTCAATTTCTATGGGAAACGTGATTTCAGCAATTTTCACCTAGGGGCGCTTTTCACGATTCCCATAGAAATTAACATTCTTAACGCAACTAAAAAAGGTTGGGTTTTTTACAAAGAAAACTTTCAATAGGGGTACTGAACACAGACTTTCTTACATAGAGAAACACGTGAGTAGTACGGGCCGAAAATCGTCGCGATGTCTCATCGCGGATTAACGGGTAGCGGGCAATAGCAACCGGGACCAAAACGACTATTACTAGGAAACTATTACTAGGACTGGTGGATAACGTCTGGCATTGTTTATTTTTTTTATAATTTAAGTTTTGTCTATCATACAATACAGAAGATATCCCTATTAGAGATAAGTCCTCCTATCGATAAGTAACTCTGTCTATCAGTCTCGCTTTCACGTCAAAACTACTGAACCGATTTATTCGAATTCAAAAAACTATCTGTGTACCAAACACAGCCCGAGAAAGAACATATGCTACTTTTTTCCCCCGATATTCCCATGTGAACGGGTACCGCGCGGATGAAACCGCGGGATAATTTGAACAAATGATTATATTTTTCACATAATTTTGCCCCATATGAAATTTACCCCAAAGACTGAAAGCCTATACGTCTCAATCCAAGTTGCCAAAAAGGTAAACAAAACAAAGGTATTGTTTCATCTCTAAAATGTTTTGTGACGACTGTAGGTAATTGAAATCAATTGAAACGGACAATAATTGTTACCGTTAATTATATTTACGTGCCAATGTCCATGTAAAAAGTGATTATTGACTTGGATTGGGACGTACTATAGACACATTGGTATCGGCGGCATAGAAGCCACTCGGCCAATAGGGTCATAAATTACGAGTAATTGAAGCTAATAACTTATTTATTAGTCCTGAAGACAAGATCATTATTATCATAATTTATACCATGAACCCGACCTGAGCATTGTATAAATTATGAGCTCGTATACAATATCGACGGTGGAAAGGTTAAATCGCTGAAGCGCCAATTTGGTAACTTTACAGGGGGGGTAACTTTACTTTTAAACTTGATCAATAGAATTTTCTATTACACTCCGAAATCTAGAACGTTAATTGATCTTTCGGTAAGGAAGAATCGCTTCCGTGATTACAAATTTTATCCTGCGTAACTCGCTGATAAATGATTCTTATTAAAAAAAAACTCCGTGGAAGTCACTTAACATCCAGTCGTTTAGAGAACTGCGAAAAATTAAATAATTATGATGATATACGAACCTCTCGAGGGATGACGTCACTGAGCTGCTGGAAGCTGGTGGCCAATGGCAGACCGCACAAGACGCGGTACTGCACGTAGCCGGGCAGGCCGTGGTCGCGACCTCTTTGGATGTCCACGGCCAGCACATCCAAGCCACCGAGCCAGCGGTGACGGAGCTATGATATAAAATAGCTTTATATATTAGGTCCTTACATATGAAATTGGCGTTTTGTATGGAAATTTTGGGGAACTCTGCATTTTCCATACTTAAATTTTTTCAGTTTTCTTCACAACGACAAATCCAAAGATAATAATATTTGGCATGTACCATAAGACAAGCCTTAGCTATATGTGTGATATCACACTTCTTAAAAATTATTTACCTTTTTTATGTGAATGCAAATCAAATTATGTATTCGGAAGGCACTGAAAAGGAGTTGTCTCCGTGTCCAATTTTAACACAATAAAACTTACAGCGAATTATTAAAACAAATCAAAAGAGTTCGAAAATATGGTCTATTTTTAGAGGAGGTAATTATTTTTTAAGAATACTCTGAAACTTAATAGTTACGATCAAAATACTAAGAGAGAAGAAAAACACCAATTTCATAGGTAAGGACCCAATAGTTCAATAATAAATATCAATTTATGATAACCTTGCGCAGTCTTAGCTTCACATGGGTTACCCCCGCTTAACACTTTTAGGGATGAAGTTTCGTACTAGCACAAACCCCGACCTAGTGTCCGTAGGTCGGGCCCTGGGAACGGCTCGGAGAGTTGCTCCGGCAGACCCCGGGTCGCTCCCACAGAAGGGCAGGAACGGGTATATCGGGGAGTTTTAGTGGGTAGTGTCAATATGGCAGGTGAGTCCCACTCACGCCTACCTAGCTAGCCACCGGTAGGTACGGTCCGTAATGGATTTCTCCTCGTAAAAAAAAAGGATGTAGTTTCGTAAAATCCATTCTTAGCGCATGTCTACACCCAATAATGAACCTACCTGTCATTCAAGTTTGTAGGTCCTATAGTTTCTGAGATTTCGTGATTATCAGTGAATGGTATTTCGCTTTTATTGATATAGTTTAAGGAGTAGAGATATATTGGGTCCTTACCTATGAAATTGGTGTTTTTCTTCTCTCTTAGTATTTTGTCTGTAACTTTTAAGTTTTAGAGTATTCTTAAAAAATATTTACCTCCTCTAAAAAAAGACCATATTTTTGAGGTCTTTTGATGTGTTTTGATAATTTGTTGTAAGTTTAATAATGTTGAAATTGGACACGAATACAACTCTTTTTAAGTGCCTCCCGAATACAACATTTGATTTACATTCACATAAAAACGATAAATATTTTTTATGAAGTGTGATATTACACATTTGCTTAAGCTTGTCTTATGATACATGCCAAATATTATTAACTTTGGATTTGTTGTTGTGAAGAAAACTGGAAAAATGTTAGTATGGAAAATGCAGAGTTCCCCAAAATCTCCATACAAAACGGCAATTTCATAGGTACCTATTAATAGACCTATTAATAGGTCATAGGTCAAGAAAATACTAAGAGGGAAGAAAAACACCAATTTCATAGGTAAGGATCCAATATTATAGTATTATAGACGTGGTTAATAAAATAAAAAAAATTTAAATGATACTAGGTTCTAGTTCTATAAAAAAACAGCGACAACATTTGCATTACCTACTCGCTTTAAATTATGCTAAATAGCTAAATACAACATATACTTGTAGTAAACAAGTCATATGACATTGATCTAACTTTGTGTAACTCATTGATGAATAAGCAAGCGCATAACATCATAGTAATAATACGATATGACATAAGAATTAGTTAGACATTATGCTGTAAACAGAACCGGTTTGTATTTTATATGGATAGCTTTATGTGATAAAAAGAAGATAAAAATCTAAAATATAAAGCAAGTTATTTATCATCAACATAAACACATCACTGCCTACGTCTTGATATGGAACCTAAGCATTATGAACAATAATGAACGAAATCAAATTACAAAACAATTGCGCAAAAAAAAATTAAATTTTAGCTAAATAGCCATATTTTTCGTATCAAATTACAATAACATTCACACAAACAAAAAAAATACTACGCAACCATGTTTGGCCGGTCAAAAGGAAGCGCAAGCACGCGAAATATAAAAAAAATATTTAAATTGATGTAATGATTCTAATGACAAATGATTGTGACAAAATTCCACACAGGCATTTGTTTACTTTAGAATAGGTACAAGGGATGAGACTCAAATTGTATCGTTTTAGTCAATAAAAACTACTATTATACTACTATTATATTAGGTTGGGGAAAAAGTCTTTTCGCATTATAGTATGTATAAACTTGTAATAAAATCTCTTTGGCTATACTATTTGTATCTGGCTGGTTTTGGTATCATTGAAAGTTTAAATTTTAAAGAACATAATTCCAAATTCAAATTAGGAAAATGTGTGATTTTTATTTGTTTTTCGTACCGCCAAGATGAGTGAATCTAATGAAGAAATTCGATACATTTTAAAATTTTACTACAAAAAAGGTAAAATGCAACGCAAGCCGCGAAAAAAATTTGCCATGTTTATGGATTTATGCACTAGATCCATAAACATGGCAAATTTTTGTGTCTGTGAGAGTAGCACAAATTTGGTTTAAGCGCTTTCAATCCGGAAATTTTGATGTCAAAGATGCACGTCGCTCTGGTCGCCCTATTACAAATAAAATGGATGCCATTTTTGAAAAAGTGGAGCAAGATCGGCATGTCAGTAGTTACGACGTAGCTGAAGAACTGGGAATTGACCACAAAACAGTTTTAGCGCATTTGAAAAAAACTGGGTACACAAAAAGCTCGACATTTGGGTACCTCACGAGCTCACTGAAAGAAACCTAATGAACCGTGTACTCATTTGTGATTCTTTATTACGACGTAATGAAACCAAACCATTTTTGAAGAAGCTGATAATTGGTGATGAAAAGTGGATCACGTACGACAAGAACGTGCGAAAAAGGTCATGGTCAAAGGCCGGTCAGGCTTCACAGACTGTGGCGAAACCCGGGTTAACTCGCAACGAGATTGTGCTGTGTGTGTGGTGGGATTGGAAGGGCATTATTCATTATGAGCTGTTACCACCAGGCAGGACCATCGATTCTGAACTCTACTGCGAACAAGTGATGAGATTAAAGCAAGAAGTTGAGAGAAAGCGGCCGGAATTAATCAACAGAAGGGGTGTGGTTTTTCATCATGATAACGCTAGACCTCACACATCTTTAGCCACTCAGCAAAAATTAAGAGAGTTTGGCTGGGAGGTGTTAATGCATCCGCCGTATAGTCCTGACCTTGCACCTTCAGATTTCCACCTGTTTCGGTCTCTTCAGAATTCTTTAGGCAGTGTCAGGTTAACATCACGAGAGGACTGCCAAAACCACTTGTCGCGGTATTTTGACCAGAGGTCCCAAAATTTCTATAGCAATGGGATCATGTCCCTACCTACAAGATGGCAAAAAGTTATCGAACAAAATGGTACCTACATACTTTAGTTAAATGTAAATAAACTATATTAAAAAATGTTTTGAATTTTCTTAAAAAATGCGAAGAAACTTTTTCCCCAACCTTTTATATTGTTCATAATATCTTTTGATTTTGATTTTTTATTTTTATTTTGATCTTGATTTTTATTTTGATTATATTACTTACATCATCATCATAATTGAAGTCCACTCCCTGGCTTTTCTGTGTGACCATTCCCTTCATCAAATTCTCGACGGCTCCTTTACTTGCCAACATGGCAGGCTTGAAGTAGTGGTCTACTAATCGCGCCTTTTTGTCGCCCATCTCGATGTCCTGGTCAAGCATGCTGCTGACGAAGTGGAAGCTAGCGGTGGCGAAGGAATTGGTGATGGTAGGATCAATGTCAGAGTTGTAGCCTATGTCGTAATTGTCGTACATCTCGTCGAAGGCTTTGCCTGCAACAGTAATAAAATAAGCTAATTCCTTCTTTACAAATCATCAAGGAACATATTTTTTGTAACATTCTGACACAAATATTGCTCGGGACTCCAAGTGATCGAAGCCCGAACAGTCGACGCCTTAATATAAGCAACTTGTGCTGATGCTGATGTGTGAATATAATAATAAACTCTTTATTGCACAGAAACGAACAAATATAACATAATCTAAATTTATTTCAAGCTAACGTGTAACGAGGCGCTATAGCAATATTAGCGACTCTTTGCTGATATTGCGCTCTTCTCTGGCCATTTCCCTTTTTGTTTCTTAAAAAAATATATATTTATTTATATGTAAGCAGTTTTTTTAAAAGTACCATAATAACCTTACCAAAGGCACTATTAGTGCCGTAGTTTTAAATGAATAAATACATATATAAGTGACGATAAGCATAAGGCCTTTTTATTTATCTCCGGGTCCACCACGTCACAAACGTATCATCCGTACCTGTAAGAGCCGGCAGCCAACTCTTGTAAGTAATGTGCTGTAGCTGAGCGACCACAATCCTGCGCGTCTCGTGGTACAGCTTGTCGGAGCTCCAGCCAGGGTTCATGGTGGCCAGCTCCCGGGCTATGCGGTTGTGTTCCCGCACCCACACGGCGTGTAGAGCGGTCAGCCAGGGGTGCATGTTGGCGCGGACGTCTCCTGTTTAAATTGTATGATAATCTGAACATTTGTAAAAAAATATTTAGTTTGTAAATAAAGACTGTATATAGTGTGAAGGCGACTGTATACAACGGTATTTCAAACATAGCTTAAATAACAATACTTGTTTATTAAGGCGATTGTAAATTTGTCATTATAATTGACAGGTCTGGGTGGACAACATAGGACGATGGTTGTGTCGATCCGTGATCAGGCCCATGTCCACTAGTGCTTATACAAGTTTTTGCAGTGACTTCCAAGTCTTCCAACGCATGTCTGTGCCCATACCATACCATGGGCCCTGTTTCAGGCAAATAATATTATATTATATTACAGAAATGTATGGTATGCTCACTACATATGCATAAGTACAGATGAGGTTTTTGGCGGAATCACTGAAATAAAAATCACGTCCGCCATAGTTGAATAACTATGGCGGACGTGATTTTTATTTCAGTGATTGTAATATTGTTTTCGGAGTGGATCTTGCTACGTAAAATCAGTGTAGTTTTGTGGAATAAGTGTCAATAATGATGAGCAATGTGAAGGATCATTGGAATAATCGTCAAGTGGTGTGAAAAACGATGAGATTTTTATCGTGGTAATCCACCTCAACGAAGTAGCACCACAGTGTCTGCCATCGATCGTTTGACGCCAAACTCTCCCAAGATACATTGAGATGCATTACACTATCATTTCAATAAAAACTACTGAAGAAATAAAATACTGAAGACTTGGCTATATGGGCTTCGTTCCCTTTGCCTTCCCAACATGGGAGAATTTTACAAAAAGAAATACAAACGTACATACATATAAATCACGACTATTATCCCCTTAGGGTTAGTCAGAGACTAGTCAAAACACTGCAAAAGCAGTCCATTGCCATAGTCCGCGCTTCACCGAGCAGTGACTGCACTAAACGTGACAGGTGGTAAGCCCATCGCTGCTATAAGCTATTGGATGGTTGTGCGATACTAAGTCCATTAGTCGCCTTTATGACACCCAAGGGTAGTATTCTTTTAATAAGCCGCTACCACTCGACTCCACACGACTCACTATAGTCTGACTAATTGTAACAAGACTGTGCATTGACGAACTAACATAAAGTAAACTTACCAGCGTTGAAACACGTGTCAGAGTTGCTTCCCACGAGGCATCTCTCTGTAGGGCTATTTGAAAGAGGCAGCATAGCTTCGTCTTCTACAGTTGATGTTTTTAGTAGACCACCAGTCTTCTCGCGGAGTACGGCCGCAATACGACTGTTAGTGCCATAAATGTGAGACCCATCCAGGAAATGAGTTGCTTGGTTCATCTGTAAAAGAAAGGCACCTAAAGCATGACTTATTTTATAACATAAGTACGACTCATGAATAATTTTCTTAATTAGTAACTAGCATTAAATCTATCACAAATGAGTAGTATAATTCTATCTTACGCATGGATTTAAAAAGAAAATTTGATTCATGATTGTAGGTAATTCCTCTTTTAAAAAATATTTACCGGCAACAATAAGTATATTCCTAAACAATTGCATAAGTAACTATATAACGCAATTGGAGTAAAGAAGTATTAACTTGTGCCTAATCAATATTAATTCTCCATTAATTATTCTTGGTAATGAACATATTTTTAAATGAGAGTTTTTATTTAAAAGCTACCAGGAGAAGCTCATGAATTAAAAAAATGTTGAGACTTGTCACGAGGCTCTTTATCAGTATTATCGACTCTTTGCTCTTATTGCGCTTTTCTCTGGCAATTTCCTCTTTGATTCTGTTTTTAATTAAGCAACTGTCTTTTTTTCATTGTTTTTGGTATCCAATTCTCCATTCCTATCAGAGTCAACGTCTGGAGCGGTTGTCTCGACGCCTAAATATAATTTATTGTTGCAATAAAATTATATAATAATAAATATATATTATGAAAAAATATAAAATATATGTAACTTTACCAAGGCACTGTTGTATGTAGCCCTTCCTTTTATCCTATTCTTTAAGTTTTGAGTTCACATATTTGAGTTATTTTAACTATTTTATAATTTTTTCCAGTTGTGCCTTTTTGAATTAATATTACAATTAGTGACATCACCTCCAGTTTTTATAACAACAATATCCCCACGTCACAGACTTAATCAGCAAAGAAAATTTTTGAATCAACGTCTACCTAACTATTTTTAGGGATATTATTTTGTAATAGAAAAGTTTAATAGTTTTATTGGTGTAAAAACACCTTTGATATAATGTGACCAATTTAAAGAACGCAAAAAAGCAAAAAGCAAGCATTTCCAGCTTAAACAATATTATAATCATATCGCGAACTTTACACAACGTGCAATATAAAGACAGTATGACGTTACGAAATATCCGTCCGATCATTCCACAAGCCATTGTTTCTTTCTCGCTAGTAAAATTTTCCATTTCACTGTTTACATGTATTAGTCACGTATGTACAGAGTACAAATAAGAAAGGTAAGATCCCGTCGCATTGCCGCTTTTCTACTTTATGCTTTGTCAAACAAATAAATAAAATTTTAAAAAAAATCAATTCATTCACAAATTTAATCTATTGATCTGCTACTAAATGCCTTGTTAAAAAAATTATAATATTTAAAACAAAATCATTCACTTATTTATTAGGTAGCCTTATTACCCCAACAAAAAATCTCAAACTTGATTCTATTTAATAATTAATAAACAATAGTCAAAGCGAATATTCCAGAGCAATAGTCTACATAATGATAATAGCGAGTTTTATTATTTTTAGTTCAACGTGCCTTCTAGTATGATAATAGGATTAGTCAACCCATCCAATCACATTGATTAACGTAAACTACGTTCCATTTATTAAAAAAGAAGTTAATTGCATACAAAGTCGATGGACCTCACACTTATCATCAAGAGATGTCTTGATACTACTACGAGTAGAATCAATACTGAATACTGTTTACCTTAGTAAACAACTCCATCATGGGCATGCCAAAGTTCATGTAACAAGAATTACTGAACTGGCCTTGCAGTTATTACATTGTCCTGAAGTATTATCTAACTACGCAATGCCAAGATTAGTTACACAATCACACAAGCTATGCATAGAAAGAATTTGTGATGTAAACTACTAATACTGACTTTTCATTTCCTTAAAAAATAAATACTATCCTAATTAAACAAGTCGAGTTTACGCCTCTGTATTTAAATTCTTCCCAGTGTTAAAAACTTATATTTACTCATGTATAATATTAGAATTATTATGGGATATCTTCTATATATTTAACATTAGGCACCTACTCTATTAATTACTATATCCGTATCTTTTTTGTCGACTAATGTTATTTTAAGTTGGTATGTACAGTAAAATAAAGTCAA
This sequence comes from Parapoynx stratiotata, assembly GCA_910589355.1. Taxonomy (NCBI): domain Eukaryota; kingdom Metazoa; phylum Arthropoda; class Insecta; order Lepidoptera; family Crambidae; genus Parapoynx; species Parapoynx stratiotata. Next base: position 9,101,676 of record OU342466.1, read on the forward strand.
AATAATATGAACTAGGAAACTTGCATCAAAAGGTGATATCGCCAACAGCTTTATCCCCGAAAGTTAATGTTGGTAAAACCCACATTTTACCTGGTATATTTAGTACCCGTGTAACAGGGGATGAGACTGCACTAAACTTATATCAAAGAACAATGAACTCAGTAAATCTAATGAAATATTACTAGCCAATCATGTTATTTAATACCTACTAATTTTCGAAATATTTACCACACCGTGAAAACTAAACTTCATGACAGTTATCAAGACAGTAGGTATAAATGTATTGTAAAAGTTATAAATAAGTACAGGATTTTAAATGTGCTTAAATAAATGAGTATTTGATTATTTCAAATAAATTTTCATTGTATCGGATATCAGCCATTATACTTGATGCATTTATAAATTACTACAAGTATTGTGACGCATCGGGTTATTAGCTTCATTCCTACTGTTATCACTTTTAACTAGTGTATGTTCTTGGTGAGCATTATCATTAGTAGTAACCTAGTATTTGTATTGTTTAATTTTGAACCCTAAGTGTACAGTATTGCATTCATATTGCAAGCATCGATTTTCGTATCCGTTCCTTAGAATATACTAGTAGTGTCTATCAATAGTAGACTTATACTCAAATACTGCTAGAAATATTATACATGCCATTGCTTTGCAGTTTGAACCCAATAAATATCACGAAACCTCTGCGTGTTTACAAAACCTTAAAGGTTTTTCAATGAATCATAAAACAGTCCACGTGCATTAAACAAGTAGGTACTAACATTACAAGGATGTATATATATTCATAAGATATAGAAAATAAATCTATGTTTTCCTGAAGTTGACGTAGTAAGTAATGTTAGTAAATAAAAGTATCAATGAAGTAGAACTCAAGCAAAGAAAAAATTTGGTTACATATTTGCAACCGTTCAATTATCTAACGCCGCTCAAGAAGATAGGGAGTTCATTGAGTTAATTTTATGTATATTTCAATGTTATTCCAAAGAGTTTGATTACGGAAGAATATAAAGAAACAAATTTTTTTCATTGTTCTGATAATATTTCTATTGCTTACTGTAGAATAGATGGTAACAGATGGTAAGGTCATAAGTAATCTATCTAGATTTATTGGCGTCAGAAGTAGATATCATTATTAAAAAAACTATAAAGACTGGTAAACATTAACAATATTTTTTTAAAGAAAAAAAGTTTCTTGATATTTTGTGAACTAACCTGTTCAGACGCTCCAAAAGTGCAGTCTCCTCTATAGGTGGTGACAGATCTTGTATATTCCATGCAGCTGACGTACTTCTTCTTGTAGTAAGGGTCATCATGAGGCACATTAATGGGCATACAACTAGGATGGATGTATCGCGGAGTCAGCGGAAAACCCGATCTGTCGCAGCAACGAATACTCTGATCCGTGTGAACTGTTAAAGGAAAATACTGGTCAATACAAATGTTCAAGAATAACAAATTAGAAATTTATATTTGAACACTTACTGGTCTTCCTCACAGGTGTATGGACCAAATCGTGATAGACAAACTGACTCCATACGGCCAAAGCAATAGTTTTTTCGTTGTCGGGTTTGTCCAAATTATTGGCCAGTTTAGTGCTAACTTGCCTAGCAGACGGCAACGCTTTGTGGCTAAGAGCACGCCTTGGCTGTAAACATAAGTTAAAAATATGTAATAAGACGATAAAAAATTTGATTAAATTTTACTAATAAAATGTATGTCCGTAAACAATGACCATAATGTGTATACTACGACTACAAAAATTAACAATCTTTTGAAATATTATTAAATATATTACCAACCTCTTCAATCCCGTCGGCATATCTCGGGTGCAGAAGTCTCTTGTACCCAGTAAGCGCTTGACCCCAAGAAGACCTAACAGGGTTATTGCAAGAACCATCGAAGGTCCGATACCGTGACATTTTGTTAGTTCGACAAGAAAAGCGCTCAAGAGCGGCACATTCCACCAAATACTCAGTCCCAACCAAATTTAAAGTGCTGATGAAACTCGCACATTCATCATTTGCCAAGCCATATCTAAAGAAACAAAAATAAACATTTGTGTTGAAAAAACTGAAAAAAGAATATTATTGTTTGAATCAATAAAAACGCAATTTATTTAAGATTTTAAACTCACCGTCCACATCTAGTATGCACAAGATTTTGTGACGCTTTAGTAACGATCATAGACGATTGCTCATAGTGCATTGCATCGTATGAAGGATATCCATAGATGGCGAGACCCAGAGCAGGAGATTCTGGCTCAGCTATAACTCCAGCTGCCTGTATATTCATCTCTAGACGAGCTAGCATGGCAACTCCTAACTTACTGACATCTATAGATTTATTCGTATGCGCCGTCGTTACCGGTGGTAATCTTTTTAAATTCTCCGCACTCGGGAATGGAAAGTCGTACATTGGTGGCGCATGAATTATATCTGGAAATAATGTTTATTTTATTAGAAATACTTCAGAATGTTTATTCTACGGGTTCTTTCTTGTGTAAAAACTTACCAGATGTTAATATCAAGTTCAACGGGTATGGTGCTACGTGAGTGCCAAAGGTCACCCCCGCCCACAGCACCACCCCCAAAAGTACCATCTTCATCATTTCTTCTATAATGCTGTAACAATATTATTTAACGCTTGAATTATTTAAAGCAGTGGCTTATTTTACATTCCGATCACGAACTGGCTTTGTCTGACTTCCAACATTTACTAAGACAAGTTTTATTTGTTCGAAGCACTACATGAGACTGACCAGCAATTGTGTCAGTAAACAGTTTTATTGGCAGAAGGTTATCAATAATTTGACATCTGACAGCCTTATCGAGGGTTGCAGAGTAAATTACTATGTTTTCGTCACTACCCTTAATGAAGACGAGCCCCCGGATTCTCGATAAAGACGTGATGCTAATTACCAATTAAAATGCGAAAGCAGTATTTCAGAGACATAACAGACCTTTAAACAAATCATTAATCTTACACGAGTCACAGTCATACATAATTTACATTTTGATATACATAAATGGTTATATCTTTGGGTAACATAATTACACCCTTATACCAAAACTTTAACCAATTTTTTAAGAACAAGATACAGCCATGTTATAGTCCCTTAAAAAACAAATTTAACACCCAGTTGCAGAAACGAACTTTAAAATTTAATGTCAGCATTATCTCTAATGCTCCAGTAAATTTATTTATTGAAGTGTCAAAAGAACACCTTAGCGTAGTTTTACGTTGCACAAAACGACATTAGCACCCTGTCAATGCTAAAGAGACGTTAGCTAGAACTGTTTTGTGTGACAACCTTAACATTAAAGAACTTTAAAGTTTGTTTTGTCTCATTAACAAATGTCGTCCTAAAAAAATCTTTATGCAACTGAGTGTAAGAGACGCAAAAAAATAAAAGCTACATTAATGAATAAGTACTTACGTATAATATAACTTACAGACTTACACGTGAAATAAAAACAAGCACGAGTATTTAAGCACAACGATATATAAAGAATAAGCTCGTGTCTCTTGTTGCGTATTTATCTTCAACCTGCGTATTGGTGAGCGTTGTGTAAAGCTATTGACCGATGTTATGTATGTTTAGTTATATATTAAGCGACCTCATAACGTAAACACAACTAACCTTCTTAGTCAGCTCAGCCTACTAATGTACCCATTATTGACTTTGATAGTTGAAAACAAAATATAACTAGGTGCAGTCAACGAAGTTCGTGGTGGACCAGTTAGTTTTTAAGCAGTGTTATTTATTAAAAAAATATCGTAAAGTAGTAACAGGTTGTCTGGAAGAGATAGCTGAATAGCAATAAGACCGCCTATTGCTTTTTTATGATTTTGTATTTTATTTTATTTTATTTAGTAAAGAATGTTATGTTATGTTATGTAGTATTATGTTCTTTTTAAATTATTATGATAAGAAATCATTTAGGTATTAATTAAACAAAATAACTATTATTGATTTATTTCTGTACATTATAATGCGTAAAAAATATCTTGTGGTGGGCCTGCAATTTTTTATTTTATTTTTACAACTCACTTGATTTGTTCAATAATTTACCATCATTAACTCAAGCTTCCCCCCTCACATACTAGAAAGATGGCTTTTAACTTAGTAAAGTGCATTAGCTAGAATCTCCGAGCAATAACCTCTTTCCTAAAGCATTGCGAACTTATTTTTAGACTAGCTGAACTATTATTAGACTAACTGGATTGCACGACAGCAAGCGTAAGGTAATTTTACATCACACAATGTATTTCACCTTGAGATACAAAGAAGAGAAGATAAATAAATTATAATAGCTACCTTACATATTCTTACATACATATAATCACGACTATTATCCCCTAAGTGTTAGTCAGAGACTAGGCAAAAGCACCGAAAAAGCAGTTCATTGCCATAGTCCGCCATAGTCCGTTGTAATATTCTTCTCTATAAGGTGAAATTCTACTTTGGGCATATCTTGCATTATTTTAAATGAAATACAAGCAATTGAAACTTCTTTATTTCACACAAATTTTCGATAGAAGCTTTGACTTCTATGGACACTGGCTTATTATTGACACCAAAATAAGTACTAGAATCAGCATTGCCACTCCTATCCTCATCATATCACCATTCACACGAACCATCCATATTTTCTTTGGTCTTCCTCTCCCTACACGCCCATCCAGTTTCAAATCCATAACATCCCTGGAGACATGATCATTCTCCTTTGTCATTACATGTCCATACCAAGAAAGTAGTTTTTCTCTCAGTTTATCAGCAATCGGGGCAACTTTCAGACTTCTCCCATAATTAATGCCTCACTCTATCAATTCATACCACTTATAAATATTATCAACTCGTCACACCACATATCCATCTCAACATTCGCATTTCAGCTACGTGCAATCTTTGTTCATTCACTCGCTTTACTGGCCAATATTCCGAATAATACTCGTAGATGGCGACAGGTCTAATTACATATTTAAACTTTCCTTTCAATCTTAGGGATATACGCCCCCGTATATCCCTCACAAGTAGTTCCCGTAACCTGCCGCCATTTCATCCATCCTGAGCTTATCCTTTGCTTGACGTCTCGCTGAAGTAGTGGTCCTAGGACACGAAATTCCGAACAGACTTGAAGATTCTCTCCATCGAGCGCAACGGATTAAGGTTTTGAGAGACCGCCAAAAACACAGTACACGTATTCGGTTTTTGGTTCTGCAAATTTTTAGACCAACGTTCACCAATCTCTGTCTCTAATTTTCCAATCTGTCCTGAACCCAATAGTACGTGAAACTAACAAAAACTCCTATCAAAACAAATTGTAAATTCAAATATTCTAAACAAACTAAGAACGCATGAAGCTCTAATTGGCAAATCCTACTAATGAATCTAATGAAGGTTCAATGGTGATTGATTTATCTTTAATACGTAGTATTAACGTTAGCAATTACGTTTTACGAAGGATTCTACCTACTATTCTCTCTTAAATACATATATATATATATATATATATATATATATATATATATATATATATATAAAGTAACAGAAGCCAAAACATTAATTTCAATGTTTTAGCTGACTATTTGTAGTTTTTGCGTAGAAGTGAATGCCGTTGTATGTGCTCATTGATAAACCCGTCTCTACACACGGATGGGAGTGTACGATCAAACACTAAGTTTAGTAATAATAAAGTTAATATGAGTTGTCTCTATAATCATAACCATACCTACACCCTTCCAATGGACGTCTCTAATTTGGAAAACACTTACTTAGTGTCAATCCTGGCAAGTTTACGAAATCAAGTAGCGGCTTCCGTGTCTTATTTCATGTAAGAATATAAAACAAACCATCCTGTTCCTTGCGATTATTTTTATATTGTTATTATGATAGTCTCACACGAGACACGACCACGTAAACTCCTCAATGACCAATACAAAACTTTGTATGAAATGCAGGAATGCGGGATAAGCAGATTGCAGGAACGTGTAATAATTTTAAGTAGTAATCTTTTCTCAGCAGAGTTTAATATTAAATAAAGTTTAATATTCGCCGTGTTGTTACTTTGTTACACTTCTACGGTATCTTTTTACGGACGAATTATATAAAGTCGATTTAATTTTGACAAAATTATCACCCGAATTGGCGCCAATCGCCGATTTCAAATTTCGAACGCAATGCCGGCCGCGCTCTATCGCCATGTTTTCCACAGACAACTCGGATAATCCAAGTTTGTCAAACAAAGAGGTTATTAGTTGAAAATGGCCCAATCAGCAGTCATGAAAATAAGAGTAGATTCGAAAATACAAGCCCATTATTGTATGGAAGCATGCACAGATTAGAGAGAAAACGTCTAAAGAAGCATTATGACATCGATGATAAAACTTTTTCAATGATTTTAAATGAATGATCATAATTTTTCATACAAAATATTTATTTTTTATTGTTTTTCTACATTATTAACAACGTTGAAGCTATTGATCTGCACCTAGTACCTGCTATTCAATATTTAGATAGAGGTAATTAATAGTGAATTGAAGTCATGCACTTTATAGGTCAATGTGTCGATGTTTGTCATTTAAAACTAATTAATACTACCTATATCTATTCAAATTAATGTAATGGTCACTGGTGACGATCCGAAGTCTTTTTGTTTGATATTGAAAACAGCAAATATCGCTACCTATGTTTATTTACCGTTGGATGGCAACATGCATAATTCGTTGTTGTATGGGTCACCAAAACTCTTATCTCGAACCTCTTTATTTCGTATCTCGCTACAGTTGGTTCTAGTTGAGTTTTTACTTACATTGGGCTGTAACTAGGTGGCATTTTAAAAAGTGTATTTAAAAAATAATTATGGAATAATAATAGTATTATGCAGTAAAATAACAAACAACATGTATTTTTTTTATAAACTGGTCACTGATAAGAGTTGTAAACAACATATCGTAGTAACTAGTTTTAAATGTATAATAAAATGTTCTGTAAAACGATTGCCAGTTAAATTTTAAATGTTTAACTATATATCCTATATCCTATGCATCCATATCTATGTATTAACTAAAGGTCATAAAATATTTAACGATTTTCAGCTATGCAATTAAAATATCACCGTAAACAGTAGATAGGTAATGTTACTTATTATGTGTCCATATAATTTATGGTATATAGTTACTGCATTTTTCACGCAATAGTTTTGAAAAATGTAGTTTTATTAAGTTTCAAATGTGACCTTATTATTATTACTTGATGGCCATGACAGTAAACAATAGTTTATTCTGGATACCATCTATATTCCTATATTATAGTTAAAAAAATAGTCATTAGCAGAATGATATTGGCATTTAAATAGAGTCACATTTTGTGTTACTTTTCCCGAAAAAATTCGTACATACTTTTGGAACTGCACGGCTAGCCACACACACGCAAAAATATTGTCAATAAATTGCAAATTGACAATATTATTGCAAATATGCGGCCAGTAAGTATTGTGTAGTACCTATGCAGTTCCTTAATTTGACGAACATTATGTGTGCAGCCTTGTTTAGCCTATATATTTAGCTAGCCTAATTTTCAATGACTTGGTAGATATGAAGCAGTAAAGAGAAATCTTGTCAAGGATTTTTACAAAATAATCAATTTAAGTCTGTCTTTAACTTTAATCTGCGATTTCGATCATGTTACGTAATACCTATCCTACCTATATAGTCAATTTCTTTTTCTAAGACTAGTGATTTCACATAATTGGATGAAAAGGCATGTAAACATAAACCCTGACAACTTGCTTACAAAATTGCATGATGTTAAGTTTAAGTTTAGTGGTTGATGCAGACCAAATCTAAAACATATTTTATTATTACATAACCTACTAACTTTCCGCCCGCGACGTCACTCACATATTGGTTGTATGATTTTTCATATATTAGGTTGGGGAAAAAGTCTTTTCGCATTATAGTATGTATAAACTTGTAATAAAATCTCTTTGGCTATAGGTTTGTATCTGGCTGGTTTTGGTATCATTGAAAGTTTAAATTTTAAAGAACATAATTCCAAATTCAAATTAGGAAAATGTGTGATTTTCATTTGTTTTTCGTACCGCCAGGATGAGTGAATCTAATGAAGAAATTCGATACATTTTAAAATTTTACTACAAAAAAGGTAAAAATGCAACGCAAGCCGCGAAAAAAAATTGCGATGTTTATGGACCTAGTGCAGTGTCTGTGAGAGTAGCACAAATTTGGTTTAAGCGTTTTCAATCCGGAAATTTTGATGTCAAAGATGCACGTCGCTCTGGTCGCCCTATTACAGATAAAATGGATGCCATTTTTGAAAAAGTGGATCAAGATCGGCATGTCAGTAGTTACGACGTAGCTGAAGAACTGGGAATTGACCCCAAAACAGTTTTGGCGCATTTGAAAAAAACTGGGTACACAAAAAAGCTCGACATTCGGGTACCTCACGAGCTCACTGAAAGAAACTTATGAACCGTTTACTCATTTGTGATTCTTTATTACGACGTAATGAAACCGAACCATTTTTGAAGAAGCTGATAACTGGTGATGAAAAGTGGATCACGTACGACAAGAACGTGCGAAAAAGGTCGTGGTCAAAGGCCGGTCAGGCTTCACAGACTGTGGCGAAACCCGGGTTAACTCGCAACAAGGTGATGCTGTGTGTGTGGTGGAATTGGAAGGGCATTATTCATTATGAGCTGTTACCACCAGGCAGGACCATCGATTCTGAACTCTACTGCGAACAACTGATGAGATTAAAGCAAGAAGTTGAGAGAAAGTGGCCGGAATTAATCAACAGAAGGGGTGTGGTTTTTCATCATGATAACGCTAGACCTCACACATCTTTAGCCACTCAGCAAAAATTAAGAGAGTTTGGCTGGGAGGTGTTAATGCATCCGCCGTATAGTCCTGACCTTGCACCTTCAGATTTCCACCTGTTTCGGTCTCTTCAGAATTCTTTAGGCAGTGTCAGGTTAACATCACGAGAGGACTGCCAAAACCACATGTCGCGGTATTTTGACCAGAAGTCCCAAAATTTCTATAGCAATGGGATCATGTCCCTACCTACAAGATGGCAAAAAGTTATCGAACAAAATGGTACCTACATACTTTAGTTAAATGTAAATAAACTATATTAAAAAATGTTTTGAATTTTCTTAAAAAATGCGAAGAAACTTTTTCCCCAACCTATTATGTTTGAGGCATTTACCAGACAGATGCATTCTAGCCCGCGTCCTAGGGTCGCAACCTGTTGTCTAGTTTGGATATCTTGGAATTTTTTGTGAAACGTTGTCCGTTGTCTAATATGAATGTCTTCGTATCGTTTCAGTAGACAAAAGGCCGCGACCCTGGCCGCGAGCTTAGGCAGCGTCTGTCTGGTAAAGGCGTTAAATGTTCTGGCTGGAAAATGCAAATACAGTATAATAAATAATTAATACTTTAATTTAGATTGTGTATATCATAATAATTAAACCAACAAAGTACCTATAGTACGACTCAATCCAAGTTGCCAAAAAGGTAAACAAAAAAGCCGACTTACCGAATTTGCTATTCAATAATCACACTTTTTACATGGACATTGGCACGTAAATATAATTAACGGTAACAATTGTTGTCCGTTTCAATTGATTTCAAATACCTACAGTCATCACAAAACATTTTAGAGATGAAACATTACCTTTGTTTTGTTTACCTCTTTGGCAACTTGGATTGAGTACTTACTTACTTAATATTTTTAAATTTTCGAAAACTCTTTTTCATCCCATTGCCCGTCCATGACATAACTAAGCATCACGCCTGTTTCCCCAAAGGGGTAGGCAGGAGTGTCAACACCTACATATCGCCAGATATGTTAGGTCGTGGGTTAAGCTCTTGAAGGAGTAGCCCCGTCCGCCAAACTCGGCTGCCGCAGTATTTTTTTATAAGAAAGCGTTAAATGAAAATGTGCTTGGTTTCAACAAACCATTTTTATATATTTAGGTATATATTAAATTACAACCTACGGACATTCTTTGCTTTTTATTAGCTCAAAACTTCTTCGACGGCAAAAACCGATCATCTTGTGTATTTGTTTTCTCAGAACAGATCAGCAGAGCAGCAGTTTTAGCAGAGCGTTGCAATAAAAATAAATAAAAATAAAATTATATCACGAGTCCCTAAAAAGCGAGACAAGCGCTAGAACTTTTTTTGTCTGGCAACACTGTCTCCTGTCTTGTTACCAAACTACGTGACGTTTCGTTTGTTTATAGTCAAAAATATTTTTGTATGTAGAGGAAACGCAACCATTCGTGAATGCCAGCGGCTTTCCTTCTTACAATACAACAATCGACTTACGTTGAATGCTCGCCACAGCCCTCACATTCCGACATCCTTCTAGAACATTTATCTGGAGACTTGCTCTTCGTCTCAGCGTTCAACATGGACTTTCCTTCAATGATCCGTTTAAACAACATAATAGTAGGAGCAGGATTTGCTGCTTACGACAATTGTCGCGTTTGTGGCGAATGTTTGCTTTATTGAACACGATAGCCGATGACACTTGGTCGGAACGATGTTCCATTAGATTGGCTGAAGAGCCAGTATCACCGCCACTGCCAAACGATTACTGGTCTGATTCAGCGTACGACCGACCGATCGAATCAACAATCCACATTTCCCTTCCCCACCACGCTTCCAAACACGGTAAAGAAACATTCGACACAGCCTAGGCTACACTGCAGTAGCAATTGAAAATTTTGTATTGATTGACACACAATTGTCATATATTTTTTATTAATTTTAATCGACTAAGCAATGTGTCAATAACTCAATATGTAATTTTTAAAAGGTTATCCGCTTAGAAATATTACGATTAATGCATTATTATCTAAAAATACGCTTTCATGTAAAGAAATCCAAATGGATCCACTGATACTGCCTTAGGCTGTGGCGGGTATTGAAGCCAGGGTTCTTTGTTGCAGTGCAAGTCGCTATTTTTAACAAAAATTTTAAAAAGTTGTAAGAATCGATTTTTTGTTGGTTGGGCTGTATTATTATTATCATATCGAAACTGGAAAGGCGATACTGCTAATACGCCAAAATGATACTTGTGGGAAATAAATAACAAGATTTTTTTTTGAGAAAAATAAATCATAACTTTTTGTTTTTGTGTGTTATAATAGTTAATTTTCACATGTTGGAATAAATTATTTCTTTATACAAATTTAGAATAGGATTACAGAGAAATAACTATATTAATAAGCGAAAAACATATCGCTTTAACAAAACGTCTCGGCGTTCTATCAATTTAGAGTAGACAAAAATGTTGTAATTTTTTGTTACGTACAGTGGACAAATACAGGTAAATCTAAATTAACTAACGTTACTTATGTTACTCCTTTATTGCCGAACCCAATGTCTCGTGTGTCATCCCAATGTGTCATCTGAATACTACCTCTAACTTCACAAAATAAATTCTCAATATTATTTAACTCTATGCATCATTTATTGCAAGCACATAAATATTACACAATATGAGTGATTTTATAGAGTATTCAATGGCAAAATTGTTTGTTTTCATTGGAATTCCTAAGATTATATTATAGTGATCAAATTATGTTTGAGCGAAAATATTGCAATTTGTGTTCGTTACGTCCTTTCTCGTTTGGTGGTTGCACGACTGTGTATAAATCCACAAGTGGATTTGTTTATGTTGAATGTGATTTTAACCTGTCTCAATTATTTCATTACTACTTGTCAACAATGACCTGAACAAATATAGGTATGGGAAGTTTTTTGAAAGATAATGGATCGTCTTTTATAAAACTAAAATATACTATTAAAATAATAAATAAATATCTTCAAACATTCACACCTATCAACTAACCCCTTTTCAAGCAACTAATGCTGCTTGTGTTACGGACAGTAGATGACGGATAAATATATTTAATAACTAATTACATATAAATATCCTGAATATATATCGTCCTCAGCCTATATACGTCCCACAGCTGGGACAGGCCTTCCTCATGGAGAAACACATGAGGAGTATGGTCCGTAACACCACCACGCTGGCCCAATGCGGGTTAGTGGGTAGAAACGGTCGCAATAGCGACCGGGACCAACGGCTTAACGTGCCTTCCGAAGCACGGCGGAGCTCGAGATCACAATGTTTTGGTCACCTATCCACGGCCTGACCATGGCGAAGGTAGCTTTGTTTTCGATCGAAAGCCAAAGCGTACTAACCACTACGCCACCGAGGTCCCCGAATATTTACAACATCCAAGACTAGAGAACTAATACCTGAATTCATCACCCAAACATTTGCCCCCACCGGGGAACGAACCCAGAACCTCTCTAGATGGCGACGCCTTGAGACCGGCGTACAGACCACTCGACCACGGAGGTCGTCAAATGTGGGTGGGCTACGTACTAAGTGTTTGGAACTGTTTAATATATTTCTCTTATGCGATTATGACTATTTTCTATAGGTGTAAGTGAAACGACGTATTTCTGTCATCTAATGTATTTATAAAAACCGTAAAGTAAATACAAATAATTTGTATTTGTGTAAAAGAGGTTGGATTGCCAATATGGCCCCCGCCCCGCATGGAAACCAGCATACTTAGCAGCTTTCTCACTGGTCGCCACAAGACCCCCTTTCGCCGCCACGAGGCTCGTCCACTACCCTAACGATGTCATCCTTGCTCGAGTATGTTGTACTGAATACGAGTACAACTACAGCAGAGACTGTTATCAAAAGTTATTCTCACATTTTATATTAATTTATAACGATCATAAAAAGTTGGTGCGTGGCAACTTATATATAAAGGACATAACATATCTCGCCAAATGTGGATGTTTACACCTCTGCCTACCCCTTTGGGGAAAGAGGCGTGATGATATGTGCTATATTTTTATAAAAAGTAAACAAATCTATGTCAAATATTTAAACATCTGAAACTTGAAATTTACTTATTCTTCCACATCATACTCCACATCTGCGTCAATTAGAAAGTCTTGTACATTTTATTATAGGTTTCAATTTTGCTAACTGCCATATAAAACCTCTTGTTTTTTTTAACGTCAATAATTTGTTTTACTTAAAAGAGTGTCATGAGTAAATAATTAAAAATTTGCGTGTCCGCAAACTACTAATGCTACTAAGGCGGCAAATTTTTCTACTGGAACAAGTAATGGGAAATCATGTTCAACAATTTTACTAATATGCACTAATATTTTAAACGGCGAAATTGCTAATGTGGTAAATCATTGAAAATCATGTTTAACAGAACTTGCTAAAAAAAACTTTAAAAAAGTACGAAAAGGCAAAATTTCTAATGTGTATTTTTCAAGCAGAATTGCTGAAGTACCTAATCATAAATGGTCGATAACCTAATCAAAGCTAATAAACTCCAGCAAGAAATCCCTCGTGACTACTACTAAAGCTGTATAGCTTAAAAAATGTTAAAATAATGGCGCTATAGAAATCGCATTCCATGATTTTCGTTTAAAATGTCAATTGCTAAAGGGCCATAAAAGCCATCGAATCGAGACCAACACCAATCGACGCAGAAAGAAAATCCAATTTAAGAATATAATATAACTCATTTTGGCTAAAAGGGCGCTTTAGCAGTGTCGATATGATTAACTTCTAACCGGGTGCATCATCCCAAATCACCCACACTTGAAACAATCTAGAAAAATATATTTTTCATACTGCGGGTAAGTAAACAACAAAGCAACATATTTATATGTTAGCCACTAATATTAAATATATAAAAATTACATATTTATGTTACACTAAACATAGAAAAAAGAGATAGGCTGTGACCATTTTCCAATTTTTACCATTTCCACTATATTTCCACTTATATTTCGTAGAGCTGGTTATTGTCAAAACCTCAATTAAGTAGTGCAGTAATAAAGGCCCAATGCACGTGGTGAGCGCATGCTCGGTTCATGGACCCCCCGTACCCCACCCCACCCCGCTCTCACAGCTGATCACGCACGCATCGCGTGAAACACCGGTTAGCCTAACATTGCACAGTTCATGATGCACAACATTACCTTTGCTAAACCGTCATCAATAACGAATATCTATTTCGAATTATTAACGAATTCTATTTTTTCACTGAAAATACCTATATTAGTTACCCAATATCATTGCAACTACCTATGCAATTAAATTCTTACTCCACTTTATTCATAAGATTAAGACATGAGTTTAGAGATATTTAGTTTTAAACGGTCGTATGGTATGTGTGGACCAATGAACCAATGGTGCAACAATATACTAACCTATGGTCTAACTTATCATGACGCCTTAATTACACCTTAGTAAGCATAGAAGTTAACACCAATACTGACTAACACCGTTAAATTTCGCCTGATAAATCTCCATGTAACTGTGGGCGAGCTTGTAAGCTTCTAATAATCTTAAACTCATTGTTAAACTTATTATTGAATTGGCCAGAATTTTTCTCACAATGTGCATCACAAGGAAATACCTGGTCCGTACCTATATCCTACTGCCTGCATATCCCATACGGTTATCCGCCTTTTTCAGTACACGTTCAACCCACACTTTCGCTAGAGTTCCTCAACAATACTTAGCAGGCTTATTCCGTGGTTCCTACATAAAGGGGGTCTTGCAGTCTTTCTATGACCCCGGCCTTTATCTATCGGAACTATAACATCTTTGCACCAATCACCCATCCTGTACTCTGTCGTTTTTCCAGCACATATTGAATAGGTGGCTGACACGCCACTAGACCATGCCCGGCTTTGAGCATTTCTACCGAAACTCTGTCATACCTTGTAGCTTTTCTATTCTTCGTACATTTCATCGCCCTCACATTTTCATCTAATCATTTTTATCGTCTACATTCATACTTGTTGCAGTAGGTGTTTCACCTGACTCGCATCCCTTACAAAGGAACATTTAAAATGTTCCTTCCATCTAGCTAACACATATTTTCTTTCACAATGTTTCCATTCTGGTCTTTAATTCTAGTTAACACAATGTTCCTTGTTTGACTAACAATTTTTATGGATTTCTAGAACCATTTGATATTATTTCTGAAATGATCAGTGACCCTCTTGCCAAAATCATCTTTTACATCTTGCTTTTTCTTTTTACAATTACCTCGCATTTCATATACCTACTTCTTTCTAGCCTATGCAACATCCACAATTTATATATTATTTATATAATTTATGTAATAATTTTCATTTATAATTCAAAAGTAACTATTTCAGTTGACCTCATTCTCCGTATTTAATTGTTAAAAAAATACGAAGTATAATAAGTTATTCGCAATGACTACGTTCTGAAGTAAATAATTTATTGATAAATATGAGTAAAGTAGTCATATGTCTCTTTAAAAAGGGTTCCAATAAATAAAAATATATAAGTACCCGAAATGAAAGTCCCGCGTATACGCAACCATTAGCAATTTATAAAGTTATCATCAAATTAGCTAAAACTACATACTTAAAGTGTGAATATATAAAAGTATAAATACTTAGATTGTGATAAAATTTTCAGACGAATTTACCCAGTCTTTAAAAATATAACACACTTTTTCGGTTTTTACCTTCTTTACCTATTCCGCTGTTTTAACGCTCTCCTGTATAGTTGCTATTCTGCAGATGGCTCTTTTACTTTGCTCCCGTCGGTACTTAAGTGCAGTGCTTAACAGAGCTTAATCAGATTAAGCACTGCATCTTTTCTTTAATACCTACCTAAGTGTGTGCTTTTTTTGTTAAATAATTATCACTATGAGGTGTGTGTATAAAGATTTTATTACAACTTAACAGTCTACAACAATAACTATTAATAAACAAATTTTAAACTGTATTCCGCAACACATGTAACGCGCGCGACCGACCAGAATAGACTGAGAACTCTCACGGACGGACGGGGCGCGCGCGACGGTTGCGCGAGGCCGCGCCGACCGTTGGATCTTGTTACCAAGCTCCGCTGTCGCGATACCTAGTCGGCAAACGGCCGCGGCTTGCGCGTACCGGAATGAACCGGTTATTGCAACGGTTTACTACATGCTCCCCCTCTAGTTCAGGAGAGCGCCCTCGCTCCTGGACTAGGATCTCAGCGTCTTGAACCGGACGACCACGTTTTCGCTTTGGAACGACTGGGTTTGGTAGAGTCTCTGGATTCCCTACATATGCAGTGAGATCTTGCACGTGGTATTTACCTAAAACCTCGTCGGGTTTAGCCACAGACGAAATTAAGAACGTAGTAGGACTAACCTTTTTTAAGATTTTGTAAGGGCCGTCTCTTTTTGGGACAAACTTAGCAGTTAATTGTTTAGATGCTTTACTAAGAACGTGAGATTTTAGAAGCACTAAATCTCCTATTTGGAAGGACTTAACAGGTCTTCTAGATTGGTCAGCGTATTGTTTGGTATAATCTTGCTGAACTTCAACTCTTTCCCTAATACCTGCTAGAGAATTTACAAAACTTCTAAGATAGGGTGTTATTTGGGGAATAAAATTGTCTTTATTTAAGATGCTACGAACGTCATGTACTACTTCGACAGGTGATCTTAACTCCCTTGCAAATGATAAGTATGCTGGTGATACACCGGTAGAGCGACATTTGGCACTATTCAACGCAAATCTAATTAGTGGTAGGTTTATAGGCCAAGAAGTGTGATTATTCCCTACAAGTTGAGCTAACAATGCTTTTAAGTCGCGGTTTTTGCGCTCTGCTGGGTTTGCTTCAGGATGATAAAGTGGAACAAAATTCTGTTTGATCCCCAAAACTTGCATGCATTGTCGCATAACCGCTGAAACAAATTGAACACCATTATCAGATATGATACGACGCGGTAAACCATAACGCATGAAAAACTCCTCGATTAAAACTCGAGAACAAGCTTCTGCTGTAGCCTCTTTAAGAGGGTACAGTTCGACCCATCTAGTAGCTGTATCCTCCACTAGAAAGATCCACCGCTCCCCCTGGCTTCCTTCAGGTAGTGGACCAAACAAATCAATGGCCAGCACTTCATTTCGCTGGTTCATAATGGGCGTCTGAAGAAGACCAGGTGGCTTGGTGTTTGCAGCTTTATAACGCTGACAGTGAACACAGGCTTTGACATAAGCTATGATTACCCTCCGCATTCCTGTAAAATAATATAACTGTGCAACCCGTTGATAAGTCCTATCAATACCTGGGTGACCAGCTGTGGGAGAATCGTGAAGTTCTTTCAGGATTTCTGGCACCTGACTACTGGGAATAACGAGCTGAGGGGTTTCGCACTCAGAATCAGGATTATAGCGATATAAAACGCCTTGATCCATGAGGTATCCCCTTTCAGACCATCTCTTTGCTGCGATTTCGTCCGTGCCTTCTAAATCATTAATTATTTTGAATAGGTCTGGTTCTGAAACTTGCTTCTGTCGCAGCTCTGAGGTTGATTTTGTTGGCAGATCGCATATGACTGAACAAATACCACAATCATCACGTGTCTCACTCGAACATATGGGTCTGCTGAGTGTATCTGCAACAACATTTGCTTTACCAGGTGTGTATTCAAACCTTATATCAAAGGACTGGAGCTTCAAAGACCAACGTACCAGTCTTCCGGTTGGCGATTTGAGGGTTAGCAGCCACCGAAGAGGTTGATGATCACTTCCTATTACAACTGGTTGACCGTCAAGGTATGAACGAAAACGCTCAACTGCCCAAACTACAGCCAAAGCCTCACGTTCAGTGGTTGAATAGTTTCTTTCAGCTGCATTGAGAAGTCGACTGGCGTATTCAATCGGCCGTTCATCCTTGGTCTCCCCCTGTAATAAAACTGCACCTAAGGCGTAGTTACTTGCATCTGTGCGCAGAATGAAGGGGCGAGAAAAATCTGGTTGAATTAACACTGGAGCAGTGCTCAACAAACGTTTAAGTTCGCTGAATGATTGAGACTGCTCTTTGTTCCAAGTCCATTCTTGTTTCTTACGCGTTAAGCGTGTCAATGGTTCGGCGATTTTAGAAAAGTTAGGAATGAATTTTCTGAACCAGGAACAAGTCTGAAGAAACGTTCTTAAATGTTTTAAGTTTGAAGGCTCTTTTATCTCGAGGACAGAACTCACCTTTTGGGAATCGGTGGAAATACCATGTTGGGTAATAACGTGGCCGAGATATCTAACACTTTCTCTTGCAAAAGCGCACTTCTCTCTATTTACTGAGAGGTTGAAATCGTCCAGACGCTTAAAAACTGCCTCCAGGTCTTCCTGGTGTTGGCTGAAACCTTCAGAAACTACCAGAATATCATCCAGATAAGCGAGAATTGTTACATTTTGCAATGATGAGCAGGAACGGACACGATCTATGAGGCGCTGGAAGGTTGCAGGTGCGTTTTTGAGGCCAAACGGCATTCTCTTAAATCTGTAAGTACCTAGAGGTGAAACGAAAGCCGTTTTGTCTCTGTCAGCGTCTCGTACACTAACCTGCCAATAAGAAGAGCGAAGATCTAAAGAAGACATGAAGCAGTTCCTCTTGGTGCTCTGCAACAGTTCATCAATGCGTGGCATTGGGTAAGTATCAGCCTTGGTGACAGCGTTTAGGCGCCTGTAATCGACGCAAAAACGGACCGAACCATCGGACTTCGGCACAAGCAGTGCCGGGGAACACCATGCTGACTCACATTCCTCAATGATGTCTTCACGTAACATTTTGTCGATTTCCTGTTTCATTAACGCCTTTTTCGATGGATTCAAACGATAAGGGGGCACAGATGTTGGCGGATGGTCCCCTGTATCTATTCGGTGTTCTGTGTAAGGTGTAGGGCCTCTACCAGATTTAAAAATATGCTCATTTTTAGAAACTAAATTAGCTAGGGAGTGACGTTCTGATACTGAAAGATGAGCACCTTCGTCTGAGCGAAGAACATCTACTGTCGAGACGTTTGTAAAAATTCGTGACTTAGGCTCATAAAACAGCTGATATTTGCGTCTATTATTACTACCAAAATACCAAACATTTTTAGAAAAGTCAAAGACTACTCCGGCGGCGGTTATAAAATCAATACCTAATAATGTTTCATTATTCGTCGCGTCCGGGAATATTAAAAATGGAATAGTAATAATTTTATGCATTAATTTTACATTTAAAATTGTAGTTAAAATGTCCATTTCCCTGACATGGCCGTCGGCGAGTTTTATGGATCTCCGTACAGGACTCATACTGTGGCCCTTTTCTAGAAGGAGAGCATGTAGTGTGTGACCGGCTACGCACTGCTTAGCAGCTGTATCAATTAGTGCGGAACCATTAAAATTAAAAATGTTTATCCTAAAAATCGGTCGCACACTTACAGATGACGACTCTATATTACAATTAATAAAATGCTTATTATTACTCGTATCACACTTATCACTGAATTTATTTTCGTATACACTTTGAAAACTGTAAAAATATGAGTTACTCACGTTATTCGCCGCAGTGTCCAACTTACGACATTGTTCCCTACTATGACCGTACCGTCGACAATAGGAACACATCGGGCGCGTCTTTTTGAACGCACCCTGGGCAGGTGGCGCGGTCGCCTGGGCTGGCGGCGAGCTGTGGACGAGCGGCGCGCTCTCGTGGGCGGGCGGCGGCGAGCTGTGGGCGGACGGCGGCGGCGTATGGCCGTGCGGCGCGCTCGCAAGAACGAGCGGCGCGACCGCACGGGCGAGCGGTGCACTAGCGTGGGCGGCTGGATATTGAAGTTGCATCGATACCGGCTGAGGCGAGTAACACGTTGTCGTATGCGTAGTAGAGGTCGCGGGGGCGGCGGGGCCGTTCCTGCGCACGGAACTCTGTTCCATGTTCCTACGATAAACACCGGGCGCGGTTGCAGCCGGTGGCGGGAAAGCTGTAATCTGAACGTTTGCATTTAAAGCCGACTTCTCCCCCTCGCTGATAGAATCTTCGATGTTTCGAGCATGACGAAGAAGTTCTTGAAAACACGTAAACTCTTCTCGGCGTAATCTTTTACGTATGCGCGTGTGTAATAAACCATACGTGATGTCTAGTTCGGCGTTCGTTGAAATGTCGCCCTTCGGCAGGCGTGCCATAAGGGCGCGAACTTTTGCAACAAATTTATCCGTATTTTCTTGCCCTTGTGGTGACGCGAATATTTCTAAGTATATGCGGTGAGGTGGGCGTCGGTCACCGAAAGCACAAATTAAATTGTTTTTAGCTTCTTGCCATGATCGGATTTGATTCTTGATGCCGAGCCACCATTTTGCGGCGTCACCACTTAGTAGCATCGCGAGCCCTTTTTGTATGTTTATGTCGGCCACTTGAGCGCACTCGACATAGCATTCAAGCGCATCGATAAATGTCTCGACGGACTCCGTCGGGGTGCCGCTGAAATTTAGTTTGCACCGTTCGAGTGTACCCGGCAACTCGCAGATGGGAGTGGATGCATTTGCACCTCTAAAAGAGTGAAATAGTTCTTTTAGAGCGTCGGTCTGGCTGCGTTGCAGCGATTTTATCAATATATTGACATTTTCACTCGTAAATGTTGCATCTGCGGGAATGGCGGCGTTCGCGCCGAAAGCCGGGTGGTCCTCCATCTGCTGGTCGGTGTCTACAGGAGGGGTGTAGGTAATGCTGTCCGCATCTTCCTCGCTGTGACGGTTAGCGTTACTACGTGTAGTAGGCATATTGACGCACGCACTAACAGTTAGTTTTTTTTTTTGTTTAACAAACACAACACACTTAAACACTTTTGTTTTACACGTTGGGCTGCCACTTATGAGGTGTGTGTATAAAGATTTTATTACAACTTAACAGTCTACAACAATAACTATTAATAAACAAATTTTAAACTGTATTCCGCAACACATGTAACGCGCGCGACCGACCAGAATAGACTGAGAACTCTCACGGACGGACGGGGCGCGCGCGACGGTTGCGCGAGGCCGCGCCGACCGTTGGATCTTGTTACCAAGCTCCGCTGTCGCGATACCTAGTCGGCAAACGGCCGCGGCTTGCGCGTACCGGAATGAACCGGTTATTGCAACGGTTTACTACATCACATATTTCGAAATATCGTCGGCTTTGCCTAATTTGCCTACTCTGTCGGGGCTTTAATCATGATGCTTTAAAATTTGGTGGGTTTCTACGTAAAATCAGTGTAGTTTTGTGTAATGAGTGTCAATGGTGATGAGCAATGTGGAGAATCATTGAAATAAGCAGTAAGTAGTGAGAAAAGTAATAAGTGGAAAAAGTATTTGCATAGTAACATTTCAATGCAAATACTAAAGAAATAGAAATACCAGACATGCCTGTATGAGCTTATTAGCCCTTGATTTCGCAGAATAGAAAAATTAAAAAACAAAGATTTTGGCGCCTTTCAACTATGGCGGACGTGATTTTTATTTCAGTGATTGTATTATGGATACGGAGTGGATCTTGTTGCGTAAAATCAGTGTAGTTTTCTGAAATAAATAAGTGTCTGTATTGACGAGCAATGTCGAGGATCATTGATATAAGCGTCAAGTGGTGCGAAAAAATATGAGATTTTTACCATGGCAATCCACCACCTTATCAAAGTAACATCATAGTATTTGCCATCGATTGCTTGACCTAAACTCTCCCAAGACGCATTGAAATTTTGCATTTTAATGCAAATACTGAAGAAAAGAAAGATAAAAATACCGAAGACTTGGCTGTATGGGCTGTAGTTACCTTTTATAGGCAGAATATTTAAGACAAAATTGTGACAGTGACACTTATGACGGTGCACGTCATTGTTGACAAAAGACAAATTGTCAATTTGACATCCTGTCTATAGAAAAGCTGTAAGCTTTACAAACTGAAACAACTTTGTATTTTTGTTGGATTGGTAGTTATTCAATCGAACTCATAATTATTATCTGAACTATAAAAAATCTAAAATTTCATTTAATTGTATAAACAGTTTAAATAATATGGCTTCTCATTTAAGTACTAAGGACCGTTTACTTTCTCTCGTAGACGACATCGAATTAATCGCAAAGTAAGTACCTAATAATAACAAACTAATTTAATGAACTCACGTTATATTTATCTAAAAAGAGACAATTATTATGCAAGCCACTTAACTCTTTTAGGGAGATGATAGAAGTGTCTATAGCTCCGAAATCACAGAAATTGTCAGCCGCAGACCACGCTCAGTTGACTGATTTATTGTTAGCAAAGGACGTAGAATTGAAGAAGACTTTGGAACTTGCTGAAGAACAAGCACAAATTCAACAGAAAATGAATGAACTCAAAGCTGAAGTTGATAACAAGGTAGACATTTATTCAGTTTTCTATGGTTTTAAATTATAAAATAATGTTTGTATAGTAAAGTAAATATGTATATTTTTTGTTCAAATGGATTTTGTAAACTACTTATAAGATGTCAACAAACAATTTAAGTGGTAATTTACAAGGATGCTAACCACAATTGTCATCAATACAGGACCAGGACATTCATCATTTGCAAAGGCAATTAAAAGATGCAGAACAAATTCTAGCCACATCTCTGTATCAAGCACGACAAAAACTTGCTTCCATTGTTAAATCACGGAAGAGACCAGTTCCATCTGAAGAGTTAATAAAATTTGCACACAGGTATTTTGTATAAATTTTATTAATTGATAGCTTTCATTTTAGTGTACTATTTTATTTTATGTGTAAAAATACATATTTAGCTCTTAGCTCTAACCAAAGTGAGCAATTTTTCAAATGTTATTCATTTCTTATAATTTAATTTATTATTCTTGTATGAGACCCTAATATTTCTATCCAAATATAAAAGAAACCATGAACTATATTCTATACCTTGTACTTTGCAGAATCAGTGCATCTAATGCAGTTAGTGCTCCACTATCATGGCAGCCTGGAGATCCCCGAAGACCATACCCTACAGACCTCGAGATGAGGCTTGGAATGATTGGCCGACTCAGCGATCTGCCTGTCAACAATGGTCACACACCCTCTACACTCAATGAACTGCACAGGATCACTACTGGTGGAGGTATTGTGCAATACAAATCTCAAACTACATATTCTGAGTTACCAATTTTTATGTTAGAACATAACACAGTGTATTTAAATGGTTATTTACCTCTGGTAATTGTTTCAGTGCCCACACCAGCTACCAACCAATTCACATGGCACCCTTCTGGGGAACTCCACATGTCTGTAGGAGGGGGCAACTCTGTAGCCATTGACGGCCGTAGCAAAGATGCACACACTCAAGAAGATGTTGAAGTCATGTCCACTGACTCTAGCTCTAGTTCCAGTAGTGACTCTCAATGAATAAAACATAAATTAAGATATAATTGTGATAAAAGGACACTTTAAAAGTTAGTTGCAGTGACTGGTCAAAATGTATGTGTCTACTGTGTTTATAATGAAATGTTTATCTGATCTTGTCATTTTTGTGCCGAATTGTAATACATATTACTAAAGGCATATTTACTCTTGTTAAACTAGCTAGATAATGAAACATTAGAATTTTTTATAGAACTGGTTACCTACTTGAATTTGTAATTATGTACAGTCACAATCAGATATGATGTAGCAAACAAGGTGACTAAATGAATTTGAATAAGATCTATACATACAATCTACAGTAAATATCTGACTTCACTACTTCTTTACTTCATTAATGAATGTTCAAATTATTTTTGTAGCTTGTATGTATATAACTTATTGACAATTTAACTGTACAGATGTATTTGGTCACCTTGTCCACTACAATATATCTGATTGCGACTGTACCATCATGTACACAGTACCATAGCACAACAATTATTCTAATTGTGCTAGTAATTACCAAAATATTCAATTTAACAACCATATTCATTCTGAAAGTTTGGTTATATAGCAGTGAAATCTTGAATTCTCATAGTAAAAGAGCTTTTATTTTTGGTGGTGATGAGATTACAGTGCATTGTGAATATTTCAAAGTAAGATTGTCTTTATTTATGTAAGTGTAGATATTAATATGATGAAGAGTTGTACTTAGTAAGTATAATGTGAATACACACAATGTAATATGTTCATGTTAACTTATATAATATACATGCTCTCATGTCTTAAATTAACTGGAGGTTTTATTAATTGGTATAAAATTCCTCAAGCATTAAGCTGTTATCTATTCCATTTATTGTTATTCCTAAAAACGGAGCGAAAATTACGAATCTCTAAAATGGTGGGTTCGTCCGTTGTGCTATTGTTCACTTCACAGATTTTATATACCTAACACATTTCTATTTAGGTTTTAAAATAATGTATACCTTTATTTATTTAATATAAAAAACACTATTGTCCGTAATCACATACAATATACAATTCAGAAATCTTTAATTCAAAGCCATATTCGGCTGTCATAGGCAGGGATTTCTTCCTGTAAACTAGTGTAAACCTATTTAAATTCCATAAAGGCTTTTTGACCCCTTTTTTTTATTGGGCCCCAAATGATTCATTACTGTTAGCCATCACCATACAAAAATAATATAATTTTTTTGAGGCCTTTAAGCTTTAACACAATTTTTGAATTACATTTTTGCTTAACTGTCATAAACGCCTTCGCCCATGATGGTCTTTGAATTATCTGTCTCGTAAGGTCACGATTTTGGTAAACAATTCAATACGCAGGCGTGACACAGGCTGACACAGCGGACAGACATGCTTGATTGGTTGCGACTGGCGTTTAACGGATTTTGACCATACGTTTTGTTTACAAGACGCGTTACTTCACGAACATGGTGGATAGCGTTGTAGTTAAAAAAAGTAAAAATAAAACATGTTTATGTTGAATTTCTACAGCAATCCCTTATTTATATTTATTGAACTTGGTATATTTTCGACCCTTGTACTGTTGTAAATATACATTATTTTTACTACTTTTGATAATGAGTCGAACTAGTCTACAAAGAGTATGAATGTAACTTATAAACTCGTTGCCTAGAAACAACACGTTGTTTTGGTTTCAAATATTGTGTTCAGGTAGTGTCAGTTTGGTGTCAGTTCGATTGCAATAATTTAAGAATTTGGAGTCTTCTGTGTTAGTCTAGAATGGGTGAGAGGGCTCCCGCATCTGCAGAAGATACACTAGTGCGCTATGACAATCCAGTTTTAGTTACTAAACAACCGGAGAAAATCGTAAGTCGCATTTTTGATTCAGCAAGTTGAGATACCAGGTACCATCCATCAGCAACCTCGGTCGGTTCTATAGAAGAGTCCAGGCCCTTTTTTAGTTCTGAGGTTTACCTGTCAAATCTATCCAATCGAGAGAATGAAAGCAGTTTGATAAAGAAGTAAAAGTTGCGAGCCAGGATAGTAGCAAGTGGAGAGCTGATAATCTCTATGATGGTAAAAATAATGCTTATCTTGGTATACCTACCTACTTGCGTAGGTACCTAAGTATTTTTTTTTATACTTACGCTAAAGATTGGAATACTCACATATCAAAGTAGAATTCATTTTAATTTAATATCCTCAAAAGTTTTTAATTTGTTACAGACTAGTTTTGTTTTAATTATTAATTTTATCTCCTGTTGAAATTCAGACATCGCCTCGGGGCACTGCAGCCGTGCAGCCATGTGTCCCTACTGAAGCCAAGCGTGAGACAGAGGAAATCTTGAACGCCATATTACCGCCTAAAGAATGGGAGGAAGATGGACAAATATGGACACAGAAGGTAAATTATTAGTTTAGATGAGTTACAGTACCGAACCACAGTACAGTTAGCAACACGTCTAGCATCTTGCTCTTCGACACTTAAGTCATAATTGAAAGTCATATTCAGTTTGGCGGCGATAAGGAGCTCGACTGTGTAGTGGTTCATATCTTTCGATTTATTCAAGCTTAAAACAAGGCTATTTCGACGTCAGCTCTGGGTTGACCAAAACATTGTGATCTCGAGTTTCTCCGAGCGTCGGAAGGCACGTCGCTGTTGGCCCCAGGGTTGGTGGGTAGAAATGGTTATTGCAACCATTTCTATCCACCAACCCGCATTGGGACAGCGTGGTAGTGTAACGAATTTAGCTATTGGCATTGCCGTGCGACAAAGCCGCTATGTGCCGGCGGCGTAAAAGTTGGTTTTACCGTACCAATAACAGCTCTACCCAGCGGCAGAGCCGCTTGCATGCCATAAGCTGTTTGTAATGCGTATGTATATATACGTAGATAATAATGTATGTAATGTAATGTATATATGCGTAGATATCTTCAACGCCTGCAACTCGGCTGGACGTAATAAACCTTCAAGAGATGTTGGATACCCGCCTGCAGCAGCGCCAGGCGCGGGAGACTGGCATTTGCCCGGTGCGGCGACAGCTCTACACGCAATGCTTCGACGAACTTATTCGCCAGGTACCTATTGATATTCGCAATACTAAATTGATGTTACTTTTGACGCTGACTGTATCATTCCAAAGAAATCGTTCCAGGGTTTTGACGATGTAATAACGATATTTTCACTTCTAGGTTACAATTAATTGTGGTGAAAGAGGTCTGCTGTTGCTGAGAGTACGAGATGAAGCTAGAATCACGATGGAGGCATACCAAACACTCTACTGCAGTTCTATTGCATTCGGCATGAGGAAAGCCTTACAGGTCTCCGCTTTTACTATTTAAAACAATAGATATAAGTAGCGACTATAACTTTTGTGATGACCGTTACGTGGAGGTGATAGCTGCCAATATTTGCGCATGGGGTACTGACGTGCCACCAATGAGGAAGACGGAATGCGACTGGAGAGCCAATCGGCGCTGTCGATTAATGATGCTGAGCGCCGATTGGCTAACGGTCAGCACTAAAGTTATTGCTGCTACTTGCACCTATTAGGTAGCTATGTCCATCCCCACCTATTTAAATCAAACATTATGTATAGTTTATGAATGTTGCTTGCCTCACTCGCCCGGTTTACGACAGCGGGCTCGCCCCTGAGACATTGGGGGACCTTCAGGAATACAGGCGTGATGTGACGTCATAACATCAGATCACGCCTGTATTACGCATACAACATGCTGTTGTATGTAATAAAATCATTAAACAATTATATCAACGGTTGTATGCACTTAAATATTGCGAATATTGATTGATTTTTATTAAAATCTGAATCCAATCTTTCGTGGATAATAGCAATATTAGAAAATTTTAATTATTTTGTTACCTTTTGAAATAATCTACATCTCAGTCCGAACAAGGTAAATCCGATTTAATGGACCAAGTAGCCAAGCTAGAAGCCGAGCGGTCCTCTTTAGAGAAAACCTGCATGGAACTGAAACAGAAGACTGAGCAACTGGAACGTCGCGCGGCGGAGCTAAGAGCTGCGGAGGAGAAGCGACACCAGGAGGAGTTGCTGGCTTTGAAGAAGACCAACGCTCAACTAAAGGTAAATAAGTTCCCGGCAAATTTCTTGCACATTGACGTTTACTGCGCGAGAACGAGAACGTTTTAGTACCTACATTTTGGAACAGCTAGTATACCCTACCAGGACTGTCGCGTGTGGCAGTTCGTTAAGATTAAATAAAAATAAAAAAAATATCTTCAGACATTCACACCTGTCAACTGGCCCATACTAGGCAACTAATGCCTGTGTTATGGATACCAGATGACGGACAAATATATTCAAAAGATAAATACATATAAATATTTTGAATATAATATACATATATAAACATCCAAGACTGGAGAACAAACGCCTGTTCACACAAACATTTGCCCCCACCGGGGATGGAACCCAGAACCTCTCGAGATGGCGACGCCTTGAGACCGGCGTACAGACCACTCGACCACGGAGGATGTCGAGATTATTCCTGACATTCGCAAGCACTTGTCTTCCATTGGTAGACGGGCATTGAGAATTAGGAAAAAGTAGTTTTATTATTTCCAACATCCACAAACTACGTATTTACCTATAGTTTCAACACAAAGAGATTTCTTTCTGAATCGTTCGAGTTATAAACTTCTGTTTGAAATCCAGGCTAGCCTTGATGTTGACTCCTACTTTGTTACAACTAACGTGGAATCCTATATAATTAATGTTGCATTTATTATTTATAAATAATATCTAATGTAAACTTTCAGCCTCAGATTAAAATATGTAATATTTTCACAGGCACAACTCGAGGGAATTATAGCCCCGAAGAAATAACGGGCTTAGATGACAGAAAACAAGTACATATTACGTTACTTATGTGTAAGATATTTTTATTGTTATTATCAATACTACACCATTTAAATTGTGTCCTAATATTATATTACTAACATAATAAACTTTCTATTTAAAAACTTTCAGGGGTATAATTTCGAAATTAAACTAAGTAGTAATTTTATTAAAATATATATTAAACCATTTAATTGGGACAAACATACAGTATTTCCATTAGTTTACAGTTTATATCGCTAAAGAGCCTTAAAAAGGTATAAAGGACACACGTGAAAATCATTCATTCATTTGATACACAAAAACTATTCGTCAATATACGTTCATTAAATATTATTCAAAACAGTATTTTCATACAGTCACCAGCGGAAATATACATTTTGTTGAGATTAAATATTATAGACAGGATATACAAATTTCATTAGATTAAAAAATAATTTACGGCTTTCAAATGCAAATAAATTCACTATTGTACAGATAAAATCAAGTATATAAATTAAAGACAATATGCCGAGAAATAATTTTAACATAAAATTAAATTGAATTAAAATAAACGAACATTGCATAAATTCAATGGAGAATAAAGGCACCACATACATAAAAGTAACTAAAATTACACATTAAAATACTTAGAACACCAGTAAACACAATACTGCAGTTAATAACAATGCACATTTAAAGTTTAAGTAAACTAAGAAATATGATGAATAAGTTTATATTGATCCAGATGACGCCGTGAGATGTAGCTATCGTCTTTGTACACTTGTGGGTGAGCGACAGTTAATACTGCATATATCGATGGTATGTACAACTATAATATCTGTTAATATTCTTCACATGCCTATAACTTACTAAAATCCAATCACATTCCTAAACATCTCCATAACAGGTACAGTATCAGAATACAGTCACACATTAAAACTTGCACGGAATGAAAATATTTAAAATTAAATACGTAAAGTATTTAAAGAATAATGATCTATCAAAATAGATTACTTAAAGTAAACCTAAAATCTCCGTCGCAAAACTATATAAAAAAATAAAAATTGTGATCAGAAATGCTTTCATCAAATGTTGCTCGCTGGTGGATTTCTTCAAGTCCCATGTGCACAACAAGAAGTCGGTGGAATTCTAAAGTTATTATCACAGTTCATAATACATAAAGTAGATGAAAACTCGTTCATTGCCTTATCGCTGTTCGTTTCGTTGAAGAAATCTACAATCGAGTTCGTGTTTCGAAGTTTCGAGTCGTGGTTGTCTGATGGATGTCATGGGGGACTTGGCCGGAGATGAGCGCTGAGAGATCTAGTCTACTGTGATTCGGTGTACGCGGTGAGTCTCTCGGAGGGGCCTATGGGGATCGCCGTCACGTGTCCCGCGCCCCCATCTAACAAGGGGTTGATAACTTGAACGATATCGGGCTGAAGGGAATTCTCCCCCACTTCGGTTTCCCCGTCGCCTAAGCTGATGCCGGCGTCTTCGAGGTCAGTAGGCGCTGTCTCGCTACTGGGACTAGTGGTCAATTCCAGTGATATTATTTTCTCTTGAGTTGTCTCCACCTGTAGAAATGCCTGAACTAGTATTTTTCTTTATTTAAATTTTTAAGACCCAATGAACGACTAGCAAATCTAAATGTCCGACGAAAAATTCACTAGTGAAATTTCATTTTTTCATGCAAATATGGTGATTGAAATTCTGATTGGATGAAGGTATCATGAGTAGGTAATATTACTAATTAGAATGTAGTGGGCCATTGACAACATAAACAATGTGTCAGAAAGGTTTTTGCAAATAACGTAACATCTTTGACAGGTAAATAACATTTTTACAGGAAAATCTAAATAGCAGCAATGATAAAATAACTCTTATGCATCGTTATTGATGTAATATGTTTTTTGATTTGATAAACAAATATATTAAAATGTATTGCCAACAGCCCTTATGAATGGAAATTTTTATGTGTGGGTATGGATGTTTTCATTTTTATATTCAACATCTATATGGAAATTAAATAATGAAGACATGCACTAAGATCTATATTAGTTCGCTAATCGGACCGCATTTAATGGTATTAGCTCAGCTGAAATAAAAGCAATAACAAATAAACATATTTTGATATAAAGGCAACAAACCATTTACTGTTTTCGGTGAAGATCCCGTGTCTAGAATCCCGGTATCGTCTGACAAATGATACACAATACATTAGCATGCCATGCCACAGTCATGCAACACACGTGGATAATGTACAAATAATACAAATATTACTTTATCTAAACTCATGTTATAATGTTCGGATTATGAACTCAGACTCGAACTCATAATGACATACTTTTTAACACAGATGATATAAACGAAAATTAAAAAATGGAAACTGTAACATAATGACCATTATGCAACAGGTTGGACTCATTATGCAACACTTATTTTTCTTAAAAAGGCACAAAACTATGGCAAGTGTTTTCCAGACATCCAACAATAAATAGAATTAATTAATTATTTTGTTTTATTTCTTTGAATAATGAGTTTAGATAAAGTAGTGTATGTAACTGCACATAACTCGGTATTACAACACTCGCATGATACTATTAAAAACTCGCCAAGGCTCGTTTTTTGAAACTACGCTCGTGTTTTGATAAGCTATATTATGTGACAGTTACATAAACTACAATTATAATAGACATTTACAATACTACTACTGATACATAAAGTATATCAAAAACTATACAGATACATCAATATGAAGCCCTGAAACCAGAATTAGAGTTGTTCTAATATTTGTAAGCACAAATATATGGACTAAACTACATAAAAATGGTGTTTCACTTTTGTGCAAGTAAATCGACAAGTGCGTTTAGAGGCCCCTCTGTATTAATATCGAGTGTTTATACACGGCGCTACACGTCAGTCTATGGAGTTCGTCGACGTCAAGTTAATTATCTCAGTCAGAGTTCTGTCAAGTATCGGTTTTGCACGTAAAAAGCTAAGCGTCTTTTACAGTTTAAAATATAAAACCACACAATACGGCATTGTTTGTGTACAGCATTTGTATACTATAGCACAATTTACAGTGCGTGTGTACCTCTTTTTCAATGACTTTCTCAATGTATTCGACTGTCCGCACTTTAACTTCTCCAGTCGCCGGACACACGTATTCTTCAGTGCGCAGCGTAATTCGCTCGTCTAATAATTTTTCCTTCTCCTTCACAGCTAGTATAGGCCCCGGTTTTGTACGCAACGCGATACGTGGTAGGGGCCATTTCTATAATTTGTAAAGCCAATTTGACATTCACAACCCATTGTGGACGAACATAACGCGAACCAAGCGACATTGATACACCCACAAATGAAAACAGTTATGTCAGATCGATAAAGAAAAAATATTATTGACAATTCTCTTCAAAATACTACATGTAAACAATATTTATTGAAATAAAATGTTGAAACACCTAATAGTATAGTAGTTAACTAGTTATCATTAGTGTTAAATATTGAATGTTAACATGTTACAAACAAAAAAATAATAATTAGGTCATTCGTTTCACTGAAATTGTAAGAAATGAACGAGTTACATAATGGCAAATAAATATGAGTACTACAGTTCATTTTTCCCAATTCCTTTTAGTATATGAATATTTAGTATTTTTAATCAGACGACATTCAGAGAAATATAAAAAGATTAAATATAATTTACCTCGGACGGAGACTTATCTCGCGACGGTATTTCACCAATAATCTCGTTCGCTGGACCGACTAAGCTTTTTATGGCTTTCTGTGATTCAATTGCTTCCTGAAAAAGATATTTTGCATAAGAATTTCACACATTTATCATGCGGATTTCTAAAGGAATGTAATAATCGTTTTCCATCATAGGCACACTTTAAAAAAATTAATGGAAATGGCCTAGTGGTTCGTACGCTTTTATTGAAAACAATGCCTTGGTCAGTCCTGGGATGGGTGGCCAAAACTTTGTGATCTCGAATTCCACCGTAGCTCTAAAGACGCAACCGCGTTCTTGATTTCTACCCACCGACGCTTTGGAACAGTGTGATGGTATTTCATCTCATACTTTTCAAGTATTTATAGGTATATCTATATACGAAAGCTGTGACAAGAGAGGTAAATAATAAAAGTTTTTTTTATGATTATTCCTAAATAATTGTCATGGACATGGTATTGTTTAAATATTATGTATAGTATATTTATTTTATATGTGTATGTTTTTGTATTTATGTATGGTGTGTATTAGTGTGTATAGGTATATGGTGGTGGGTATATATTTAGTGGTATTTTACTACTTATGGTTTTATTACTTCGGTTATGTTTTCACTTTTTCTAGCGATTGTCATTTGTGGTCTGCTCTATTAATCTACTCACTGTACCTTAAGGGTTGTCTGTAAGAAGTATTAGAGATAAGCCCGCCCATTGCATACATTGTGTTGTTTTTATTTTTATGTAACGATGTTTTTTTTGGAAATAAAGAGTATAATTATAATAATAATTAGGTTTTTTATTTCTCACCTGTTCCAAAGAACGAAGCCTGGCTGCTCTCCACGCAGCTCTGCGAGCGGCCCTTGTGGCGGGGTCCTCGCTTTCAGACCCTTCTCGGTTCGCGCGCCTTCGCTGGGACTTCGCTGAAGGACTTACGCCTCCCATGGACGCGCTGGAAATTATTAGACTTAATTAATTCCTACATGTCAGGGCATACATATGTCTGCGTCCTGGTGAAACATTCGCGCAGTAGATGTTTAGTCGAATGCGACGAAAGTAGATATTAAATAACACTAATTTTTATGAAAATTATAATTAAAATTACTGGCGGTGAGTCAACCGCTCTAGGCGCTGACTCTTGCAAGAATGAATTTCGAGAACAAAACCCATACCCATTTTGTAAAATTTATCAATAACTGTTCAACCCATCAAGTTCAAAATAATTTTCCTAGAAAGTACATATAAAGTTCTACTTTTGTAATTATTTTCATATTTTCTGAACTTATGGTTCAAAAGTTAAAGGGGGGGGGGACATTTTTTAACGTGTACCCCCCCCCCCCCCCCTAATTTAATATTTATTCCACGTTTTATTATTTGTGCACTTTGTCGGCGTTATTAATATACATATGTATTCAAAATTTCAGCTCTCTAGTGCTAACGGTCACTTAGATTTTCCGCGGACGGACAGACAGACAGACATGGCGAAACTATAAGGGTTCCCAATTACTACGGAACCCTAATAAAAGGAGACAGAGTACATTTAAAATCAGAAACCAAGAGAAAAATAGCCAGAGAAGAGCGCAATAACAGCAAAGAGTCGCTAATATAGCTTTAGCGCCTCGTTACAATAGGCTAGTTGACTCATATCAAAAGTAATGAAAATAATGTGTCATTCACATAGTATTTAGTACAAGGGTCCGAAATATATTAAATTCGATAAATATTAATACGGGATTGCTGTAGTAATTCAATATAAATATGTTTTATTTTTCCTTGGTTTTTCATCTGCCAAAAACGCTATCCACCATATTCGCGAAATTTGTTGAGTATCGCTTCATGTAAACAATTACTATGCATGGTCAAAATCCGTCGAAACGCCAGTCGCAACCAATCAAGCATAACTGTCGGAGATGTCACGCATGCGTATTGAATTGTTTACAATAATCGTGACGCTAAGGCACAGATAATTAATAGACCATCACGACCGAAGGCGTTTTTGACATTTATGCAAAAACGTATTTTAAAATTTATTGTGTTATAGGCTTCAGAAAAATATTGTAATTTTTTTTTATGGTGGTGGCTATCAGTAATTAATCATTTGGGGCCCAATAAAGAAGGGTGAACTAGCCTATTGTATTATTGTACACGTACCTATGGCCATTCTCATAGGGCTCGTCGTCGGAGTGCGAGCTGCCGTCGCTGCGGTCCGCCGCCGGGGACCACGCGCGTAGCTGCGGCGACATGCTGGCCATCTTCCTCTCCTCTTCCTGCTTCAATTTCTCCACCTCATCCGCTGACAGGAATGTGAATATGCGTTCTGTTGGATTTCATTTGATAGTTACACATCGGAACATTGGTCCCATATCTGTTTGCATATAATTTTGAAGCATAATATGAATTGGAATCTACACTGAATATACGCATAAGTGATTTTGGCATAAAATTTTATTAATTATTATTTACGCATAATTACAAATGGCATAACCATCTTAAGGCAAATTAACTATTCGCATGAAATTTTTGGATTAATTATCAATAAAAAATTGGATTCTAGCGCTTCGCCGGCCGCTCGCTCTGCTCGCTCGTCCCGCACGTTAGGGACACAGTTCTACCTCACACTCCTCGCTTCGCTTCTTTGGTCACTTCATAATATTATGGATAATTACATTCGTCTAAATTATAATGACGCGAAATAAACATTGTGCCAAAAGAAAATTATGCTTAAGTTATAAAGACAACATTATGCCAAATTCATGACAAAGTATATTATGAGTCATAACATGCCAAAAAAGGTTGAGTCGAAAATCTTGAGTCGAGGTTAAATAAACGCGAGACGCCATCGCGCATAAAAAAATAACCTTAACCTATTATCAATCAGAATACATTTCCTAGGAATTGATCCTTCATTGATACTTTTCCTAGATTTTATACATTTCAGGGAACATATATACAAGATAATTATTTTGCAGCTCAACTAATTATTTTGCTGCCCAAATAATTGTTTTGCCACTCAAATAATTATATTGATGACGAAATATTTGTTTGCTGCCCAAATGATTTTTCGGCTGATCAAATACTAAAATGATTGCCCAATTAATTAATTCCCAATGTGAAATTAGAAAATTCCAAAATTTACGTTATGTAACGTAAAAAAACAATTCCACGTACCTGGCTTAGGCGATGGTTTATGACTCTCTTCCATTGCATTTTCGAAGAATTTCTTTTTATCGCTGACTGAAGCCTTCACAAAATTTGTTGAATGAGGCGGGGAAGCCTGAAGATCACAATCAATAAAATAACTATATGATATAATCTAAAAGATATACAAGTAGTGACATAATTAATATGTAATGGAAAAACATGAGATTAAATAAAAAAGCTTATGATATTTACAAGCATGAATACCCCTTGTCCAGGCTTAACAACCATGCAATCCGTTGTTAGTCACATCATTCAGCTATATTTAACAAACGACCAAATAAAGTTAATGCGAATGTAAAAAAAATGTCAACATGCAAAATATAAATAACTGCAAGTTAATAACGATAAAATAATTTTTATAAGTAACAAAAATGGGAGGAGATGACCATGACACTATCTGTGTTGTCAGTAGTTGGGTTGGGTTGTCGACGAACACAATCAAAAAAAGCTGAGTGTTTGTGAGGCGTATGCCGTACATTGATGATTACCTCGCCGATGGCAAAGGATTTGATTTTGCTGCTCCATGCGGGTTTCAGGGTGGATGTTGAGGAACTGTCTTCCTTCACAAGATCCGAAGTGTCCGACAAACTACCAGATTCTGGCGCAGTCGTCACATTGCCGAATCGAACTCTTCTTTCTGAATATACACTTTTAGCCTCATCATCGGCATATGTAGGGATGGTCTGAGTTACGTTAGCATTTATATCTCTTCCTGAATGAACTATAGAAGGGGACGTTTGTGTTTTAAGGTACCTGCTATTTTGGTTTGCGTTAATGGGTACTGTACACGTATATGGGTTGTATGTGCCCGCTACCGTCGTTAAGGATGGATAAGGATTTATGGGCGGATATGTTGTGGAGTGAACCATCCCTGGTGAAATATTTTTAACTCTTAGGTCTCGCAATGAATTGTGTAATGTGGTGTCATCTAATTCGTTTCCATAAAAAGTTTCACTTGGGTGTAAGTTACAAGGTGAATTGGGAATATGTGAAACAATGGGAAGGTTTTTATATTGCACGTGAATTAGTTCAGGAGGGTCGGGTTCACCACCAGGACTGACTGACAGTTCATTAAAATATTCATCGCTATTGAATGAAAAGTATTCTGGTGTTCGGAAGACTAGGTTTGAAGGCACATTACAAACGACGGCTGATCGCATTTGATCATTAATCGAAGACTGCGATTCCATCACTACAGGAAATGCATTATAATTTACAGGAGGAGGAATTTCTGTATCAGGGGTAGTTGTCGCGGTTGAGGACTGTATGGAAGTATCAGCTTCTATTGATTCAGGAAAAATCATTCTCTCAGGAATTACAGTGATTGGTGACATATCTCTATACGAAGGAGTGTAACTTACGTCCACATCGAACGAAGGCGGTGGGGGAATGATGAGATCGTCAGGGAGGACCAAGCTCGCTCTGGGAACAGGTTTAGATATTTCTATTGCACCTTTCGGTGGACGATTTCGGATTAGTAAAGAGTTAACTCCCACGCATGCATCGTTAGTTTGAACATTGATATGTTCACTTGGGTCGTCTTCATGCATTTTGTCATGCGATGTAGGTGGGGGTTTCGTATCGTTCATCGACAACTGTTGATATTGTTCGAGATCGTTTGTTTCCTGTATGAAACTAACTCGCTTCGTTTGTGGTTTTCGTGGCACTTGAGGTTTCTGTTTGGCGGGGGGCGGCGGCGGCGGTTGCAGCGGGCGCTGCGGTGGCGCGTCGACAGAAGTACCCTCATCCGGGAAAGACGTAGTGTGCGGAGGCGGCGTCTTCACCTTTTGCTGTGTGAACACCGCGAGCGGCGAAGGGGGAGCAGCTTGTGAGCTAGACGACTGACCAAACCATACATTGTACTTCCACATTCACGCAATCATTATGCGTAAGTATAAAATACTCACGCAACGCTCCAAGCTATAAGTGCGAGTAAATTCTCTGTGTATCATATAGACATGTGAATTTCTTGGGTTTTATATCTCAACTTTCAATTTAGCGAAGCTACTTGCAAGAAAACATAGCATACTTTAACAATACCGTACAACGAAAAACTTTTAAAGAAAAATCTTCTCAAGCTTATTTTAAAACAAACAAAATCTTCCAAAATAAATGTCACCAAAAATTGCGTCAGAATTAAAAGCACTTTCTTTTGGAACATCATGTATTTAAATGCAACACTAAAACATAACGCCAATTAGAATATTTACGTATATTAAAATTAAAAGTAATTGATTATACATGTAATAAATTTATCAAATTTTAAAATAATTGGCAGTTACAAGTAGTAAATTTGGCCAAATTTCACAACTTACGTAAATCCAAAAATTACATTTACTTATTTTAAAAACAATTTTTTATAATATTGATATATTTTTTTACTACACCAGACTGCATGAAATGTAGATACATTATATAACACAATTTGATATGTTTGAAGCTTGTATTGCAATATAAAACAACAAATTATATGCCAACCAAGCCAACTGATAAATATGTCCTAATTTTATACCATTTAAAATTTTCATAATTGTAACTTGGCTATGGAATATTATTAAATTATTATGATAACATTGAAATATAGGGTTGAAACATGATTATACAATTATAAAAATTGGTCATTGTAGCAAAGGGTATAAAAGACTTAGTGTTATATATGAAACGTGTTCAAAGGATATTTGGATTATTTTTCTTTAATAGTAAAAACTACTTTATTGGTCGGAAACACTTAGAAATGAACAGTATGTGTACATATATGAATATAGTGTTTACATGACACGAATCTATTTTCATAACACAGAAATATCGTAAATAGACAAAATAGACAAGACAAATAAGACGTTACAAGTCTATCAACATTTATAGGTAATTGTAATAGTAGATAGAGTAACTGTATGAACCATCGTGCTATAATGTGAATATATAATGCATTAGAAAGAGTGGTGTCTACAGTGTATATATGGGCTAAACAAACACCAATACAAATTCACACAAGTGTAAAATGCCAACATGTACGGCCAAACTGTAATGTATTTAAGAAATAAATACATATTAGCTTCAAAAGCAATCAATAACCGATTTTATTATCTTTATTATCCGATTTTTATTATGTCTTCATTCCTCTTAGAATTACGTTAAAAATTTTACCCCTATCCGTTAATAAAATTGTTATTTACATAAATAGTTTCCCAAAAACAAAAGTTTCATTTCAATACGAATGTCTAACTGATCGAAATTAATCGATCGAAAAAATTCTTAAGAGTTAACAACTTCAATGTTGGTAGATATCCACAATAAGTACATAAAAATAAGATCACAGACTTACTGAAAAATTCCATTTACTGGAAGTAAGTACAGTTTATTGAAGTTATAAAATATCTAAAAAGTAGATCCCAATAAATCATTATCTAGATAAATAAATTTTAATTATTAAAATAGAAATGTTTCACGTTATCATAAGAGTCTTTCACACACTCATATTCATTATTTACATACATGAAGTTACAATTTAAATATAAATACTTTGTATAACATTATGAATAACAAATCATTGATTGATCCATTAGATATCCAGTTCTGAATTATGTAATTGTGTAGAAATAAAATTGTAACTTCACAGCGCACAGTACAATGGACATAAACCTTTCACATATCCCAGTCAGTTTTAATAGTACTATTACATTTACATTTTGGACAGAACGTATAACTGATGTACTATGTGTTTCCCTCCGTTTCCTCTGGGTTTGCATTCTGCAATGGAGGTAATACGTTGAATAAATATATGATCGACCAGTACATTTGTTTCTATACACAGATGACTGGTAAGCTAACACATGACGACATTGATCTAAGCTACAATAAATGAAAATAACACAAAAATAGTTAAGCTATTTCCATAATGACATCAATGACCCAATACAATTATAATGTTTAGAGAAGTTTTCTGAAGAAATAAGAATTTAGGAAGGGTACATGCAAATTATACTTAAATCACTAGTTATTTACGTAGCTAATCTTTTAAATAAACCTTAACAGGTAATCTTTATAAGTTGTCTCAGTGCCACCCTTCTTGTAAAGTACATAATAACTACATAAGAATAATAATAAAGGCTTCAATTACGTAAAATACACATTTATTTTGGAAGATAGGTGTTAAAACAACATACTTAGAAATACTCAATATAATTAATGTTATATTTTCATGCAAGCAATACCTTTACGCTACGAAAAAAATCATTACGCTACAAATATACAGTGCATGCTATCATTATCCTGATTCTGTCGTAACAGTGCAGAAATAAAATAAAAATAAAAAATTATTATATAGAGCACGTTAACTTTAGTAAAATAAAAAAGAGAATGATACAAAGCTATCCTCCATCATGCTTTAATTAAAATAATCTACAATTATTAGAGCATTTAAGATTTTTATAAGCCGCACAATTTTCATTACAATTAAAGTCAAATCTCATGCACATTTAAAAGTTATATTATTTTGAATGTAATATAAAGCAAAAAATATTTAAGTATTATTATCATAAGGCTTGAACGATTTAAAATAAATAAATTGAGACTCAAACTTTACTGACTAGCAAATATGTAAAAAAAAATCCATTGTTTTTATAGTACGAATACTTATCAGAAATAAAGAATTAGCTTTTAAAGAATTTACTGAATAATCTAAATAACTAGCATTGGAAAATAATTAAAAAAATAGAATTATCCTAAGATAGAACTAATCAATTCTTACCTGAGGTTGGAGGGTATGTTTCGACATAACGACAGTAGTCGTTTTGTGTTGGGGTTCCGGAGAAATTGGAGGTACTGGCTCAAGAGCCATGCTTTCGACGGCGTGAACTATATCTAATACCTGTAATTTTTTATCAAATTAAAACTCATGGCTAATCTGATTCGTATTGATAAAAAATATTCTTTCTAATGATCGACAAATTAAGAAATAAGTATAGATTATTAAGTATCAATGCTAAGATTTAAAAGTAGTAATAAGTTATTTCTACACTTATAAGAATGAGCCATACTATATTCCTGCCCTAGGGCCGGAATGAAAACCTTTAAAAACGCGTTTTCCACCCGTTACTCTGGTCAAATAAACACTACTTTCCAATTATCCTTGTAGATTTCATGATTAGGTGTGAATGATTAAATTAATAAATAAATATACAAACATCATAATAAATATACATAATAAATTTATTAGGACTGCCTTCTGTAATGCTTTTGCATTACACGTACGTAATTTAATATTAAATATATACCTTTTCAGGTGTAGATTTTTCTCTCACTTCTGCGACTTGTTTCTCATGTTCGTACTCAACCAAATCCTGTTGGAAATGTTGCTCCTAGAAAAACAATACCAGTATTACAACGGCATTAAGTTTATTTTGTTAAATATGTAAGTACACGATGAAATTTATGGATATTTCAGTGTCAACTAAGCAGCTCATAGATAGCTATACATTGCTACTAAAAAACGTAAAATCGAAAAATTTTAAAATAATGAAGAGGTGCCTTAGTGTTTAATAAAAAAAAAAGCGAGCTATAATGCCTAAACATTGTTATATTATTTACAAATACCTGTTGATGTTGATGCAACGGCTCATCTCTGTCCAGGCTCGACGTTGAGTGAGATAGAGAGCCGCCAGTGTCTGCCGTCCCGCTCTCGCTACCGGTCTGTTCAAACATTCGCTATTTCTGACTATAGAGCACTAAATTGCACGTGCGTATGTTTAAGAAAAATGTAGGCATAAATAAAATGTGATCTTTATTGTGCATCTACAAAGTAATCTAAAATTGTAGAAAACAAACGTATAAAATATGTCCTAACACATAAATGTGCGTTCAAAATGATATTTGACGACTAGTAGTATAGTAAGAATATTTACTGAACGAAAATTTATTGCTGTTGCAATTGAATCAAGTCTTATGTGTTGGAAAATATAAGCGTTCACTAGTGCATATTAAAATGGACCTTATTTATTAGTACGTACAGTGTATTTCTCTGGTCTGGTGTATCCTTGGCAGACCACGAGGTGTAAGGGCGCGTTGGTCGCCTGGCGAAGTGCATTTACTGCTTCGTTGTGCGTCGCGCCTAGCAGTGACACTCCGTTCACTTCTAGGAGACGCATACCAACCTAAAGTGTACACAAATAAAATTAGTTTCGACAACATTACGTACGGGCGTATTGGGTAATGGGTCTGTGATTGTGTAGGCGATGAGCTAGCCATTTGTTACTACTCTTTCACGATTTTTCATCTGACCAAACCCAATTTTTGTATGGCTGAATGTGGTCTTAAGGAACACAGTGCTCCTTGGACTCCGCCTACCCCTTCCGGGATTACAGGCGTGATTTTATGTATGTATGTGTAAAATTACGTATTATCAATACAGAAAGTAGTCGTTAGCACTCTATAATAAGCCTCTCTAAAAGTGAAAGAATATTCAATATCGGATAAATAGCACCAAACTCTCAATTTTTTTAACCATATTATAGATTGAGTAGGAAGAAAAATGCCTTACCTTGAGTCTACCATCTCTCCTCGCAGCTCCACCACTATTTATTTTGGATATAAAAACTCCTTCGTCGTTTGGATCGTTAGGGTTTCCTCTCTGGCCGTTCAGACCACCCTTTATGTGCATGCCCAACTTTTCACCCTCTTGCTTTACGATAGTGAGATCCTGTCAGAAGACAAAGCGTTAACAATCTTAATGACGTAAAAATCAGAATGAAGCAATCGTACTTTTCATATTGTCAAAATGCTCCATCTAAGTTCATTGTCATACATATTGTTTACATCTAAGCTCGAATAAAAAAAAAATTACTAGTTTTACAATACCGATACAACAGTACATGCAAAGCCAATCATGCACTCAGGGATAAAGCTCTCGTTTCTAACGATACACAATCACGTCGAAACCAAGTTCCTAGCACAAAACAGTATACTTATGAAAAGTGTGGAGATTGTATAAAACATTCTAGACTCGAAAGCTGTAAGTGTTCTACTGAAAATAAGAAAGCATCCTAACGGAATAACCATTCAGGAGATGACGATAGCTGAGCACACGTATTGTTTGGATAGGGATATTTGACATATATTTGGTAAAGAAACACACATAGGTTCGGATCGCCGGGCGATGTTCACACTTACAGTTCCATCAAACATCTCAACTTGTATGAGACCCTGAACGCGTGTCGCGTTGGCCGTCGTGCGCACGTGTGGAACAAAATAATGTTTCGTGTAGAGCAATATATCAAACCGATCCTAAACTCGAATGTTTTGTGGGTTTTCATGGTGTTAATTTGACTTTAAAACATGTACTGCATGAAGCG
Organism: Parapoynx stratiotata; assembly: GCA_910589355.1. Lineage (NCBI taxonomy): Eukaryota > Metazoa > Arthropoda > Insecta > Lepidoptera > Crambidae > Parapoynx > Parapoynx stratiotata. The sequence continues at coordinate 9,144,104 of OU342466.1, forward strand.
ACAGAGTTCGCAGCACAGATAACTATTAGCTTTTACCAATTACAGCCGAATATAATGTACATTAAGCATTATATCTCTTCGTTCTTGGCCAAAGACTACTTTAAGCGGTATTCAAATCATTCTACTGAGTATCACAAACGGCTGAAATTCGTGTCAACATTAATTCATAAACCGAACACTTGCAGTCATGCAGAACAATGCGCGAATTGCATGTGTGAGTTCAGACGGTCACGATTCAAATCACCACATAGCATGTTTAATTTAAACTGTTTCAACTGTGTAAAAGCACCCATCATTCTGTTTAGAATTATGTATAATAATAATAATGACACAGGATTACCAAGTCACACTTAAATCTTAAAATAACAATCAGTTCAAAAAAATTAGTCTCTCAATTCTAATAGCAGGTTTGATGCAAAATACTGGTAAATATTCTTATTATGGTACAATCCTGTGTCACATCATCACCAATTTCTCGCTGACCTGGTATCCTTGCGGCAGAGGATCGTGTCGCACTGAGAGCGCAAGCGAAGGTCCTGGCTGTAGCAGCAGCTGTACTGCTTCTCTGTGAGTCACTCCAGTTAGTTCAGACCCGTTCACTTTGAGAAGGCGATCACCCATTTTAAGTTTACCAGAGCGGGCCGCTACGCCGCCAGGTACCACCTAATAACATACACAGGGTTATTTTTAATAAATCGACAACCTCGTAGGACTAGATAGCAAACATCTTAAATAACAACATTTGTTCTACGAATATTGTCATAACTCAATACATTAATTAAAAATGATTTAAGAAGCTTATAATGTACTGCCATGACATTAGTAAGTCTATGTTCCGTTCGAAATACGAAAACGTGACACGAACGACGCTCGCACTCGCGATGCGCACAGAGCTAAGAACATTCAGAAATTAATATTAATTTTTGTATGAAAGTAAAATGTGTGAAATTGTCAAAAGTCGAAGAACAAATTTTGTTATTTATGATATATGTATTTAGTACATAAATGTAAATAGTTGATTTTGATACAATAATACTTTTACCGGCAAATTACTGATATTAAATAACCTAAGTTGGCCTATCTATACTACAACGATTACAGTGTAATAAGTATATTATTTTAAAATTGAACTAAAAGTAGTCAATGTTCGTGGTACACACATATATTATGCACTCACTCATATGAGGGTATCCGAGTGTGTGTGGAAATAATATGTATATAAAGAAAAATACAGTTAGGTCGGTAGGTATCTAATTTTTATGGTTACAGAGTGGATAGATTTAAATATTTTACAGGTGGATATAAAAATTTATATAAGTTTAAGATTTTTACCTAGCAGTAAAACAGCAATTACCGTTTGTGTATTGTATAAACGGAAATGTAATTATCCGTGTGTGATTTTTTTTCTATATTTAATAAACTCATCCTAGGTAGATAATCTATAATGTGAATAGCTATAGGCAATGCAAAATATGTATTCGGGATATAAGCAAGTACTTAAGTGACAATAACTATTGTGTACATTAAGAATTTTTTTAATAGGACCCTTCACAGGTTACCTTCACCTTTGTAGTTACAGGAAAACCATCCTAAAACATAATTTCTTAAAGTACAAACTTTTGATATAGTTTGAACTGCAGTATAGATTCTGTAAAAGTTTTGGTGAACAGAAAAATGTTAAATTAACTAAAAACTTACATGTGATACAAAGATTCCCGGTTCTTTGCCGCCAAACGGAATGCAAGAGTGATCAATCCCCCCGATGATGCTAAATCCTAAGGAGCCACCATCTTTTACTAGCACTACATCCTGTAACAATGAAAATGAATCGTGTTAAGTATACGATTAAAGTGATTTGTTTGCAAGCAATGTAGACGCAAACTTAGTCTCACAATCACAATGAACTTCAACAGATAGGAGCTCAATTATCTGAAGAAATTCATCATCATCAACAAATTTAACACCAGGTCATTAAATAATGTTCTAAAAAGAAGTATTCAGTATGTATTATTCATTTCATATCAATCGAGCTTAAGAGCTTTTTAAATAATAATAAACTGCTATTTCTAAGCCAATACGGCATCAATTTGTTCATGAGCTTGATCCGTGTTATGTATTAATTTCAAGTATAAAATTAGACCAACCATATGATAATTTTCTTCTAATATAACTTATTTAATTGGTTTCTTAAATATATTAAGTCCGCGATCAACCGCGACATTCGCATAAACTTGATTTTAAATCTGTAGGTTTAGTGGTTATATACCCCCATACAATTACTGTTTTTATATCTGTAATCAACCTGATACAGTTTTATTGCATAAGTATATTAATGAAGGTAGGAAGGATGTGTTTACCTTATTTATCTAATATTTATTACAAGATTATAACAGGGCACACACAAAATATTATTATTAATATTACCTAGAGTTTTGATATAATTATGTATTGATCTGAAACTTTCCGCAAAACTAATCAACCAACCATTTGCAACAAATTTAACAACAGAAATAAATGCATAAGCGCCTTTATCCACGAAAACCAATTTAAATTGTCATGATATCTCAAATTCATTAAAATTATAATGAGACTTTACAAGGTAAGACAGACAAAAATACAAAAGTTCATAATTACCCCATAATACATTCAGGGAACATTGTGTTTCATCTATATTTAAATTAGTCTTTATGATTTAGTATGTACCTAAAGCGTGATAATTCACGTAGCAATTTTTGTCTAATTTGACCATGTTGTCTAATATTATTATTCTCAAAACAAAGTCTTTTGGTGAATTTGTGGAAAAGATTGCGTAATTTTTGGTCCGTATGCATATAAAACTCGTCTCATCATCATCATTATCCTGCCCTTTTCCCAATTTCATTTGGGGTCGGCGCAACGAGTCTTTCTCCTCCACTCTCCCCTATCACACGCCATATCAACATTCACTCCCATTCTAGCCATGTCCTCATTCACACGATCTATCCATCTCTTCTTTGGTCTTCCTCTCCTTGCATTACCATCCACTCTCATATAAAACTCGTCTAATCCGAATAAATTATTTAGAATTTGAATTTTCTCGTCATATCAATAATAGAAATTATTTCATATTTCCTCTAACCTAACTAAAATATCTATGTGCTTTTTATCAGTGAACAGGCTAGTTGACTCATATCAAAAGTTATGAAAATAATGTTTAATTCACGTAGTATTATTTAGTACAAGAGTCCAAATTAATTAAAAAAAAAATCTATAATGAAAGGATTGCTGTAGAAATTCAATTTTAACATGTTTTACTTTTCCTTTTTTTATCTGACAAAAACGCTAGCCGCTATGTTCGCGAAAAAGGTGAAGTAACGCGTCGTGTAAACAAGTACTACGGAACATGGCCAAAACCCGTCAAACGCCAGTCGCAACCAATCAAGCACGTGTCGGCTGTGTCAGCTTGTGTCACGCAAGCGTATTGATTCATTTCCAAAATCGTGACCTCACGGCACCGATAAATATTAGGTTGGGGAAAAAGTCTTTTCGCATTATAGTATGTATAAACTTGTAATAAAATCTCTTTGGCTATACTATTTGTATCTAGCTGGTTTTGGTATCATTGAATGTTTAAATTTTAAAGAACATAATTCCAAATTCAAATTAGGAAAATGTGTGATTTTCATTTGTTTTTCGTACCGCCAAGATGAGTGAATCTAATGAAGAAATTCGATCCATTTTAAAATTTTATTACAAAAAAGGTAAAAATGCAACGCAAGCTGCGAAAAAAATTTGCGATGTTTATGGACCTAGTGCAGTGTCTGTGAGAGTAGCACAAATTTGGTTTAAGCGTTTTCAATCCGGAAATTTTGATGTCAAAGATGCACGTCGCTCTGGTCGCCCTATTACAGATAAAATGGATGCCATTTTTGAAAAAGTCGAGCAAGATCGGCATGTCAGTAGTTACGACGTAGCTGAAGAACTGAGAATTGACCACAAAACAGTTTTGGCGCATTTGAAAAAAACTGGGTACACAAAAAAGCTCGACATTTGGGTACCTCACGAGCTCACTGAAAGAAACCTAATGAACCGTGTACTCATTTGTGATTCTTTATTACGACGTAATGAAACCCAACCATTTTTGAAGAAGCTGATAACTGGTGATGAAAAGTGGATCACGTACGACAAGAACGTGTGAAAAAGGTCGTGGTCAAAGGCCGGATCTTAATTTTTGCTGAGTGGCTAAAGATGTGTGAGGTCTAGCGTTATCATGATGAAAAACCACACCCCTTCTGTTGATTAATTCCGGCCGCTTTCTCTCAACTTCTTGCTTTAATCACATCAGTTGTTCGCAGTAGAGTTCAGAATCGATGGTCCTGCCTGGTGGTAACAGCTCATAATGAATAATGCACTTCCAATCTCACCACACACACAGCATCACCTTGTTGCGAGTTAACCCGGGTTTCGCCACAGTCTGTGAAGCCTGACCGGCCTTTGACCACGACCTTTTTCGCACGTTCTTGTCGTACGTGATCCACTTTTCATCACCAGTTATCAGCTTCTTCAAAAATGGTTCGGTTTCATTACGTCGTAATAAAGAATCACAAATGAGTACACGGTTCATTAGGTTTCTTTCAGTGAGCTCGTGAGGTACCCAAATGTCGAGCTTTTTTGTGTACCCAGTTTTTTTCAAATGCGACAAAACTGTTTTGTCGTCAATTCCCAGTTCTTCAGCTACGTCGTAACTACTGACATGCCGATCTTGCTCCACTTTTTCAAAAATGGCATCCATTTTATCTGTAATAGGGCGACCAGAGTGACGTGCATCTTTGACATCAAAATTTCCGGATTGAAAACGCTTGAACCAAATTTGTGCTACTCTCACAGACACTGCACTAGGTCCATAAACATCGCAAATTTTTTTCGCGGCTTGCGTTGTTTTTTACCTTTTTTGTAGTAAAATTTTAAAATGTATCGAATTTCTTCATTAGATTCACTCATCTTGGCGGTACGAAAAACAAATGAAAATCACACATTTTCCCAATTTGAATTTAGAATTATGTTCTTTAAAATTTAAACTTTCAATGATACCAAAACCAGCCAGATACAAATAGTATAGCCAAAGAGATTTTATTACAAGTTTATACATACTATAATGCGAAAAGACTTTTTCCCCAACCTAATATGTTATAGGCCTCAAAACATATTATATTATTTTTTATGGTACCTAGTGGTTAACAGTAATGAATCATTTGGGGCCCAATAAAAAAGAGTCAACTAGCCTATTAAATAAATATAATTAATGTTTATGGAAATAGACTAACTAATTATTTATAGTTGTTTAAACTATACACTTTTCGTACTGTGAAATTTTAATTTTAATAGTGCAAACGAAAATCTATTTTAACGAACCTATTTGATCACTCACTATATCTTCCCGATTTAAATCTTAAAATGAACCATTTGTCTTGATTTTCGTATCTTATGGGTAAGTAGAGGAGGAAAAAGACTTTTAGGAGAAAAACAGAACTATTACATAATTTTAATTATTTATACTAAAGCTACCAAAACTACAAAATCATCATTGTTTCATTTATTATTAATTTAATCATGTTATGTGGCAAAAAAAATGTTGGTATTTTTTTTATATGTGCATTTTTTAAAATCAAGTATTAAATTAATTTATTATTTAAATATTTTGTTATAATTTGTATTGTATCACATAAATGTGCAGTATGGGCTTAAATAGATAAATAAATTTCAAAATTACCACTAAAAAGTATGGAGCGCGAACCATCGATTGCTTACTTCAATAATGAGAGGAGCGACGAGTTGATTATCTGTGATCCTCGTGACGGTGGTCTCGGTGAAGGTGGACTTAGTGATGGTCTCGGTGACGCGGCCAAGGGCGGCGGGCGGCGGCGGCATCACGATCCCACTGTTGGGCCGCTCCACGGTGACGCGCACGCCGCGCTCGGGCGGTTCCGACGCCGGCCGACGACCGCCGAGGAAGTGCGCCGGGATCATCGCTTGGAACTCCTCGTTCGTGATCGGCCGCGAAGGCTGCACGTTTAACACGTTCACATCGGGTAAGTACTTGTTACGGCAAAGCGCACTTGTCTTGTTGGACGATAGTTTGTTCGATTAAGGAATCAGTACAGAGCTTCACAAAAACAAACATTTTGTGGCGTTAAAATTTTATTAATTTTGATTGTCTTATGATTACGAACAAACTATCGCGCGACAAAATGTATCTAGTGCGCTCTGGCCTTTAAGTTGTACCTTAGTCTTGTCCAGAATTTTTAAAAAATCAAAAAGAAGTCTTAACTAAGTTTAAATATTTGAAAAATATTACATTGAATCTAAATTATATTAAAATAATAATGATATTTCTACACTCACACATATCCCATACTAAGCAGAACTTTTTTTAATATATACTTAATATTTTATATATAATATGATAGGTTAAACGCCATGAACACGAAAATGAATATAAAAGCATGACTGGTGAACATATTCCATGTTCACTGCAAAAACAATGATGACCACACCAACCCAAATAAAAGATAGCATTAAAAGAAATCATCGTATTTAAAACTAATACAGGTTCAACTTTATTATAATGGTGCGCCAGTGTTTTTAGTACAGTAAATTTTTTTTTATTAATGATATGTTTTTTAGTTCATTAAAAAAAACGCTTTTAAATCTAGCTCTCTCTCTCTCTCTTCCGCGTTTAAGCTACACACAGAACAATAAAAAAGGTTAGAATGATAACGCATCCACATTAGTACTAGGACCGCGCGAGCCAGTTCTCACACATACAAGAATTAATAGTTATTCAACACACAAGGAGCGCAATGTATTCATTGGCTAAAAAAATTCAAGCAAAAGTAGCGAATTGCACCTAAATAATAAGGGTTATTTTACTGCAATACACAGGTATGTGTTACCAGCTGTGATTTATGTTGGCAGAATGCATTTTGTTACTTCGAAATTTTACAGTTCAAGCACGGACTGGTAAGATCATATATATACAATCATTTGAAATACGTTTTTAAATATTATAATCTATAATACGTATGATGAGACACGTTAAATATATTTTTCAAATTATTGTGCAAAAACATGTACACTATCATGACAGCACTGGACTAGTGTAGTGCACAATTTGATGATGTCGATAATCAAGTATTATTCAAGTATTAAGTAATAAAATTATGTATTTTATTTATTTATCCAACTTCGTAATTAAGGAGAATATTAATATATAGGTTGGATTTTTTTTATCTCCACAAAGGAAACACTTTTATTTTCAAATAGAAACAAAACTGTTTTCACACTTTTTTCAAAAAAGCTTACCCAAACAGGGAATCAAACCACCCCAAATAATTATATTTCGTGGTGGTTTTGGTCGCTACACAAGCAGCATTTAGTTGCTTAAAATGGGACTAGTTGATAGGTGTGAATGTCTGAGGATATTTATTTTATTTCACTAATTGATTTAGTTATGGCTAAAAATACTATTTCTCTATGAAACATTAGGTCTTACGCATGTAAGACATAATGAAACCTTACATGAATTTATTTTTTCCGGGCATATTTGGAAAATCTGCAGCAGACGGTGGAATGCAGAAGTAGAGATGGATATTTTGTATGTAATACGAGTGTTTCACATTGTATTGGTTAATAGAATAAAAAAATAACTAAAAAATTTTTAGCTGGTTCGATTCCCGTTTTGGGTAAACTTTATTTGAGAAAAATGAGAATGCAGTTGCTTCTTTTTAAAATAAAAGTTCGTTTCCATTGTGGAAATAAAAATATTTTATTTATTTAAGGTACCTCCCCTCTAGGGCTCCTAAAGAAATTCCAACCAATTTCAATACTATACAAATTTAATGAAGATAAATATTTTGTAGTCTGTGATTTAGTTTTCTACTAAATAAATACTATGAAGACAAGAGGTAACAGTTTCAGGTGGATGTTTCTAGGAATAGGTCTACTGACTATAACAAAAGATACACTATCGCTATAGTTGGCTTGGCAATGAGAACAACAATAAAGAAAAAACTGCCTTGCCAGTTTTCCACCAGTGAATAATAAATAAAATAATTGGTAATATTATGAGCTGGGGTTGTTCTCAGAAAAGAAACAGCGGTTACCAACAAAAAATGCACTTTTTAATTAATTAACATTAATACTGGTTAATCACATCTTTCTCGTCACCCATCCCTCAATGTCTTAAGTCGAAAGTCTTCAACCAGTGCGTCCTCCTGGTCATGACCTACGGTGCTAAGACGTGGACACTCACTGCTCGACTAGTCCACCAGTTTAAAGTCGCCCAGCGAACTATGGAAAGGGCTATGCTCGGAGGGCACTGTCTTTATTGCCTATTATAATTTTGAGATTTCGCTTTCTTTGTGAACTGGCATTTGAACAGGAAGGCGAACTTGATTTTCCTGCAAACAAAAGTAAATGATTTCAAAATTCTCGCTTATGAGATATTTGACATCATGAAATAAAGTTCTTTTTAGATAAAAAAAAATATAGAAAATAATCAACAAATTAAAGTCCCTTCTAATTTTATTCAATCGTCACTCAATCACAAGCGCAATATTTCTACCCTGTATAATCGAAACAACTGATTTGGCGCAAGGGTAAGGATAACTGACTTCTGTGGCAGACATCACGGGTTCGATTCCCGAACAAGACAAATGTATAATTTTATAATAATATTTTGTTTTCACTGTAGACAGATAAAATATTCATAACATTACCTGTACGCAAATATCTATGTGAGGTACTGCAGAAGATTTCAAATGCCTTTTTTTAAACTTGTAGGAAGTCATCTTCCGTAAAATGCTACGAGCAAATGCAACTGCTTTTAGTAGGACACCATTGATCTTTCCTGCCAGTTGCGGATATCCATTTTTCTTTTATATCCGCATTTGTAGGAAAACTGAAATATGTAAATCTTTATAAACAGAATATTTATGTCTTATTTAAAAATTAAATAGATATTTATAACTTAGATTTGATATTATATCCATGTAAATTACTACATCATGATGTCTGAGCACAAGGAACAAAAAAACTCTATCGATAAAACTATCGATAACATGCAAGCCCTATGATTGCACAGAATTTGGTACGAATTATTTTCGTGATTGATTATGCCTCCATATTTAGTTATTTCCAAATATTATTACTTACCGATGAAATGAAATTCCTCCTTTTTCCAGATTCACCTTTTCACTTCGCAAACGGCACGAAATAATAGCACAACTCGGCATCTTTTTGGGTTTTGTACTGCACCGAATATACGTCTGACAGCTACGCCATTGTGCAATACACTGCGAGCAATTTGACGTTCATATGCCCGTTTGCTCATATGAGCGGCTCGTCAACCACGCCCACTTTATCATTCTAACCTTTTTTATTGTTCTGTGAAGCTACATAATTAAAACATCTGTGTTGCAACTACAGTTTATGTATTATAGACAGCGTTACCGGGTTGAATATTATGAGCCACGTCAAAGGAAACACACCAGACAGTTAACTGAGACTAATATTAACAACAATTTGACCAGTGTTGTAAGCAGCTCGTATCCTAATTCTTAGAGAAACTGAACCTTTTTGACACCACTCAAATGACTCAAGAGGACTATTATAGTCGGAGGCCACAATAACTCACTTTATGACGACTGTAATGACTAGGAACTCGTGATTGTCAAGAGGTTCATGAAAGGGCAACATAATAATTATATAACTCTAATAATAAAAATAGCAGTCATTTCAAATACACTTAAATCTTGTGTGTGAAAGTTTTACAACGATGTATATAATTTATTATAATTATTGACAAAAACAAAATGGTAAATTGATCAATATATTATTTCAAAAAATATAAAAATTGGTAAATAGAATGTAAAAAAAACACGAACCAAGCATATTTCTCGTTGAACATTGAAGTTGTTTTATTACGACACAATGTAGATTATGAAATATCATTATTAAAAAAGCTAAAATTAAATAACGCTAAAGTTAAATACGAATAAAATTTATTTTATTCTACGTTACACAAAAACATTTATCTTAAAACTATTTTAATTTTCAGTAATACCAAAAATAGCCGGATTAGTCAAATTGGTGTTTTATACAAATGGTTGTAAATGGAAGTCTGGACTCGACTTTAGTTGCAAAAAAAGTGCTGTATGTAAAGCATAGTATGAAAGCTGCCTTTGTCTAGCTGTGATTGGAACTAGACCCTGCAATCTAGAAATATGAGCTCTTATTTCTAGACGCGTGGGGCTTCGCACCTCTCACTACTAGTAAGGTTCATTCATGTATATCTACAGTGTAGGCACCTCATAGTGGGAAGCGTACGTGAAGCGCTGATGTGAACGTGTTAACTCGAAAACCATCACCTGTGTATACTCTATATCATCTGAGATAAGTTCTGTGACAGATATTTATGTAAGTTCGGGACTTACTGGTTTTATATAAATTTGACAGCTGTCACAGGAATCATCTTAAGTGAAAAAACCTATATTGAGATCTCGTACCTGTATGTCTTCGAAGACGTCGTCAGTGGAGCCGTGAGTGTTAGGAGCGCCGGGGGTTAAGGGCGTGCTCGCACTGTTAGTTGTCGACTTCGTTCCCTGCAGTCAATGATTGATTGTTTTAAAAAGCGTACTCGCTTCTTGCAAGCTGTAAAGCTTGTACTTTTGGCAAAATTCAATAGCAGTTGGCGAAAAACATTATTTCAAACGATAAATTTAATTTTTACTATGTTGCTAAGGAAAAAAGCTAAATGTTATGTTATGGTAACGCTCGGGTGTTTAGACCTATATTTGATTAAGAATTTTTTATAATTTAACTGGGAAATAATAATTATATTGGTTATATTCAGATTAAGTGTTTACCGTCAACTGCCTAAAACTATAATGAAATACGAAGCAAAAGTTGTTGCTGAACTATGAGTGAAAAAGAAACTAGGCATGAAAGAATGACTGTGCTATATTCCTAAGCAGTTAGGATGGTATTAGGTTTCGACGGTTTTGTTATTTCGACCAAGTCTCACCTGTCCGTTCGTTTGACTAAGTCTCCTGGGCGCTGGTTGAGGTGGAACCACTGAAGTCACCAACGGTTGTTTCTGCGTTTGTGGTTGTGTGAACTGTGGTTGTGGTGATACTGGTGTTTTGGGAATTGGTGCCGGCTGTGGTGTGGTGACGCGTGGTGAAATTTGAGTGTGGTTTCCGATAGGTGCTACGTGGTTCGGTTTAGGTGACGGTGCTAAGTTAACGTTTTGCAGGCTCGTCTTGTGTTCTCTCACTTCTTCAGACGTTGATTTCCGCGTCTCGCCTAGAGAGAAAAAATCTTTATGAAGCTAAGCGGATCGTAAACATATAAATTAAGCATAGTACAAATAACAAGCGCTTTGTCAAAAAATATAATTAATAGTGGGGCAACGAGTAAAAACGAAAGCTGATATAAAATAATTAAGTTGCTGTATAAAGCAAATGTCAATAAATATTTTCAACTCTTGGCTATGGAGAGATCAAATATTTAGAACATTTTTTTTTCATTACAAAGGTCACTGATAAATAACTTGTGTTTTATTAGAATAAAACTAACATAACATATCATCACGCTCCTTTCCCCAAAGGGGTAGGCAGAGGTGTTAACAGCCAAATTTCGCCAGATATGTTTATGTGACCAAGCACAGTGTGAGGCAAGCGATATCCACAAACAATAAAACTAAGTTCTTTTAAAACTTGTTTAGTCACGTAATCAAATGTGATACCTACATTTTCATAAAGAGTTAAAAGAGTATTATAATACCTTGATCGGTGGTGATGGTTCGCTGTAGGACGAGTCGCACGAACCTTTCGTGGCCTGTTAGCAATCCTACCGCCGCTTCGTGACGCGCATTTTCCATTTCAACTCCGTTAATCTGTACAGAATGTATTTAAAATTATATATATTTATTTATTACATTTTTTTTCTCAATAATCAAGTAGGTATATGTATTTATCTATTAAATACATTTTTTCCGTCTTCTAGTATCTGTAACACAAGCAGCATTTAGTTGCTTAAAATGGGACTAGTTGATAGGTGTGAATGTAAAGAAAGAAAGAAAGAAATTTATTTAAAAATTAAAACATGACAAAAACTTTACCCTGTCCTCACACTAGGCTAAGCCTGTCCTGTGACGAACAGTAGACGATTTCCGAAAAAAAATTATGGCACAAGTACATAATAAAATTACAAAGTTACATTACATAATAAACAATGCATAATCCAAATAAAAATTTACGAATCATCTTAACCTACAACTTAAATTTCATATAGTTACATAATTATCTGAGGATATTAGGAGGTTATTGGGAGGTTATTAGGATTATATTTTTTAGGATCTTATCTATTGTCTGAGGATATTTATATTTATTTATATTTATATTGGTATTCTCTTCCAAAAATCGACTTTTGTTACTTATAAACATCCTGATGATGTGTTTCAACTCATTTCACCACCTCCAAGAACAAATATAAATGGGGTGTAAATGTGGGAGGCGAAACCGACCCTAAGTATTGTGTCACATTAATTTACCTAAGCTATTTTCGCTGTTCTATGAAAAGATTGGAGGGCTTCAAATTCTAAGTAACTTGAAATTATACTCGACTAGATTAAGGATCGTTGGTACATAATTAATTTTGAACAAGCAATTTGAAGATTTTGATTTTTTACTAATAAAAAATAACCGTTTTAATTTTTTTTTCAGTCAGTAAATAGCAAATACTCACCGATACAACCTTATCCCCGACCATCATCTTGCCGTCTTTGGAAGCGGCGCCTTGCGGGGATATACGCGATATGTATATCGCGTCGCTATCGTCTCGGTATGGAGGCGAGCCCTTACCGCCTGCTATACTGAAGCCAAGGCCAGCCCCATCGCGTATGAGTGTTGTGTGCACTAGTACTTTTTGTTGGTACACTAGAAATAAAACAAGAAGATTTGTGTGTAGAAGAAAAGTTTGTTCAGCACATTTATTAATTTTGTTGAAACTTTTATTATTATTATTTATAGGTAATCGATTGACCATCATCCCGTATGATGGTTAGCTAATACGAGAGAACAGAGCAATACATTGGCTGTAATATTTATTAGTCATTTTCATCTCTTCATGAATAAATTTTTGCCATTAATGACTTAATGAGAAATAAAAGGAACTCGTTGGCGTAGTAATTGATAAGCTTTGGATTACGATATTGAAGATAAAGTTTCTTTCGCCATAGTCCTTGAATGGGTGACCAAAACTATATCTCGATATCGTAGGACACGTAAAGCCGTTAGTCCCGGCCTCTATTACAACCGTATCTACCCGCCAATCTGCATATAGTCAGCGTAGTCTTACTGTCCGTACTCCTCATGTTTCTCCATGTAGGAAGGCTTTTGCCCAGCAGTGTGTATCGTTCTCAGCCTATATACGTCCCACTGCTGGGCACAGGCCTTCCTCATGAGGAAACACATAAGTATAGGCCGTAACACCACCACGCTGGCCCAATGCGGGTTGGTGGGTAGAAACGGTCGCGATAGCGACCGAGACCAACAGCTTAACATGCCTTCCGAAGCACGGAGGAGCTCGAGATCACAAATATTTGGTCCCCCATCCGCTGCCTGACCATGGCGAAAGTAGCTTTGTTTTCAATCGAAAGCCAAAGCGTACTCACCACTATACCACCGAGCTCCTCAGAGTGTATAGGTGATATTTAAATAAGTTTTTAAAATAACCTTTTTAAATAACCTTTTTTGTCTTGTAACCGCACAATAAAAAAGTATAAGTATTTTTTTAGTTCAAAATATTTACCTGGTGGAATGTAAGGTGCAGTGGACGGCGGCGGCGGCGACGCTTGCAGTCGCTGATAAGGCTCCGTGACTCCTGTAGGCGACGGACTGAAGTTGACACTCGCGTTGGGCGTGCTCTGTTTGTTCGACAACTTAGCTTGATCTTTGAAATCGGGTTCAAACTCTTGCGCGTACTGGTTGCCGATTATGAGAGGTCGGGGTATACCGCGACCGGTTGGTATCTACGGAGGAAAATTGTTGTGAACTTGATGCTTTTTCAGATACATATGTGCAAAAATATTTAGGCAATTAATATCATTCAAATAGTTAAAAAAACCGGACAAAATTACAAAGACATTTCAGTAGGTGTTTACTAAACTTAAAGATGTCTTAAATAATAATGTGTAGGTAAGTATAAACACCATCAACAAATTTAACTTTTGAACAAAGACAAATAATTTGTCCGCTTTACGTATTTACATTATGAATGTTAAATTATGACATTCATAAGAGTTATGCTAAGCATTATGTTGTTTGCCTATAAGATTGGTATAAAATATTACATATAAAATACCTGTCCATTTTCTAAGGTCGATACGGTATCCGTGGTACTTGACACTGAATGATGGCTCGCTCCACTTGGTGCTCTGCTGTGCGTTCTGAAAGGAAAATTAAATTAATCGAAAAAGGTTTAAACATATGAATAGTATATTCATATTTTTACAGAAAGTGTTCTTGATAATACCTTGTTGAATTTGGCGAGTCTCTTGTGACAACGAGAGTCAATGTAGGTCCACTAGCCTTGAGAACTTCTACCGCATAGTAATGGTCTACTTCCACTACCGATGTTCCATTCACTGATAGCACCTTGTCACCCACCTAAAAAAAAATATTTAAAAATATATTTTTACGCCACTATATTGACATACAATCTATTATATGATGAACTAGTCAGAAATCAGAGAATTATATAAAAAAGATGAAAAGACAAATAAATTGAAATCACGTAAAACTATTTTTAAAAGAAAACATCCGAGACTAACAGCATCCGTTTACCATTTGCTAATCTAGCAATTTTATCTATATATGGTTTGATTTATCGATGTCCAAGCAAAATAACGGGGCACTAATGATGGACCATTTGTCTTTTGAATTTCTCTAGGTAAAGTGACATTTGCTTACCCTAAGACCAGCATTGTACGCAGGTCCGCTTGGTGTGACCCTCGATATGAAGATGCCATCATCTGATCCGATGTAGGGCGTAGAGCCTCTCCCTCCGGCGATGCTTAGTCCCAACCCACCAGCTGCTCGAGCAATTCGGACCTCGATGCATCTCTGGTCGTTCACAACGCGTGCCTCGCTCTCCGCTCGATCGGATACGGATTCACCTGTTAATATATTTTTTTTGTTAAAAATGCTAAATGGCCTTAAATTAAAAGTTAAGATTCGTTATTGCTTTTAACTTGGCAAAATCTATAAACATAACTAATTCGAACATAACGTGTCTTTATTTACTAATAGATAAAAAAGTAAAAATTTAAATCTCCACCTTCACCATCAAGACATTGAATTTCAACCTCCACTTGTATCTAATATTACTCAAAATCCCATTCAATCCAACAATGCTCGGTAATAATAGAAGTCGATAAACTTGACACATGACAATAAACAATTACGTATTCTATACACCGAGTAGGGACATATTACACATTTAAGGTCAGATTGACCTAGATGACTCAACCAGTAGAACAAACACCTAAATGATAATAATTTATAAGTTAATTATTTCAACTGTCTTCATAACTATATGAAACTTTTTATTGAATAATTCTGGAAATTTTAATCATGTCAGTAAGTCACAGAGTATAAATACAACTTCTCGTCATGGCAATTATAGAAGGGTAGCCGGTGCTGTCTTTAATCGTATTCGTCTTGGTAAACAGTGTAAGTCACGGTAAACGTTTAGAATTCTTAAAATAATTCTCACGGAACAACCGTTATTATTCTTATCCTACAAAGCGCAAATGAAAAAAAAACCTAGGTATGATTCTCATTCTAAAATCTGTTGACGTGTCTAAGCAGATCCTTTTTCTGATAAAAGGCAACGAAACAAGGCTTGCGAGCGTAATTCTATTGATCGCGTACTTAAAATATCATTAGGTACTGCTTATTCCAGGTTGGGCAACGATGTAGCATAACAGGTGGCATTCGATTATAAACCTGTTATTGGTACGAAAAAGGATGTACCTAGCCAGCTGACAGTTATTATACAATAATGTATTAATATAAAAGAAAGACAAATTACTGTAATGTTTACGTTAGATTTGTTACTTGTTAAATGGATTGGCTTGAGCATACGGTCATACAGTAACAATTTCTATTTGTTAAAGCTATTACAAAAACTTTACACTTATCAGTCACGATCACAACTATGCATCACAAACTTATTTGTTCATATATCATTAGTGCCAGTGCATTGTCTCGGAACATTGGTCTCTTGCGCAACATATCGAACGACATTACAGCAAGTGTAAGGTCGAGGTATAGCGATTACAGGTTTATAAATATTAAAATGGCCTACAGGTTTATCATAACTTGTGTAGGGAGACAGTAAAATAGATTACATTAATGATAAAATTGATTGGCGGGAAGTGAAAACAAGGATTAGTGTAATTGGAAAATAAGAGGGAATAAGTGCTCTTCCCATGAGAAAGAGGTAAAAGTCGAGCACAAGAATGTCGGCACACTTGTAAAGTAGGCACAATTAACGCAACAACTGCCACAATTTTAATAGGGGCTAAACAACTTTAGATAGAAAACGAATTATGCAAGACCTCCTCATCTAACGGTCGTGGGTGTAAAGCGCCGACACCGACAATTACTGACCCCGCGATCACATGAACAATGTATGGCAAGGATGCAGTAATGCACATTATGACATAACGTACACAAGGTCAACAGTATAACTACAAACTATCACGAACACTGAACGACATTGTCACGACCCGACATGATAGCGTAACATTTGTCAAAATAAAAGTCTATTACTTTCTTGGACATGCAACCACGTTAATCGATTAAAAGATTTCACAATGTCAAAATAAAAGTAAATAGCCAGCCAGTACTGCAGCGTAACAATAGACGATAAAAAAATATTTTCCACCAAATATTGCACTAACAATAATCATAGGAATTTTATTGCAATAACTCTAAAACAATAATGCATTGACATTAATACTAGATGATGCATTTCAATTTGTAATACAAGTTTCTCTTCAGCAATCAACAAAGCAACAGGAGAATTGAATAACAAATGATGGTGGCTTGCTGCTTTCGCACGACAATCAACATGTCAAGACGGATGAATAGGCTGGAGTGAAATCATGATCCAGAAGAGACGCCTCGTCCTGTGCACTACAATAGCCAATCAGATGATATACTTTCTCCTGGGTAAACTTAATGGAATAACAACGTAACTATTGTACCCCGGAATCGTGATAGTTTACACTGAGCCTTCGTGGTCGTGACTCTTATTAACAGTAGTCTTATTTTATCGGAAAATGCTATTTATAGGAACGATGGTTTTGGTCTATTACTAATGGACAGGTGAAATTGGTTCAGTGAAGGTAGATCTTTAATTTATCGTGAAGTTAGATAAATAAGGGTGTTATTTATACGGTCAGCAAAATATTCGAATTTTGATGAAATGGTCGCCTAAAATAACTAATTGGTCAGCAACTTATGGGCAGCAGATATTTTTAATTGGTCAGCAAACAAAAGGAATTGAGCAGCAACTCAAATGTTTTCTCGGCTGCCAAATTGTATAATCATATGTTATTATTTTTTACGACCCTTAAACATTATATTTATACATCTACTCAATTTAGGCAAAGCGATTATTGACACAAATATTGTTTTAAAGGATCATAAAAAAATAAACTTAGCCTCATATGTATCAGAATACACGTCCTAGGAATCGATCCCTGATCCTTCATTGATCCTTTTCCTAGATTTTATACATTTCCGACACCACATAAACTGCTGCCCAAATAATAATTTTGTAGCTCGATTAATTATTCCGCTGGCTAATAATTTGCCTGCTTAAAAAGTTATTCTGCAGGTAAAATAATTATATTGCTGACAAAGTATTTGTATGCTGCCCTAATTAATTTGCTGCCCTAATTTTTACGCAGATTTTTTTTTACTGACCAAGTAATTAAATGACTGCCCAATTAATTACCTTCCGATAAATAATAATGTTACGAACTAATTAATCTGCCACATTAGCTTTAAACAGCGCTATTAATCTAATAAGGGAAATGAAGTAGCAATGTAAGAAATTGCCAACATGATGAGTAAAAGCGGGAGGTGGTCCGTTAAAGTTAAATTAACGGAGGCAATCTGATTTAATAACGGCAGCCGACTATAGTTAATAGGTGTAAACGTTTCACTATTACAGTCAGTATTATATATTGTGGTTTCTGACATGGCCTCGAGACCGTTGGCGTAAAACAACAAAATATATGCAATAGGCTCTGCATATTTCCATAAAAGCAACAATATAGATAATTTAAGTAATGATTGTTACCCATGGGACCATAGGTATATGATAGTTGTCTTAAAAAGCTTAATTCAAATATGCTTGTGATTGTGTGTTGACACAAAATTATCAATATTTAGATACGACCTGCCATGCCCAATGTAATTTGAAAAGTATGACATAATTGTTGATACTTAACATAATTTTACCTCAGGCGCTATAGTACCTTTATGCAGTTTATAAATATTAGGTCCTTACCTATGAAATTGGTGTTTTGTATGGATATTTTGGAGATGTCTGCATTTTACATACTAACATTTTATCAGTGTTCTTCACAACGACAAATCCAGAGATAATAATATTTGGCATGTATCATTAGACAAGCTTTAGTAATATGTGTGTGAACACGCTTGATAAAAATTATTCATCATTTTTATGTTAAGTCGGGAGGCAGTTAAAAATAATTGTCTTTGTGTCTAATTTTAACACAATTAAACTTACAAACTATTATCAAATTAAATAATACGAGCTCAAATATATGGTCTAATTTTAGAAGAGGCAATTATTTTATAAGAATGTTCTGAAACTTAATAGTTACGGACAAATTGCTAAGGCAGAATAAAAACACCAATATCATAGGTAAGGACCCAATACTTCACATTGTATCGATGAGGTACTGCGCAGAAGTGAAATAGACAAAAGGCTTTAAGCGAGGCCTACATCGATGATAAAAGAAAAACCTATCATATTTAGGTTATTATAACATAAAATAAAATATAATATCAATGAACACATTTTAACAACGGATTCGTGATGTAACACATTTTATGTGATACTATTATGTGATATCAAAATTGATACAGACCAAACATTATCTACAATAAAGGAGTGGTTCGGATGAATATAATACATTGGAATTTCACATAAATTGTTTTAGGTTACTAAACTGAAGAGTAATTCTTCAGTTAATTACTATAATTACCCTTAAAATAGTATAAGTAGCATTGCAAACATTACGGTATTTTTAGAATAAACAATAAACATTACGAAGCACCTGACAAATTTTGTTTCAAATTAAGTAATTTTTATAACACAAAGTCGGAGCCCTCATATTTTTATGATTGCTGTAAATGTACTTAGCTTAATAAAACATGTAAAAACCATAATAATGTAAAAACAACTGTGTATTTTACGCATCGTAGCTTTTATGTCATACATAAAAAATAATAAAGGCGACGAAACCGGTAGAGTATGTCCATGGCCTTAGCTAGAGCACAAACAAATATGTAAGCGATGACCGCATGCGCAATACATACCTACATGCTTTACCTTCACGACAATCTGCCACACAAAAACATAACATTAAAAGCTATTGAATACGTGATACATATTTTAATATTGACCTAATATTATCATTAAGCGTTCATTGTTTAAAGTATTTTAAAATAATAAAAATTGTGGGCTGTTACTGTTACAAAATAGTTAGTATATTATGCATTCACAAGGAGCTCTAATAGAAAGATAGATTAAAAGAAACATATTTCATAAATTAGCAGAGCTCATGGAAATATTTACGAAGATCTAATAATTGTAGAACTATGATCAAGGATCAAAAAATATACAAATATCAGTACAAATAGATGAGAATAAGCCTTACATCACAAAATAATAATAAAACAAATAAAGTAATATATCTACACATTAAAAAAGTAATAAAGTTGTTATTTATCGGTAACAAGTAATTTGCACAAATGGATTTGATTTCCTTAAGAAGCAATAATTCATTTGATTTTACATAAACGTTAACATTCTTTCAAGATATTCAATATCAGATAGATTCAATTATCTACCGAACACTGTTTGAGCGAAATTGTCATTTGAAATACGTGAGTAGGATTTTCATGTTATGCCTACTTATAAATAAAGATACCATTACAAAAATACACTAAAAGTAAAAGTATTTCTCATTACTGTTTTTAATTTTATTTATATTGTCAAAATTTTAAAGTAACGACTTAATTATAATTAGTATAAATAATTTTTAGTTAGATTTTTGTTCTGCAATCGTGCAAACATATACTTTAATTACGTTACAAATATACACTAAAATAATATGCAGTTTAGCCACTCTCAAGAAAACTTACGCTTTTTCCGTCTAATAACACCCATTTCCTAGTTTCAAACTGGCCTTACTTCCTCAATTGGAAAGGTTATATCCTTAGATAGATTAAAATAGTATTACTGGCTTTACGACGGCAGCTGGCTAGTATCGACCGTCAATCAACGTGGAGCACAAGCCGCAAGTTCCCGAACACATTCCAGATAGGTCATGTCTAATGTTAGTAATAAACCAACGAAAGGTATAAAACGTTCCAAATACGGTTTTCTGTAGCGGTATATTTGGGCTGATCTAATCAAAACAAACAAGCGAACACTTCGGCGGAACTGGAATATCGCGTGCGTGCGCGCTGCCCGGGGCACTTGCGATGACGGAATGCGCGCGCAACCACCCGCGAGATGCGGAGCTCGGAGGCTGTAGCGCCGGCGCCCGCGCCCGCGCCGACCTCTCCGCCCGAATAAAAATAGAAAGTCTTAACTGGCGCATACCGACTCCTTTTATTTTTACCCTCTTGATACCTACCGATTATCTGCATCAACAGATCACATCTACTTTTAAACTGTATTTGATCGTTACGAGAACACTTTCCACTACTAATCTGATCGATATGACATGCTGCATAGCTTTATTGCACTAAAATCTTAATAAGTTTTACTGTGAAGAAGCTACCAAAAATCGGCATTACCATTTCTGATATGACCGATATATTTAATGCCACGGTGCTTTATTAATTCAAAGAACTTAGGTGAAGAAAACCTTTCATTTCCTTTACTGATTAGATTGAAATGACATGTTGCATTGCATTTTGAATTTAATTTAATCTTGGAATTTAAACTTATCTTTGAACAAATAATTTTTTTTGTAACATCAAAAAGTTAAACTTACTCGTTAAATAAATAAACAATCCTTGAAGATTCATAGAATTAGAAATTTAGATATTGGACATATGGCTTTGAGGTCAAAAGCGGATTATTAAGCAGGACCTGCATAATGTTTCAGCTTTCTTATAGCAGTCTGACAAGTGATCTACATATTGCAGTCCGTATGCGCACTTTGCGGGGTGACATTTAATATATGCAAGGATGCCAATTAGATACAGCACACAAAGCAAGTGGTCGAACACATGGAAGAGAGACCCACTTTGACAATACAAAACTTGTTCTCAAAAACACAATTTTAAGCATTCACGCCATATAATATTCAAATAACGGTAACAAGACGTTATTTTGTGAATTCTATGCCAGGATGCTGTTGTCCCGTAGGTGGATGTGACACTAAATTTCACTAAAATATGCACCATAAATTAAAGGCGAACGTTATTCACGTTTACAGTTATGTAAATCTAATTTTATTGCATTTCGACTATGCGTGCATTTAGGGAAATGTCATATTATATATACTATATCCTTCATTTATACTCATGTATAGGAATTTAATTGATATCAGATAGCCGTTTCCATTAGAATAAATTAGTGGAGGAGGTGGTATAGGTATCTAAAATGCAATAAGATTTTCCATGACAGATATGCATTGGATAGAGAGACTAAATAATTATAATAAATTGAATGCCGTGTTCGCAGAGTATCATTTTCATGTCGACGCGCTTCAGTAACTCATTTCACAGGTTCACTTTCGAGATCCGTGCCTGCAGCAAGATATTAACCGCATATCAGCTTCCTGCGCTCCGATAATTGTCAATCTGAGGGTAGTTGCGGTCAGGCGGGCAACTCTCACACAAGAATAAGAGAAAATCAACATAAAGCAATCACGTAAAAATTTTATTCGACAAATAGAATAATTAGAAACGATTAACTTGCAATAAGGAAAGGGTAAATCTGTTCAGATTGCATGTCCGAGATAAGTTATGAAGTGCAATTGATAGATAATGCGCTCAAAGATAAAATCTTGAACAGAAGGGTTTAACTTACAAATGCTCAACCGGAGCAGAGAAATGAAACTGCGTTAACGATTTATTTAATAAGCATGCTTCAAAATGCCAAACGTTAGAGCAAGGACTTTCACAATGCTTAGACACGGATATTGTATGAAGATTGATAATACAAAAGAAAAACGTGAATACACTACCAGCGATAATTACAATATAGAGAAAGGTGTTTCGTAGGTCACATCTCCCAAATTACAATCTATGACATTAATTTATCGCGTTTCGAAAGTAAAACTGTAATTTACTTATGACTGACAGATCCCTTTAGTTACAAAACTCATTTCAGTTTATTACTCAATCGTATCGTGAATGAGAATTGGATCGTAAAAATCGGAGAATGGATGAAATTATTCTTTTAAGGTATTAAAGCTTAATGGCGTGGATATTGGATATGGAAATAATAGGATTAAATTTCTTTGTTGGTGTTATTAACGTTATTAGATTATGGTGGTGTGAATGTGCGCATTCCTTTGGCACAGAGCAAGTTGTTATATTCAGCATAGCTGCGAGTTCAATAATGTCAATCGTGCTCGTCTTCTTTTCTATCGGGCATCGGTGCACGAACTCCAGCGCACGCGCAACCCTGCCGTGCACCTTGTGCGAATGCTTAGTACCGAAAGCTCATCCGTTATTTGTTATCCATTCGGGTTGAATAACGTCTTTAAGCTGCTCTCGTTGTACTTTCTATCTGATATCGAGTATTATTATACAACGAGAGTAAAGTAGGATATTATTTGTCAGTCTTTTGTTACATTTAACTGTAAGTGTGACCACTCATTATATAATAGTATCAACAAACTTACGAAGAATGCAAAGGTCGTGAAAGAACTTTCAAATATTTTTGCGTTGGAATTTACCGCTCGACTTTGACAAACTGAGTCAAGTTGTTTTTATTCCGAGAACAGAAAAAATAAATTAATTTGAGCATGAAAATCATAATGCATCGTACATGACAAACTAAACTAATGTCAGGGTAGAAAAGTATAATAATGATTAAAACTGAATAATTGTTGCTTAAGGAAAACCAGTCATTTGTGTACAAGCCGGAAGAAAAAGATTAACCAATGCTGTAGCAGATGCAAATGAAAGAGACTATAATTAGTACCTAATTAAAATGATATTAATATCATAATTAACACAATCAGAAAAGTGTATTAAAATATTTTGAGCAGCCTTACTTGCTTTGAATGTAAATTCCATGATAGAGCACATGACACCTCGAACCGCGGATTTTGTGATTGCCATTTTTTAGACAAGATGTTTTTAAAATGTATAACTTGATAGAAGAGCTCGATATTAACTGACCAGGACGGTGGGCTGATTGCCGAGGCTCAGTAGAGCGCACCAGTGACGCGGGTTTGCACCAGCTATTGTTGTCCTCCCGAGGGAGGGTTCGTTAGCGGCCTAGTTACGCACACACGCATATGTCGTATATATGTTACGCGGTAAAAGTCGCTTAACATTAAATGAGGGCGTTAATTTGAAAAAAATATAATTAGCACCGAACCTAAATGGTTATCTTTAGAGTATTTGGACAAATACATTAATACTTCAACTAATGATACTTATATACAAAGTCTACTTCAACTAATGATACTTACATACAAAGTCAACAATTTTCTCTATTAGAGAATTTAAAATAATGACCGTGAAATTAATGAAAATTTGCTAGTTATTTGGTTACTATAATGAATCTACTGTGGCAATACTTACACTTTACTCAGTCTAATTGAACTAATGAGATTACTATGTTAATACTGAAAGTCTTAACTACCTACTCGAAAAACACACGTTGTGATTAATCCAGAATACGTTATTTCCTCCTTATTAAAACTTGTTTTTACGATTTTTGACTATAGGTACTTAAAATATAACCTCAAAATAAATGTTTACTATAATAAAGTTTCCATTCTATGCGTTCAAAGAAGTCATTTAAATTGCGGACAAAGTGGAATTTAAAATACAAACTATAAATTACGATGTAATAATATATACATAAAAAGAAAGTTTTATTGCTTATTATTGTATATTAAGCATAAAATGTATATTATATATTGATTATTATTATTGATATCTATATGAGCTAGGGACATAAAATAAACTATCAACTACACAAAATGTGCAACCGGAATGTGAAAATTTATGACAAGGACTTACAGATGCAATGTGATATACTGCCATTTAATGTAATTTTCTATTCAAATAGACTTTCTAATAAAGCAAATTTCTCCTCATATAAACAGCTCACACTTCATAACTATAGGTATTAAAATTCCTGGTATTATGAGCAGGCTTGTGTGAAATCGTTGAGAACAGTGTTGAGTATTGATTACTGCAGGGGTTTATTGGGATTAAATATCAGAAATGAATCATAATAATAATAACATACCGTAACCGTATACTATAGGTTGCGCGTTACTGATGCGCACCCTTCTCAATCCGGATCTTGACGGCATGGTGCTGTGCCCAGGAGCAACGTTCCTGTATCCCTCGTAACTCCTCTGCGGTGCACGAGGAAGCGTCGCGTACATATAATTATGCTCCTGGTAAATCGGCACATATCGCGGCTCTTCCATAATAACTGGCACATATTGCCGATTGAGAGACCTCGTTTGTTCACCATAATCAACATATGGATTGTTTCTGTCATAGCTTTGATATCTTTGTGGGTACCTTGATTGATCATATTGGTCTAACGTTGGCATACTTTGTGCAGGATATCCATGTTGAATTGGTCTTCGGCGATATTTTTCATTGATATCAAACGGAGTATTATGTGGTATTGCCGTAAAACGGTCAGTCGCAAATATTTCGCTTACTGGCAAACCAGAGCTAGCATTGCTTGAATTGCTACGATTACTTCTAATGCTGCTTCTCCCACTATCCCGGACCAGGGGACCATCACCACGTACACTTAATTTTAATTCTAACCTTTTATTTTTCATTGTCCATAACCTTTTTGCGCACTTTTAAAATGTCTTAGCTTTCTTAAAAACTGTCAGTCTATTTTTACATTCACTCAATAACACCCGCGGACATTGATCACAACTTCACAACACTTTGACATTTAAAGACGCTATCTATAATCACAACAAAAAATAATTATTAGGTACTTTAAGCGCTTATTATCCAACTACATAAAAGAAAGTGGTGAACTAACGCTCTTTTTACAAGCAATCTGAGAAAAGGCCAATATATAGGTAATCGTGGTCATTTACCCTAGAAGAATAGGACACTGTTGTCGAAAGATAATTGAGGTTAAAATAGCTTAGACAGAACTTGGACACGACTTTAGACAAAGGTTCTGTCAGATCTCGTGTCTAATTGACGGACAAGAACGCTAAGAAATTGACAAGAGAAAACTAGTCGACATAGCAATCGTGGGATGATTGATAAGCCATCTGCATCACATAATTGCGTTTTTTTACTTTAAAGGTCTTTAATGAAATACAGAAAACAACTGGTATGGAAAGTACCAAACAATGAACATAAACTACATTCAATAATAATCGCGAAGCAAATCTTATGTTTAGAGAACAAAAAAATATGAAAACAATGTGTGGTTAAATGACGGCGTCACCCGACATTGAGTATGAATTTAAATATTAACAAAAGCAAAATTGGTCGAACATGAAATATACAAAAATTAAGGAACAAAGAACAATAAAATTTCTGAGTGAATTATTACGAACTTCACGCAGAAAAATTAACAATGACCACTGTATACTTCTTACACCAACTGAGCAATGAATGATCCAGCTAACTCTGTGGAATCATTATTGAGGACGATAAGATAATGTCGTCAGTTCAATAACACTATCTTAAGCAAATAAGTAATAAGTAGATCCCTGAGGGAAAAGGCTAATTCTTCATTCAACCTTAGCCATAACATTTTATATTGTTTTCTCTGATTATCAATTACATACACGTTTGAGTAGTTCTTGAAGAATATCTACCTTGGACAGTTACGTGTTAAGGAAATCTGGGTCAAGGTTTTTTCCTTTGTTTACGTTAGGAACATCCTAAACAAAATTTTTACGGGTAAGTTAATAAAAAAATCTAGTGGAATTCGACCATATTTAGTGTACCTCTTAGTAGGTAGAAATGCACCACTGAAATACAATAACGAAAACCCTTAATATTTGCTACAATATTGCATGCTCTAAATAAAGCTCTAAAACTCCAAAAGCAAAATCCAATAAGCGAAAATAATATGATACCGAGATAAAAGATAAGTAGAGATGAGGATAAAACGAAAGAATGCGAGATTTTAATAAAATACAATATGAAGATTTTGTACAAAACTTGTTAGATTTAAAAATGTAACTTATTATTTCTAAGGTCAAAATGTATAAAAAATAAGTGTTAATAACAGAGAGGCCTAATCAAGAGAAAAGAGTAACAAATAGCGAAAAATTGCAAAATTTTACGTCACAGATAAATCTACTTGAGTAATCATGAAAGTAAGGTACATAATATTTTGAACTCTTTAAACATAGAACGAATATTTAGACAACATAACCGACAATGGATGAGTGAATATGATTCACTGCATGCAAGCATAGGTAGATGTAGATATTAAATGAAAATAAAAAGTATTTCAACGTGTGCAAAACCAACCGACTAAAACTAGGTCCAGTTAAGTAATGAAAAATGTACATGTGAACTGTGGTTAAAGCACAGAGAAAGTAAATACTCGCCAACCTAAGTACAGGGCACATAACGTACAATTTTAGGGTAACCGGAGCAAATCCACACTTCCGTATGAGGAATAGTAACTGCCAGCCGTTCGAGAATTGCAAGAACATAATTCATATTGCCATAACCAGCCATAACAATGGCACGACCTTCACACTATACACATAAATGTATGACGTTTTTAGCAAGTGTGCTATAATTGACAAGTAATATATTATCCGAACAAACATTATCAACACCTTCTTGTTATAAACATTAAAACAATGAAAACTATCTTCACGAACGAACACAACACAAACACTTTGAAAGTTATCACAAAATTTCAGATATAACACTCGGACAGCGTCCGTGCTATACGTTTTCAGATTAATGAAGTGCGTCAATATCGTTTCTGAGTCAGTGTCTTAGTAGATATCTCCACTTGGTCACAGATCATGAATTGTATAGTACAATCGGTATGTAGTATGTCACGCGACATGCACACTCGATTATTAAATTTCACTAAACAGGGTGATAGAATCATAAGCGAACTCGACACAGGTGAGGCAAATACTGCGGGGTTTCGCTTTACGAAACAACTGTGCGTTAAGGGGAGATAAGCTGATAAGGATTGCGATACCATTTTTATACGACATTGTGGGTTTACACTCTATTATTACTCACGATATTTGCACTACCTGTGATGTTACAATATTTTTATAACATTTTTTATCATTTTAAACTCGTCTAATTAAGCCCGTCATATCTAAAACTGGACCAGACTTTAAGATATCGAAGTTCTTATCTATGACATGTGATTTAGCTTTATGAACTTATACTGAGAAGGGAACGCAATATTCTCAGTACATGTTGACAAAGCACCCATTTTAATTTATTCATCACCAGTAATAGAAAGGGAATTATATAGGTTTATACTCGAGAGATGTGATTGAAGACGGTATATGGTCACGTTTGTCACGAATAGCTATAATTAAATTGTATATCCCGCTAATGTATAATGAATATGTACATGGGTACGTTTGAAAACCAGTTATTAAAATTTCAGTTGTTGATTTAAAAGTAACAAAGTGATTTGATTACCTACAGACAGTTGCTTTATTGTTGGATTGTTCCGCGATGCGTTTACTCAGTTTATTGAGAAAGTGTTTGTTTTCTCAGATATGCTAATTATGCACGCACCTAAATGTACAGTTTTTTATAACGATCAAAGGTTACAAGCACATGAAGTAAGAATTATCGAAATCTATTATGATAATAAATAATTCTTGAAAATAAATAAGCGTGACAGTAACGGTAATGGTCTAAGATTAGCTTGTATTGCCGCTTACAGTCTTTAATTACTTACTAGATTACAAGTTTAGGATAGGCATACTTATTTTTGTTATCTAGGTATAAAAATCATACAATTCACGTAAAATTAAGATTGTATATTTTATGAATTAGCTGAGAGCTTAAAAATAGTTCATACACGAAAGCCACGTAACAATATCTCATTTAAAATAAAAAGCAATTGTGCTTTTATGTGTGGTGACGCGAGAGCGACAGACGGTTAGGTCGATTCACGCTCGTGATCTCAAGACTACAAGAGTGTGGTCACGACCGTGTAAAATAATGTCGCAATCGCCAACCTATCTCATACTCGTAGGTAGAGCGTGCACTACCGATGTCACCTGGCTTTGCCGACCTTACACAGTTAAATGCTTTCTAAACTAATAAAACGGCTATGTCACGGAAACTTACCATCGGGGACGTCCTCCACAGTCTCGTCGTCATCAGTCTTCGGTTCGTCATGTTGCTCTCTTTTCTTTATTGCCTGTAAAAATAGTAATTTAAAAACTGTGCCAGAGTTTTCTTAAAGTTAAGGCGATTTGGTTCGTATATTACGCACAAGAGTTAAGAATAAGTCGTAATTAAAATAACTTTCACGCCACTACATGTCAATAAACTATGCCCAAGCTGAAACACGTAAGCAAGGTTAGCCAAAAGTAAATACAACCGTATCTAAATTGAAATCTATGGTCGACTGTTTTTTTTTATCTCGCACACCCATCTCACCCGGGCGAGCCATCCTCCTGCTGCTTTCAAGCACCTCATTTTAATAAGTATCGATAAGGTGAGGCGTGGGTAGTAGGGCCGGTGTTTATTGCCGATTTATTTAACACTGCACTGGTATTGAGAAAGCGGCACTTCACTTATCGATTAATCGCGGAACACGAAGCATTGTTGTGAGCAGCACAGTGCAAGGCACTTATTTCTTTGAGTTTCGCGGAGGGTCTACTGCGAACGTTGTGGTCGAGGGCCCGTGCTCGGCAGCCCGGAACACCAGCCGTGCTCCGACAATTACCGCGGCCCAGCCGTGCTTGCAGACAGACCGATTCGCAGATTTATTACTTCTTTGCACGCCAGTAATACTCATCCCAATTCTCTAACACGAAGAAAAAACACGGTGTTAACACTATTGGCTTTTTAATTTTAATTAGCGTTTAATAACGAAACAAGAGCGAAAACCCGCTCCGTCAACCGTTCCGAGATAATATGGCAGCAAGCTGAGGCACGGTGTGAAACAGTCTCACGACTCTATTGTTTCTGCTATTCTCTATCGTATAAGAAATTTCGACGCGGCTTACTGTCAGCTTTTACCCTTTCGCAAAATGGCTCGCACTTACGTGTACAATTTAGCTGCCATTGTAACGGACCGTGCTTGATCGTAATCTGTATATTTATTTGAATAACTCTCAAGATTCAAGAGTTAATCGGGCTATGATAATGGAATCAGTGCTAGGATCAAAACAAACTAAGTACAGTTATTAATTGCTGTGATCGGTATCACTCGCCAGCGCTAAATGAAATATTATGAAATAATTCTCTTTAATCGAGATAAGTCCACGAAGAAAGTTCTCACAGAGCAGTAGTTACCTAGTATCTGAAGTTACGTGGGTACGCTGCAAAGATATATTGCATTTACGGGAATTTTTTAAATACGTAATTATAAAATATGACGTAAACGCACTAGTGGCGCAATCTCACTTGTAATAACAGCTTTAAAATTGGTAATAACCAATTCCTCGATAATTTTAAAAAAATATGCAAAAACGATTAGGGCTTAGGAAATATTAGCACACTAAATGTCAGTAAGAGATCAAACAAGTCGGAAAGGAAAGGGAGGATATACCTTACCCCGGAAAGATATTGTCGTTCGGAGATACGAAGATAGATTGCTGTGAGAGCGGGAGAAAGCTCGATTTATTTATAAGGACTTGTAAGGTCTTTTTGAAGGTAACAATTTATGATAAAATGTGAAAGTATCTGCAATTATACCTTCTAGACTGAGATAGTGGCCTGTTACGGGTAATTGTAACATGAATTCGTTACAAATTTACATGAAATTTTTCCTCTACGTATGATCCGCTCTTCGTAACCTCTGCGTATCTAAGTAATGTGAATTATGTAAAAATAACAAATGTGACCGGGCATTATAATTTATATCGCACTAATACATGTAATTTAAAAAGTTTACAACCTAATAATGATGAATGTTATACACGAAACAAAAACATGACCAATTAATAAAAATCAAGCACAACTTTCACAAGTAATTTTAAATGACTGTATTATTAACGAATGCTATAAAGTTTCATGATTTATAAATTACGAACACTGACTTACCTATTGCGCTTCATACATAAAATATAAACATTAGACATGCAATTTGTTAGTACGAATAGTTAATAACAACAACAGCAAGCTTTAATATTTCAAGAGCTTTTAAATAGAAAATTCATCAAGATTGAAGATGTATTTATGTGTCCCAACTACACTTAAATAATAAAAAAAAAAAGAAGAAATAGAAGCTAAAAAATGTTCAATTTAAAACATAGTTATTACATAGGTATTCTATTTTACGTAGGTTTTGATTGTGATATAGCAATATTATTTACTTGTAAATCACCAAGGCAGTAATCATACATACGGATCACCAAATAATTGGTAAGTGGTTACGGTAAAGTATGAATTACAACACCGGAGACATCACTCACGCGTAGAAAATGGTTGTCGTTTTATTTGACATTTTCATAGTTGTTAAAATAAAAACCATCTAAGAATTCTTTTTTATGTTATGATTATTTAAAGAGATCGCATTTTAGCGATAAGCTATGATATGGTGCACAACCCTAAAATGTACTTGGAAGACGTATAAAGAAAGTGGCCAACACCACTAAAAGAAGGAATTGCAATACATAAAATCGTGTTGTAAAGTTTTATTTAAAGTACTAGCTTTTGCCCGCGACTTCGTCCGCGTAGAAAAGTTACTTTGACATAGTGTAATGTTATATAGCCTAGCCTTAATCAATAAATAGGCTATTCAATACTGAAAGATTTTTCAAATTGCAACAGTAGCCTCAATTGATGGAATTGAAAATTTACTCCTACTATTATTAGAAGCAAATTTCATAGTGGCGCAAATTGTTACTTCATTTTTCTGGGAAGCGTAATTTAAATGTTTCAACATTCACCCGCATGTCACCCGTTCCCATGGGAATATCGGGATAAAAGCCTATGTCCTTTCTCAGGCTTTAGGCTATCTATGTACCAAATTTCGGTTAAATGGGTTCAATAGTTTTGACGTGAAAGCGAGACAGACAGAGTTACTTTCCATATTAATATGGATCAGCAGGGACAATACTAACAAAGGGATATAATTTCTATTTAAAAGCTCTCGAGCACTCCATGCACGGATCAGCACCTGCGCAATAAGATCGCGCGCTCTGCCAGCGTCGATCTGGTTGACGCGTTTGTTCTTGAGGTGGTGAGGCGTGTCCCGGCGGTGGAGGCGGCCGCCGCCCCCGCCGCGCTCCTCCACGTTGCTGCGCCAAGCCACCCGCCTGCTCCCGCGCTACCACCACCATACCAGTCAACATTTGCCCAACTTTTGATCTTGAACTTTTGATTTGATCAGTAAATTCCGCGAGAATACAATTTTTGAACCAACCCCATATAGCACGACTTAAAAACACTATATGATAAAAAGATAAAAAGTTTTATCTACACTCATGTTATAATGTTGGAATTATGAACTCAGATTCGAACTCATAATGTCATACTTTTCAACACAGATGATGAAAACGAAAATTTAAAAATGGAATTTGTATCATAATGACCATTATGAAACAGGTTGGACTTATTATGTAACATTAATTTTTCTTAAAAACGCACAAAACTACGGCAAATGTTTTCCAGACGCCTACAATTAATACAATTAATTATTTTTTTTGTTTTATTTCTTTGAATAATGAGTGTAGATAAAGAAGTGTATATAACTGCACATAACTCGGTATTAAAACACTGGCGTGATACTGGTAAAACCACGCTCGTGTTTTAATAACCTATATTATGTGACAGTTACATAAATTACTATTTCATAACGAACTTTGAGTTTGAGTTGGCTTGCTTATGGATGCCTCTCAGTTAAAAGGTTGAACTGAGACGCTGGTGCTATAATCACCATTCAGTCTAGAGACGCCCACATCAATGGATGTCTTGCGCTGCCCGGTTTTAGCGACTGCTTTCGTCTTTTACAGGAACTATTATCGATATCTACGTATATTGTATCGGTTCCCTAAGCAAATCAGTGTAAATGAAGTCCTCATTTTTTAGACATAATTGAGAACATTGGGGTAATGCAGGATAAGGGTAACCTATGGTTCTTTAGCAATGATTGTTATGAGCAAATGTTACGAGCAGAATTCATATCAATTAAATTTACTATTTTATTTCTTTCGATCTATTGCGGATAAAGCATAAAACAACCGAGAGACCTAGACTACATTTAACATTATGCAATTATAGGGTTTATTAGCCTACATATTACCGAAATAATTATCGGTAATAATAATATGATCAATGAATATTTCCAATCCACAAGACTCGAATAAACTCCATATAACTAGCACTTTTAAAAAACAGATTTATTTGTATAATTCGTAATTTAATATCAACTTATCTATGAATTCATTTATTTCTAATTCATTCTGTACTAAAACTTTTAGATTTTATTAGAATTTTAATATTGGTACTGTTAGTGTCACTCATAAGTCTACTATTAATTTTGTTAGAATTATAAGCAATATAATTGCTAGATACCGTGTACTTGAACCCCAGATTATTGTAAATTATACAGCATTTCACCTATATTAATGTTAGTTAAATAATACCCAATGCAGTACATATCTACTAAATCAAATGCATTGTGCATTAAAAAAATATTAATTAAATTGTCACTCAGAAAGGAATTCAAATTCTTGGATTTGTAAGTGTAAAATTGACTATATTTCTAATAAAATACAGTAGTAAACGTGATTCATACCTCCAACTCATCAGAGTCGTCGTTGTCATCCATTTCGCCTTCAGAGGACTCCCTATCAGCTACTGATACACGATGACTTTCATCTTCCTTTGGATTTTCTTGCGGCGCTTGCGTGTTTTGGACATTCTGTATAAAATTACAGATATTAGGATGACCGTGAAACAATTGGGTATTTGAATTTAGATTCTATCTCAATGCACTAAGAACGTAGGCAACCGCGGTCTTAAAATGCAACAACTATACTAGGGGTATATTTTACTTATTAATTTCTGTCTTCAAAACTAATAAAAGTGCTACCTTACAATACTCTATATGCACAATTATAACAGACATAGTTCAACCGGCGAGTGTAACTAGTTATAGTGTAATAACAGAACTACTCCGAATCTACGAGTAATATCCTTTAGTCGTTCTGGACCTACTAACAGTGGGACCAATTTAAACAAGGATAGCATTTGTCGTCAGTAAGTAACTCGTTTTCGTATTTTAGTTGAAATTTTGAATTATAGTGGTTTCTTATTCAACATTATAAGTTAGTGTCTAGAAAAATATATCAATTCTATTTTTAATGTGACCTACTTCGACAGGTTCAATAGTAGTCTGTATAATTTCTGGAGGAGACTTCGGAAGGCCATTGGTGGTGGGTTGTTGTTGTTCCTGTTGGATGTTAGCTCCCTCCGGTGAGCGACCGAGCAACTTGTGAGCTTTCGCTTTCAACTCCTTAGGGTGAGGCGTGTTCTGTCGCACGAATGGCGTCTGAAACGACAGTAAAGTGTTAGCAGCTGTTATATTTAAATAAAATTGGAACGAAAATGATTTAAAAAAATATTAAAGGATTGAATGGATAAGAAAAAGTACAAGCGCATGCTTATTCGATTAATTTATACCCCGAAAAAAATATTATATTATAAAACAAGATAAAAAAGGTCAGCGTTGGTTTTTTATAATTATTAAGTATAGGTAAATAAGGATACAAAAAATATTATAGAGTTGGTAAATAATACCATATCGTAATCGTGCCAGAATTAATAATTATTAATAAAGTGCAACTATTATCGAAAGGTGGATAGATATACAGTAAAAAAAATCTATGCAGCTAGAAATAATTGTGACTATAAAATCGTATCAACTATAAAATATTTGTGCTTTTTATCATAATAATATATAAAGCGTATTTGAATTCATTACATACAGAGCATAAAAATTCATCAATACAAGCTCCTGTGTCGTAAACAATTTGTTTGTACATGTGGTGTGTGGTAAGCCCTTATTGATGAGTTAGTACCTTTTAAGACATTGTCTCGACCGCGAGGCCACCAAAATACAGTAATTGCCAGTTAACCTACACCCATCATTTAATGAATGAGCCGAGGATATGAATCACAGGATATGATATCACACGCAACCTCACAGCCACGACAGTACGACGTCTTAGTACAGACTAATCTAAAGTGCAGTTCAAATAAAGTGCGGTGTGGCATTGAGTGAAATAATTGTTCTTATTACATAACATAATAAAACTAAATATTAAGAGTGCTCATATAATTATGGACCATGAATTAGCAAGCATTTAATTCAGATTGAAAAATCGAGTGTTCAAACAATTAAACAGGTATGTCTCGTTCATAGACAATTAGAAGAGGTTTCATGTATGTATAAAATGCATGGTTTCATGTATAAGAGAAGAAATGTCTAGTCTATCAGGTCTACTTTCTGCATACTGCAAAACCAAAATTTTTTCTAGAGATAACATTTAGAATATGAGGTCTATAGGCGGCCGGTGGCATCCATTTGGAGTGCATTCACTTTTCTTTCAAATTAAATATATTAAAATAAATCCAATAGACAAGTATAGAATTACACCAGTATAAACTTGATACAGAATAGTTATAGGCATTGAAAGTAGCACAAGAATTCGTTCTTATCTACACCGTCGCGTCACGTCAAATCAAATAATAGCACTTATGTTTTGCTTACAGGTTTGCGACTTCATGAGTTGGCCGCTCTTTACAAAGTATTGATAAAAAAACAATGTTCAAGCATATGACATAAGGAAACAAAGTTATTATAACTCTAGACAGATTTACTCATAACTTTTGAATTTAGGTTAATTTTATATTACAGGAAATGTATGTTATTATAGATATAAAATTCTGATTATTATAATCATATGTCCAATATAGACAGTTTTATCGGTCCTTCGAGCCGGATATGAACCGGCGACAATTTAAACCAAATGATTGCACTTCAAATGACGTCAATCCGTGTACCTCCACGAGATTAGTAACAGAGGAGGACAGTCTTTGCAGAGAACTCCTGCGCTGAGTGGTGACCAGTTTGCGGACTACGTTAATGGGCCTCCGAAGCCCTAGCATCGACTGAGCCATAGAAAACGGCTCCGAAGGCGTCGTGTCCTCATTGTCCTCCTGAATCGTCGTTACCTTGAAACCAAATAATCACTCCAGGATCTAGCTATAATACAAACATACCTGTGTTGTCTATGTTTAGATAAGAGTAACTTTTTATTTAATAAAGGGAAGTCTTAGAATTATTGATTACCTCATCCTAAGAAAAATGGCAACAATGATTCATAAATAAGTAGCACCTAACTTCCTACGTAAAATTAAACAAGCCAAAAATTCACCATTGGCTTCGATAACCATAATAATAACATCACACAAGTAGGTACTACAACGACTCAATACGGTGACAATTGGTACAACTTACATTAACTTGTAACATGCCAAGTAAGGTAAGTTAACTAATTTTAATATTGGTCTATGTTAATATGGAGTAATAAACTACATTCGTTTGAACTGTTCATGGAGAGATAAAATTTTATCTCGATACAAAAGTTTTGCCTGATACAGCATATTAACATATTATTTTTAAAATACATGTTATATTTTTGATTTGATTACTTGTAACAGTGTGATAATTTCACATTGCAAGAAAATTGTTATAATTTATTTTGATAGAGGTAAAGACCTACCTATACCTATACCTATACCTACCCTACCTAAGTATACATATACAAATCAAACAGTATCATTCAAAACAGAGTTTACTATAATTCATGTCCTTTACCATGACACTATTAGCTTTAGTTAATAGTACTTTTATTTACTAAGTACCGTATAAGTAGGTCCGCCTTTTAGATTATACCGAATTTGAAAAAGAAAATGTCAAATATTAATTGTTTAAATATGAATAACGACTAAAATACCCTCAATATTTCAGAGCATATATAATACATGCAATAAAATAAAACATAAATACATAAGAAATAACTTTATTCCAAAACCAACTATACAAATAAAAGAGCATAAACATATAGGTTTACTATGTATCAATGCTTTTGATCAGTGGTATTTAATTCCATTGATTGTAACAAAAACTTAAAATGAATTAAAATAAGTATACAAATTACAAGTTCTTGTGTAATCAAACTCAAGCATATTTAAAGGCGTGGAATTGACTTCACAAAAATGCATTAAAGGTCTATGCCCACTACACCGGAGCTTATGACCATGCTAGAAACATAATTATGGCTTAAAAATATTATTTGTATAGAAATGTAACGAGGAGATTTGCAGGAGAACCAAGGTCACCGACATAACCCACAGAATTACAAACCTTAAGTGGCAGTGGGCAGGGCACATTGCTCGTAGAACTGACGGCCGTTGGGGCGGAAAGGTTCTCGAGTGGCGACCACTTACTAGGAGGCGTAACGTAGGGAGGCCCCCAACAAGGTGGACCGACGATCTGGTGAAGGTCGCAGGAAGTCGCTGGATGCAGGCGGCGCAAGACCGGTCGTTGTAGAGATCATGGGGGGAGGCCTATGTCCAGCAGTGGGACAATAGTGGGCTGATAGATAGATAGAACTATTATAAGTATGCTGTACGGTGACGGAACGGTCAAGTGGGCAAGTCCACATAAGAGCATGCTCACATACGTTTCTATACAAAGATTTTTTTTGCCTGAAACGGTTGTAGAACCGTCATGGTTTATACTCCGGTGTAGTGGGCAAAGACCTTAATAATAAAATTTATTCCAACGTAACTAGTATAGTGCTCAGAGTTAAGCAAGCTCTTTGCATTGAGCACCTATCCCGTAACCTTTTTAACCGAGTTCTAGTGCTTCTGGCCTTTTGTACAAAAAATTCGCGCGTATTGTGTAAGCGTAATGTATGGTATAGCCACGTGCTAGCCCGCTTATCGCTACCGCTGACGCGTGCGTATTGTGAGCTAGGGAATAGACAACACCAAATGCTCACCTCTCTTGTCTCTGGTACGTCTTCGGTAAATTTGACAGAGTGTGTTCGTGACGCTTCCTTCTCCTCCCAATCCTCATTGTCAGAGTCCCGGTCGCGGGATGCACTAGTTTCTGTAGGAAATATACTTGATTAGTTAAACATAATACAATTTTATTAAATGTACTTAGGAAAAAAATGCCACCTATATTGCTTTTCATTCGACGTAAAAATTAATAATCATAATCTCATCATCCACAACACTACACGGTGAATAAACCTACAAATCCTCCTCGACTCCTGATAAACAACAGGTTGGGTAACGATGTGTGTATTATCCAATACTAAGCCACAGCCTTTCCGGGTTTATGATTATATCATCTCTTCATTTGACAAAAATATATTACTATTCTGCATAATAATATGCTATTAAAAAACTATTAAAATAGCATAAACAGATAAAAAAAAATCTGGATATGAAAATCATAAGCGCAGCCGAAAAATAAATTCCATTTTTTGTTCATTTGTGGTTGAATTGTTGCTGCTAACGTAATGACGTGTTTTTCTCATTATTAACCTGTGGCATTGTTACAAGTTTTATTGCCGTCAAAATTAAATGATGGCAATCGTTGACATTTACATGTTTTGATTTCAAACAATCTAATTTGTAAATTACGCGTAACTGACCCATAATACCTATATTCTGAACTGAATACGTTAACTTTGACGCTGACGATGCCATAGACATATTTTCTTATCATAAGTTAAAATCATCCCAAACATGAGTGTAGTAATTTATCTGACAGTATCAGAACGCTCGTAATAACTTTGCTTACTGTAATACATACAATTTAGCCCGTAGTGGCGTAGAGTAACAAACTGGCATATTGCTATAACGAATTTTGGAGTTTACATCAAAGACGTTACAGTTAAAATTCTTTTGGACAAATTAGACAGTTTTGTATAACCCAACGTGCCGTAAATTTTATACGTTGTGATACTATCAGTAACATTGTTTGACTGAAGTCATTTTCAGTAAGAGATGAACGTAAGGATTGCAATCCGCAAAACCGGGTCCAGCAATCCGGCGGATCCGGCGTCATTTTGCGTTCACCGGATCCGGAGACCATATTCGGTACTAGCAATTTTTGGCGTAATTACTTACTACTCTTTATATTATCGTTAATGCTTTATTATTTTTAGTTTTATTATATGTGGGTATAATATTATATAAACTGCCTAAGTATATTGAGTACGATGAGACTTGATATAATAACTAATAATTAAAATTGTACAAAAAAACGAAAACCA
Organism: Parapoynx stratiotata; assembly: GCA_910589355.1. Classification (NCBI taxonomy): domain Eukaryota; kingdom Metazoa; phylum Arthropoda; class Insecta; order Lepidoptera; family Crambidae; genus Parapoynx; species Parapoynx stratiotata. The sequence goes on from OU342466.1 coordinate 9,183,162, forward strand.
TCGCGACTTAACCAATCCGGCCGGATTGAAAATGGCGCCGGATTGCAATCCGTAGAAGAACGACCCTGAGAAGATTATTTTAAGTACATATTTTTAAAACTATAGATTTATCTATCGACAAATACAAAGACTACACAGGGCAACATTGACATAAAAAAGCACATGACAGACATAAATAAAATTATATCTAAGCAATAATAATTCATCGCATAAATTAAAAATTACCCACTACTAACGTTCCCAGTTTTAAAAAGAAATTATAAACTAAACGTCAGAAGATATTTATATCATTAAATTGAAGAAATTGTAATTTTGTATCTTTTTTTACCTACATAATATTAATATATACAGTTGAAAAGCAAAGGATCCGTATTCCTAAATATATAGACCTATCAAATAATCATATAAATAATGTGCATATAGATAAAGGCTGTTAAGTAATTGAGCAGCAACTTATGCGCAGAAGATACTTCTAATTTGTAAGCAAAAAAAACAATTCGACAGCTACTCAAATGTTTTCTCTGTTGCTAAATTGTTTGATACATGTTTTGATGACAAAAATATTGTTTTTAAAGGTCATAAAAAATAACCTTAACCTAATATCTATCAGAATACATTTCCTACGAATTGATCCTTAATCCTTTTGATTGATCATTTTCCTAGATATTACACATTTCCGGTAACATTTATATATTGCTGTCAAAATAATTATTTTGCTATCAAATAAATATTTTGCCGCCCAAAGAATTATATTGCTGACAAAGTATTTGTTTGCTGAGCAAATGATTTTTCGGCTGAACTTTTTGTTGTTGACTAAACAATGGCAGCCCAGTTAATAACCTCCATAGATAAAACTCCTAGGTTTAAGTTATGTTTACATTATATTATAATTATTAACAGGCAGCGGTAGCCGAATTAGGACGGACGGGGGCACTACTCGTTCGAGAGACCGCGGGATAAAACTGAAGTACAGTTCATTGTGAATATCGCTTGCTTCAAATTGTGCCCGATACATGAACAAGCTTGCCTCCAGTTACATGGGCACTTTACTTATCTGGCGAAAAGTAGGTGCTAACACCTCTGCATACACCTTCGGAGAAAAAGGCGTGATGATGTGTTGTTATATTATTAATATTAATCCACTAATCATGGGTGAGAGTTAACGAATACTGGGAAAATAAAAATTATTACAAGCGCGCTGAATTTATCTGAGACATTCTACGAGAAAACCTCTAAACAAAACTGAAAACTCTATACAAAAAAGAAACAACCCAACCTGATAAAGAAGCTTTGAATTGTCAACATGTTTAAATACTTTTCGTTTACAGTATGAAAGAAGTCTAGAAATAGCATTATTCTTAAGAGCGGAACCTACCTCGATAATGTTTTCGTAATCAATATCAACGTATTAATGTAAGAATTGATTTAAGTTCCTTTGCTTTTCTATTGAATATACAAATCCGTGAACCTTACCTCTTATTCTATCTAGCTCTTGCGATTGTGAAAGATATCTGTGATCCCTGAACCAGTTGCCACTGCCGACCTCTGATGTGTGTTCCAGCTCTATTCGTGTATGATAAGTGTCAAAAGTGGCGTTTAGTATGTACACGGCAAAAACAAAACAACATAAGCACATTACATTTACTTACTAAAAGTAACACAAAATAACGCTGACACAAAAACCTTTTTATCAAATCTCAAGCGTTTGATTTTTTATGTAATAAATATTTGCGCTAATTTTATGTTACAATCAGACCGTAAACACATATACAACCATTTACAATAAAACGATAAGAATGATAAGATTAAATTGTACAAGAGAGCTAGTTCAAAATGTTGAACAAGCATTTGAAAAGTGATGTTTTGAAGAAATAAACTTTGTGCAAAGCAATAGTGCTTATCGAAATGTAAACGGTCGTACAAAAGCAAAATTATACAAAAGCACAAAAAACAACATTGTAAGTCATCATCTCGCATTTAAAATAATAAAAACTATTAAAAGGTAACTTTAACAGGTCAAATGAAATGAATGTAAAGTTCCTAATAAAATTTTCATTTATTCTGCAAATTTTTGTGGAATCAAAGCAATCGATAAATATGTTTTCTATTTTGTGCACAAAATGCATTGTGGTATAGTAGAAACTTTATTATCTATGGTAAAATACAATCAAATGTATAATAAGCTAAATATTTACACTTAACATATATTGTTATATAAACATGGCATGACAGTACGATCCATGAATACGAATAGCATAATATAGATTTGATTGTACCGGATTTTCAAAAAAATGGTCCTAATGCTCGAGAAAGAAATTTTATAAAAAAATGTTTTATCTAATTTAATTAAACTTGCTTATATTTCCAGGAAAACCAGTAAAAAACTAGCAATCAACTACAGATCAAAGGTCTGTCCAATAGCGAGCCGAAATTAGTTCATCAATTTCGTCTCATTAAAAATACTTAAGGTAAATTACGTACTGGAAATTTGAGCATGTCAATTATAACCAACTAGCTAAGATGCGTTTAAATCTTTCTATTTGTTTTAAGTAATCAAAGGAATATTACGAAATGAAAAAATAGCATTCAGATACAAAGTAAACGCAATTTTGCCAGTTTCTGAGGGCTTTTAAAGAAAACAGTCCCAAAGAAGAAAACACCAAAAGCAAAAGGTCATACAAGTATTTCTCTTACCTGGCTGCTGTGTGTAACTAAGTTGTGGCAATAGAAAACATGTAAGAACATTTTCCCCTGTCGTTTCATCTCTATCTGTTTGAAAGGTCAAAAGTGGTTGAGCTTGGTTCTCTGACAACCACACTGCTTTTAACTCCAAATTCACTAATGTATATGGTAAGTACTGTAACCTGAAATGCATTTAGATTGTTGTTAGTATACGTCTAGCATTTTTGACCTACAAATCATTACGCATCTATTTCAATAGGTTGCAGCTTATGCCACGTACAGAATGCCAGACTATAAACAATCCGTAAAACTTCTGTGACAACTTGGTGTAAACACGCTGATTGCTTAAACTTCCGAGAAATGAGTGGGCATTTACCTCATAGCAATTCAATCAAAGTTTACTGATTCAAAGTATGTTTTGAGAAATTTGGAAAATCCCAAACTATTCACTATAAAGACATAAAAGTGCCTACTGTCCATCCCTCCACTATGTTTTTATAAAGAGGGATCTGTATTGTCCAATATTTTGAAACACAATGACTATTGACTAGTATAGAAAACAAGTAGGCAGCACATTTATCATTAAATTAACAACTCTTTTCCTGTTGCAATCATCTTCCTCCGCGTGTTTATGGGAGGTTACATACCTATTTTGAAAAGATTGCTGATCACAACACACGTAATATTCGAAACAATAGTATTATTGTTATGAGTTACCTGTTTCCACTAACATCCAACACATGCAGCGATCTACAATTCCCAAGTTCGTTTGGCAGTCTTGTTAGTTTGTTGTCCCTTAAACTTAGCACCCCCAATAACATCATATTCCCGACGTCAATCGGAATTTCACCCAAGGAGTTTCTATCTACATTCAGTACTGTCAACTCATTGAGATTCCCTATAGATTTAGGCAGTTCCATCAAAAAATTCTCCGTTAATATAAGCTCTTGAAGATTCGTACACCTGCAAAATCAGAACGGATTGATAAGTGCTAGAAATAGAGGAATAATAAACTAACAAACTCAAATAAAGTAAACAGTGCACTAACCTTCCTACATTATCATTTAACGTATGTAATCTATTTTGGTCCAACTTCAATATAGCTAACTTGGATAAATCTCCGATACCGTCGGGTACTGTTTCCAGCATATTTTGAGACAGGTGCAGATCGGTGAGTGACGACAGCCCCCCGATGTATTCTGGAAGTTTTTCTAATTTGTTTTCGCTAACATCCAAACACGTCAGGGCTTTGAGGTTGCCAATTTCTGGGGGTAAGTATTGCAATTTGTTGTGGTCCAACCATAATTCTTCTAAAGCGGGTAACTCGCCAATAAAACCCGGCTGTAAATATTTTTTTGCAAATAATTAATTAATGACAAATTAATGAAAATTAAATTAAGTTTTATCAAAACGTTAGGTATTACCAATTCCTCGATCTCATTGTCCCCCAAATCAAGTCTCTCCAATTTAGTTAAATTTTTCAGGGACTCCGGTAGTGATTTCAATAGATTTTCTCTCAACTCTAGTGACTGGAGCGACACCAAGCTGAAAGAGTAAAAAATACGAAAGTTATGAAAACACTGAACAACAATATCGTTTTCAAGTACACAGTACCCCTCAGGGCAATAACTACAAAAATATTAGTTTTAATTTCAAAACGGTTGCAACCTTCAGTGACTGTGACATAACAATTTGATGAGACAACTTAACGAGCCGGAAACACAATAGAATTACAACGGTAGACAACAATCTACCGCCCAATGCATTTGTGCAAGGTGAATTTATATTACGAATGTCACTATCACACACAGACAAAGTTATGGTATTGCGGATTAAAATTAATACTAGATAATAGATTGTAATGGAATTTTGTTCTTGTCTCTCCTAAAAATATTAATCATTCGATAAAGAGGATTGCAATTCAGTACCAAGAGGTTTAAGTAATTGTTCATTGTCAGCTTAATTATAATAAACACATGAGTCAAATGTAAACTGACTTAATTTTGGCAATCTCTGCAGACATACGAAGCAGACTAAAAGTAATTTATTTTGTATACAACATAAATAATACTGAAATTTATAACATTCGTAAAGCATAATAGACAAAAAAAGTGAATCGATTAGCGATAGTTTAAAGTACATATTGCATTCCAACGTGATCTCCTATCAACATTGTGAGTAATTTTTGTCAATGCTGTTGATACAAATAGTGATAATAGCGTTATCTACCTTATCAAGACTTGCTCAAACGTGATTATTTAAAAACGTTGTTCTAACGTTACTCAGAGGGCGTTCACTTGATGGTTTTTGTTATGCTAAACCCAATCACACTAAATGAATCATAAAATCGGCGAGACTCGGTATTTGCAAGTATCGAATTGCATTGCAATTTGTTCTAGCAAAATTAGTAAATAATACAACAGTTACGTGTATAATTTGAAGAAGCGTCTAAAACCTTACTGATAAATCTGATAATAAAATCAGGAATGAATTAATTGCAAGTAGTGGATATAGTGATAACAACATCGCTTTTTAAAAACTTTAATTGATACTTTTTTCTTTGTTTATAAATACGCAGTAAAAATAATAGAAAACATAAATGAGCTTTTCACCCAGTAGACGAACAAAGGACAAGCTGACCATAAAGTTATTTAAATACACCTCCTATGACCGTAATACCGGTTTTTAATTATTTATGTACTAAAAACAAGTTTCACGTCACGGCTGTCAGGCGACACAAAATTATCCTGTTAGGAATGCCACATCGAAACTGCACGCAGCAAATCTGGTTCCATACCATACTAGCTAAGTGCAGACTAAAATTTATTTCCTTAATTCTAACAAATTTGAAATTTGCATTGAACAGTTAAAAAAAAGACAAAAATCTAAAACTGCATTACATACGTTTCAATAAAAATATAATCAATGGTAAATAAACGTGAATAAGTCAATAAATAAAGAACGTAACTGGTAAAATCTTCACATATTTTTCATCCCACCACCTCGGAAAGTGTAATTTTGCGCTTCGAAATCTGGCTGGAAAATTCTATTTTATTCGCTTGAGCGGCAAAGTAGATTTGAATTTAGAACATCACATATAATGAGTACTCAATATAATTGTAAATTCAAAACGTCATTAAACCTATTTAATGTAACCTCTATGGTGCCAAATTTATGATTAGAACTTTTTAAATTGTGAAAAAATATTTTGTCATTATAAATTGTTTTCTTTTTCATTTTGTCATTTCCTCGCTGAGGTGGGATGAAAAGTTACGTATTGCACTCGAGTGGAAAGATTTTTCACCTTGTGCTCGTTTGTTTCCCTCGCTGACGCTCAGGATTCTAATTTAGAATCACTCGCTGCGCTCGTGATTCAACTTAAGAATCCTTCGCTTGCTCGGTCATCCAAATCGAGCACGCGGTTAAAAAGGAACTTTCCACTCTTGTATAATAAATAACTATTTCATTTCTACAATGCTGTTCTGCATTTAGATGCAAATAAAATAATATATCAAATCCTTTGTCTACTTTCCAAGCACGTAGTTGACACATTTCTTTATTAGTTGTCCAGTATAAATTGTATTGTTTAACTTAGCAGCGGATTTCCTGAATGCCATGTTGCGTTGACATCCTTGTTACTGTTAAACGAAAACAAACCAACTCGCTGATAGACATGCGTCATGATATACGACTAAAAGTCATTAAAATACGTAAAAACATTAAGTAACCCACAAGGAATATTGTTTATTTACTTGTGTAATGAATAATATTGTTTACTGATAATGATAACGCAAGCCGAACGTGCCTGGCGTTTAGAACCTTGAGGCAACATTCCAAAGCAGATGTCAAAGTACTTAACATCGATTCTGCCTTTACACAATCCAAGGCGATGATTCATTGTATGAGTGCTTAAGCCGTCAAAACGTTTCCGAGTCATAATGCGACGTAAATTAGATGGTCCAAATCCAAAAATATTATATCTAGGTACTAGTGCTTACACAAGCCTCGTAAATTTGTAGGTGCAAACAACAAGGCTTTAATATTTACAGATCTGGTGCCCAGGACTGCCCATTAATCAACATCAATTCAACGCTCTATTAAGTTCTGTGACTTTTAAGAGTTTACAATTCAATTGAACTCAAAACCACAAATGGACTTCTGAGAGTTAAATTATTTTTAATTGAATGCACTAAAAGATTTTAGGAAGGATTGCTCGCGAACTTCGTTATTTAAAAATTCTATGAAATAGATGCAAGAGCAGCACAATCACACAGAATGTCAAAAGTTTAATAGTAATGGCACAGCTATTCTAATGAAATACGAAATGTTTATTATTAAAATGTAGCCGTGATATCAATGACTATGACGACGATGAAGATGAATAGTCCTAAATAGTCTGTACAGTTGGACGCGACTATGGTTAAAACTGGTACTAGCCGTCTTTGATCCCGTAATAAATCCCAACGAAAGTCTAAACAACAACGCGACGGTCATTGAAAGCTAAGATTTTTCCACAACGGCCCTTTAGCACTAGCAGCTGCTCCCAGGAACGTGTAGCGCTGATATTTCGTTCCCTCACTGAATATGTCGTAAAACATACAACAAGCTGACGAAGAAATTTTTTAAGGGGATCAATAATGATATTATTACTCTAATGATAATATATTTAAAATAAACAAGGAGCGCAATGCGCCTATTCAAGTGTTTCATCTAGTGGACAGTAGACAAAGGACTGTTTACGGGATTGGAAAACAAAAGAAGTAAATAAAATGCTATTATACCGACGTAGATTATTTTTCTGAAATAGATAAATTCCTATTGTGGGAACAATAAAAATAAACATACAATACCTACTAGTCAGTTGTTTGTCGGGACCGCGCCGTTAGAAGGTAGGTATGCCCGGGGCTGACTGGAACTTTCCAGTGGAACTTTCCCTTTCAAGTATATAGAATATGGAATCGAGCAAAGCTTATTCAATAGATAAATCCCTTCTCCATGGTCGTGACGTGTTATTTAACTCTCGTCTTCGTAATTCGTGCAATGATCGTACAATATAGTTGAATAAAAGCAGTCCATTACGTAATGAGCGACAGACTGGAGTTATGAGAACAAATTGATCAACAGATTGTCAATTGAATTTTATTTTCTAAATGCTTGAGTAGGGTTCGTTTTATGCTGGAGAGTTATGTCAAACAAACAAACAAAAATAACTTTATTTCATAGGCCGAATCTGACACTTAAAAACGTCAATATTTTACAATTGACTTAATTAACAATTTATGTAATTAAATAAAAAAGTAAATAAAATAAATATCTTCAGACATTCACATCAATCGACTAGTTCCATTTTAAGCTAATAATGCTGCTTGTGTTACGGATACTAGATGACGGATAAATATATTTAATAGATAAATACATATAAATATCCTGAATATATATAAATATATGTAAACATCCAAGACTGGAGAACAAATGCCTGAAAATTCATCACCCAGACATTTGCCCCCAACGGGGATCGAACCCAGAACCTCTCGAGATGGCGACGCCTTGAGATCGGCGGCGTACAGACCATTCGACCATGGAGGTCGTAAGTATATTTATATACCTATTAAAGTTCATTACCGCGAGCGCTTGTAGCTAGTAAAACCACAGCGCTTTGAGGGTGGTGTAATCGATTGTGAAACATTATTGTGGGATATAAGACGTTAAATTATCCAAAAAAAGGGATATCAAAAGGATGAAACAGGGAAATAATTCAGATAGGTAGAAATCCAGATACGCATTGGTTCATTTACGTAAATGAATATACAAAAAATAAATAAAATCTTTACAAATAACCTACACCGCAAGGAAAAGAATAGAATATAACCTTAACATTTTTAAGGTAATCTTTCAAAAATGTGAATAAGGAAAATCTTATTTGCGTAAATTTTATCGTTGTAGAGAAATAATATTATTAACCACTTGGCGGGCACCACGTACACCGGTGTTCGCAAGCAATAGAGGTTTCTATTGCCTCGATTTGTGCTCGTTGACTAGTTAAACAACCTTATCGAAATATTACAAAATGGATTTGAAACTGAACTTACCTGCCGAAGTCGCTGGGAAGACTGGTGAGGGACATGTCATTGAGACCGAGGACGGTGAGCGCTCTGAGCTGACTGAACCCAGCAGGCAACCTTGGGATAGGGTTGCTGCTGAAGTCAGCAATTTGGAGCGCCCGCAGCTTCTTGATATCTTCGGGGATGTCAGGAATATCTGTGGAAAAAGGAAGAAAATTTTGCAGGATTTCTTGTTTTTGTTCTCTTGCTCTGTTCTCAGTTTTATTTGAAGTTTGCGCAACATGTCATCCTCTTTTATTCTCTCCTATTACTCACTACGTTCCTGATCATTCAATCAATCCATCTCTTCTTCGACCTTTGCTCTTTAGGATATCTCTCGTTATCCGTAACATTGATAAAAATATTTTTAACAATATAAAACCTGGCCAGAAATATTAGACAGCTCGCCAGCAAACCAATGTAACTAATTTCATTTACTAGGAACACTGATGATAAGCATCATTAAAATTAAAAGTTGTTATATCGTATGCAGTCGTTATATCGGATGCCTTACAATTTACATCGAAAAATTTTAAGAGCGCGTTTTCCCACAAATTATATTCAATGTTAACAGAAAATTCTGACCACCAAAGGTTTATCATTTTTCTGACAAGGCTCTCAAAAAAGTAAACGTTGCATTTTCAGAACAATGGCGTAAGCATTGAATTCAGTGATATTTCAATATTACACAAACGACATTGAGACACCGATTAAGGAAAGTATTGAATCATGATTCTGACTTCAGAACCCGATTGTGTCTTCACAAACAGCCCAGACGAGGACTCATTACACCTTGTTTTGCTTACTAAGGGCTGGTGAAGGTTGAATCTGAATAATTGGTACATGGACATATAAACAGCAATCAACAATCAAAAATAATTTGCAATTGTACCATGTTTCGCGACGGTAACCAAAACATTGTAAGCTATGTTCGAAAACAAGGTCGAGCGAACTAGGTAACCCGCTACCCGCAACATACAAAAATAACTGAAATAAAACAATGCTGGCGTCAGTTATCCAATATTTAGATTTAAATTGGTCTATTAATAGTTCAACAATTTTGAAGTCAAATTACATAGTGTAATATAACATTATGTATTAAGATAGTATGAATGTAGTGCCAGCGACAAAAAAGATAACAAACATTGGTTACGTGAGGAGGCATAACAAGATTGCTGAGCATGGATACGGATGGACCTAAAAACAGAGAAAGACTAAAGTAGAGGCGGATTCAATGCGTGAAGAACATATTTACGATAAAGAAGTGGACACAAAGAGGAATGCAAGATCAAATATCGATCCCTACAACCCCTACAATTATAGTGGAATAAGGGTAGGACAAAAGAAGAATATAATATTAAATGTTATTTAATATATAAGGATGAAATTGAGAAGCAAAGCAGTACAAGTCACTTCACGGTTTAATTTGTTCACGCCCCCCTTTCAGTAATAATTTGCTTTGTGAATCGCTTACACACCTTAACTACTTTATTATAGAAATATGAAAGGTATAGCTTCTAAAAATAACGTTGACAATGCGATTAGAATAAAAAAGTGGATGCTGAGCTGACGAATGACGGAGGGGAATGGAAGAGAAAGACATGTTGTACTGATCCCATTATCAATTACTATTAGTTACACTCTATTTATACTTGTACGATGTAAGTTGTTCACAAGTTTATTTATACTTGTACGATGTAAGTGTTCACAAGTTATTTTAATCGTTTACAAGATATTTATATTCGTTTTCTTTTCCTGAACCTTCGAATCAAGCCAGAACTTCACTAAGGGTCAGTTTTTTCAGGGTCAGGTTGACCAGTTGTTTAAAATGAACCAATGGCGAAAATGTATGGTGTCGTGATATGACAGGTTGTCCGATAGTCGAATTTTGAAATTTGCCGTTCATTTCATCATAGAGAATTTAATCACAACACTGAGATTAGTAAAATGGCGACTGGCGGGACAACTGATGTATATTGCTTTGAATTTTCATCGCCATTTTAACAATTTGTCAAGCTGACGTCATTTATTTTGGCGTTTCCATTGACGCTGTTGGTCTAGATTTTAACTATTGAGGTAACTATTACTACGGATTAAAAAACTCCCCCTTAGACGAATAAAAGACTATCATAGCAAAAACCACAGCGGCGGCTAAACTAGTTTTCTAATTTTATAATTACTACGGCCATTACACAGATTCCGGTTTGCGAAAACCACTAACAAATCATCATTCATCAATTTGAAAATCAACTACACAGCAGAATTAAGAAGCACAATTGCAATGTTTATCGATTATAAAGCAGAGAAACTGGGTCAAATCTAGTTATTATGACTTCCATCGCCTAAAGCGTACGATAAGATAAGGGTTTTAATTAGTCACCCAGATGAGCAGCACTCTTTGCTCAGGTTTTGACAGTCTAATTATTTTCTTAGAATCTCACAATAGTATACGAATAGACGCAATTAAACCACAGATTTGGTTTATTTTTATATCTTTTTTTTCTAAAGGAACCGATGAATTATAAGTGGCGGTGTTCTAAGAGCGTCTATTTTAAGAGTGGAATACGTCTACGTGGAATACGAGTATGTCTTTTAAGTGCACGGCTTTGTTTATAAGAGGGGTGCATGAACGGCTATTCAATGTTATGCCCGGAGCAATAGAATTTCCGCAGAGCTTTTGAGTAGTTCTTAACTGTTTGTTTATGGCTTCCTGCATGCCAGTGCTTTCGTTATCGATAAGATAAAATTATTAAAGATATCAATTTTTATCTTTAGTAAAATTCGGATTTGTTGAATGGACTGCAACGCTTAATTGATTATCGACGATTTCTTCTCAGTCGCTAAATTACGTAGTCTATTAAGAAAATCCGTTAAGAAAAATCTGAATTTTATCTGAATAATTAGCAAAAGTATACAGCAAATTCCAAATAAAATTGCTTTGCTACAAGTGATCCATTGCGGAGCTGATTTTAAATATAACTCTAATTGATACAACTACGCTATTACTTATACGGTGTACATTGGTACATTGACATTAATGTATTATATTCGATTGCTTATCAAACAATCTGCGTCAAAGCAAGTGTCGTGACAAACCAAACACATGGCAAATTATTTTTTAATTATCATCGACTTCTTGTGGCAATTCTTATATTTGGCACCTGAAATAACAGGCAGCCGTTAGGCAGTCATGAAAATACCTACTTACCAATGAACAATAATAAATAATAAACGTTTAATACCCTACAAAATATTCTACGCCTAATTTTGTAGGTACAGCAAGGTCATTCAACAGTGTGTGCGAAGTTTCAAAGAAATATGATTGACACGCTTCAATTAACGCAAGTAATGCCTGAATGTCTTGAGAACTGACGTGTTGGGATGATTTTTCATGCCATAATAAATGTGACATTATTCAATGAATTTTAGGGTCGAAAATATTTTGAAATGGCATAGTTGCTTGCGGAGGTATGTGCCCTCTGAAATGTGTTAGCGTTTACTTAAATATTCAGCCTTATTTGCATTACGTGTACTCTAGTGTATGTACGTTCCGTTTTCTAGTCAACGACGTAGTTTTCTGCGACACCTACACAGAGACTACCAATATTCTTTCAAATTCACACTTTATACACTATCGTTCTTAACAATTACGGTTAAACATGATAATTTTAAAATTAATCCGGTGCAATGCTTTCTTTACTCCATAATTATGTGAAGTTAGTAAATAGAACTACAAACCAATTGATTTCGTAATGGAATTTGCCCGTAAAACCTTAACTGTACAGGTTTTGTAGGTCACCGAGTGCGCAAACAATGGATGGGCGATAAGGGCTATAAAGTGAGGTGCAGTAAAAGTTATAGTGGTCGGTCAACGGGCTGTGGTCTCGCGTGGCTTACCACAGAGTGGAATCCCATTATGGCGTTATTGAGTTGTACGAAGCATAAAGCGACGGGTGGACGTATTTCAATACTCATCTGCCGTTCATTTAATTGGAAATGAAATACAACCTGGACGTAGTTGCTTGCATAGATTTTGAAATAAGCTATACACATACATTCAATAATATTTACAATCAAATTAATCTAAGTATTTAAGTATAGAAAAGTCTAAACTAGATTTTACATTGCCATATTCGGTGTAGACAGGTTTATAGCAGTATTGTCACATTATTTTAATTTTACCAAATCGAAAAACAAACTCGAGTTCAAGTACCTATTATTCAAATAGTCTTTACAATCAAATTAATCTAAGTATAGAAAAGTCTAAACTAGATTCTTCATAAATAGTTATTTCAAAGTACGTTTACATTGCTATATTCGGTGTAGACAGGTCACATTATTTTAATTTTACCAAATCGAAAAACAAACTCAAGTTCATGTACCTTATTATTCAAATAGTCACTACTACAACCATCAACATCTATACATGTATAAATAACCGGTTATATTTTAAGCGTAGATAGATAGGTAGGTAGTATAAGTACATCAATGTCGTTACGTCGGGGTCAACCCATTAGAGAACGCACCAAACCGTACACAAATGGATTCGAAACAAGATTCTGTGGCCAAAATCCTATGAATACTCGTACATACATAGGCACAGCGGTAACAGCAGTGGCGTAAGGGTTATAATTAAAATGTATTGATTATCAAGTAAGGTACCTATCCTAATGAATACTTATAGAGAAACAGTAGCTATCTTAAATACTTTTAATATTTAGCTATTTGAAAGGAGAAAATTATTAGCTTCAACGGAAGATCAGTGTTGTGAGGACATTACGTTTTCGCAACAATATACTGAGTAGTAGCCTTTTCTGTAGGACATTTTTATTGTATTATGTGTAGATATTAAGTTATGATGTCACAGAATAAATGCTTTTTCTTTCTTTCTTTTCTTTTTTTCAGTTCATATTTAACTGAGATTTTAATCACAGGTGTTCACGGAGGCTAATACAAGACTAGTTAAAACCTTCCAATAAAAATTGAGGGTCCCACAAAACAACTAATAATTACGATGGACTACTGAAATGATCGCTACCGACGCTACTTATCCATACTAATAATATAAATGCGAAAGTAACTCTGTCTGTCTGTCGGTTGGTCTCGCTTTCACGTCAAAACTACTTAATCGTTTTAATCCAAATTTGGTACACAGATAGCCTAGAGCCTTAGAAAGGAACGGGTACCGCGCGGGTGAAACTGCGGGAAGCTGCTAGTTATTTAAGAACCCCACAAATCGGAGCTATCCACCCAGATTGCGTCTTTCACCGTGAAAGGGAATTGTGAAGTCGGTCTAATTGTCTTGCCTTGCATAAAACACAGACAGATTCGGACCGCTTTCTCTACTTGAATAGGCATTCAACAAAAAACAAAACATTTAAAATCCTTTAATGTTATGCATTAATCCATTAACCGACAATGTTTTGGTACACATTGCATATTAAATTAAAAATCTCAACACACATCTGGCTAAAACACATGATTCAGTGGAGTGTGAAACGAAATCTGTGTCACTGTCTGCTGTGCAACAGATGCTGTTGTATTGTTCGCTTGCCTAATTAGTTGAAACTTCGCTTCACGGAGTAAAAAAAAAATTTAATATTACAAAAACGGGAAACCGTATTTATTGCAAGTTCAACAGTCTTCTAACGGATTCATTTATAGGAAACTTACAGTACTGCTACTAATAAACAAAAAATAATAATATCGAAATTTTTAACAACATTTTACAAACTATGCAGGCATTGAATACCAACCAACACGTACCTACACTAATGCTATTGTTACGTAAATAGACAAGATATGCTTTTCAAGATTTAAGTACTAACCTATTCGTATTGTTCATTCATTGTGTTTCAATCAATGCTGCATGCAATAACTATTACAATTACTTTCAATAGGAGAAGCTTCATTATGCAGATGATTTCATATGTACACACTCTTTCTACTCATTCATCAGAGCTAAACAACTCATGAACATCAAAATTTATTAAACAAAACCAGACCTTACTTTCTCGCTTTAACTCTGAACGATATAACATCTCATAAGCAACAAGAGATTTAAAATTCTCCACACATAATATAATGTAACCAAACCGGTTCAGAGAGTGACCTCACTGTCTGGTGATCCGAAGCAAACCCAGCGAGTACAACACGCACGACGCAGTTTTGAAAGACGCCGAGACGTCTAGAAATAGGTGATATAGTTTTTCAAATTTACAAACAATTTATGTGGAATGCATGGGAGCGATGTGCTCTGGCATGGATCGTAATATCGTAAAGCGGGTCGCCATAGCGCGGCGTGGGAGCGGCGAGGACAATGAGCCGGTTCAACAGCCGATCGCGAACAGCCGAGACCCAGACGACCGCCAAATCTTCGGGATTCGAGACGAGCTGACATTAGCGCTAGACGCGACAGGTTGGCGCGCCATTCATTGTCACAATCACCCCCAATTCTACATCAAAACGAATCAACCTTTCTTTTTAGTTAACAGAGCAATATTATTAAACCAAATTCAATAGATGAACGATATACCTGTCTTCGTAAACAGAAATTGGGAAATTGTTTAACCCACCTTATCGAATAAGTGATAAGGTGCATTAAAATATATCTTATCAGTTGCATTATGGGATGGAAGTTTTTTATCGTAGAGGTCATAAATAGATTGTCATGTTCCTTCCTTTTTATTCAATATTATAATCAATTTCTAAACTGTAGAACAAAATTGGTGTATGACAGAAAATTACAGAGTAAAAATTCCTAAAATAAATAGAGAAATCCATTCTATATTTAATAACTTTGCAGAGAGTAATGTTTTAAGTAAACGAAGCGAGAATACGACATAAAAGCTAGTCTGCGTTAAAGCTTTATGAAGTTTTCTTGTGAATATGTGAATAAAGTTCGTTCGCTGAGTAGAAAAAATATAGAATTAAAATTAACCACGATAGAGTGTCTTAACATCTTAAGAAAAAAACAAGAATAATAAGATATAAAACTCGTTTTTAAAATTTCAGTCATTCAATCTTAAATTTATTACCGCTTCTGTGAATTACCAACGTTCCACAATTCGTCAATCGATAGTTGTGTAACGTTATACAATAATTACCCGCAGTTGCAATATTAAACTCTTCATAGACAAAGTTTCTCGTCTTTCAATGCAAATTTTAGTATACGGTAATAGAGCTGGTATTTCGTTCACAAACCCGGGTTGGCTGCATTGTTTCAAATTTAGAGCGGCTGTTAAATAATACAGGGCATAAACTGTAGCAACGTGGAGCGACGTTGGGCTCAACAGGAAATCTAGTTCATCTGCACGGGTCGTTGGAATCGCACTCAAATCAGTATACCGTGAATGGTCCAGGTACAAATAAAAGAAAACCACAAAAAATATTTCTCAGTCTAAACAAGTCATACTCAGTATGTAAGCTAAACCCGTTAAACTTACGACAGGGCAAGGAAAATCAGGGACGTTGATATTTATTGAGGTTATATCTTAAAGTAGCTTATTTTTATTTGTAAATAAGTACGTGCATAGATTAGGCGTACGCCTAAGAAAACGTTTCAAGCAGTGCGTTATCTCGGATACATATTTTTATAGATAACAGTTAGGATTTAGAATGGCGTATTTGATAGAAATCAAAATTAATTCCCGTAAAATGATAGTTTGAGAATATAGAACATTAAACAGCAACCCTGTTCTCAGTTTATAAGGTCTGGAACACAATTTACCTGTATAGCAATATTAGTCCTAACACAAGCTCGCAGGAAATAACATCGGTCGTCCGCTGCGCACCTTCTTTTCGCAACGGGTTGATCAAGTTTGATATATTTTATATTTATCAAACAAAATGTTGGATAAAAGGATACTCTTGAGTGCTACAATATTGTGTTACCATTTGGTAAAAGCGTACCCTCATCAAATAAGCTAATGAAGTGAAAAGTCATTGGGGCTTCCGTCGTCGTCGCTCGGAAAATCCCATAGAATATGAAGTACTTGACGCTATAATTACATTTTAAGTCTCAAATTTCAAAATTGTGTGAGTTATTAAGTCAATATTATACCTGGGAGACTAAGAATAGCAGTATGTATTAGATATTTATGTATTCTAAAGCTAAATAACCTACTCATGCGCCATTTACTAAAATATTCAATCATCTGTAGCGAGTGGCTGGACTTCAAACCTCTACCTCTCAAGGCTCTACCTCTTTCTAACTTTAGATATTCGTTAAGCAAAAGTACAATAAACGTGTCTGTATTTCACTACAAATTAAATTTTAATTTACTAGATGTACTAAGAAAACTGGTCTGGTATTGAATCTCTTGAAGCGTATTTTTAAGGTTTGAAGCAGCATCCAATTTATTATGCTTATTTATTATGTTAATTAGCAAAGTTCGTACTTCTAGTTAGCCTTCTAGTGTGAGAATACATTCTTGTACAATGATTCTCAATGTGCACACGATGACGTCAGGTCTAGCGGTACAAGGGTTCAGACGTAAGTTATTGGCGTACAGCGAAAAACTTACTATGAATGTTAATTAATTGAGATTCTGCCCTGTATCTTTTCTCAACATATCTGGCGAAACGTGGGTGTAACACCTCTTACTATCCCTTCGGGGAAAAACGCGTGATGATGTGAATGTATGTTTTTTCTAATACCTACAGTTATTTACAGTGCAAAACTATCATGAGTCAGTTTTATTGGTTAATTTAAGGCAATCATGTCTTAAAAAAATATTGGCTTTATCAAACGGAAAATATTGGTAAACAACTAAAGTTGCAACCTGAAGGTAAGTTTCTACAGTCGCTTACAAAAAATTTGACGCTAGCAAGAAAAGCACCTGCTTGCGAATTCTGCAGGGAGCGCAATGTAGATGTACCTTTTTATCTGGGACACAGGATAAAAAGTCACTGTACCCAGTACCTAATGCCTGTCGTTATGCCCTGACCTTTTTTGGGAACAAAATAGTAATTTTTTTTGTCTTCGAAAAATACATAATTTGTCTTTGCGCCTTAGTGGAGCCAGAAACCGAACGTAATGTAATTATAAATATTCATAATACATAGCAAACAATTTTCCCTGTCTAGAGTAACATATTATACTACAAAAAAAACGCTACAAGCATCCGATGCGTCTATAAAGTACGGTACAATCGCTTCACGTTGCATACATGAACCACGTTATTCTCTAAGACCTCGCCGTTGGCAATAAAACGGTACCTATACCGCTGCAAAAGTCATATCTACCTACACTTTATTTACTTTCAGATTTTATTGATACACATTTATAGACACGTAGGTACTAAAGCTAAGAGAAAACCTATGCGTTAATATTGTAATAGATTGATGAAGAATACTCAATATCTGCATAAGAATTTCGATGTATATGAACCCTTTTAAATTTATTGTGCGGCTGCATAATATGCATATATATTATTGAATATTTCCCTTTTTTAATTGTACAATATTGTTTTACGATTTTTATTAGTCTTTAGTAAAACTCTCAGTCAATTTACAATATAGATAAATATAAATTATATACAAATAGCCATAAAAATATGTTCAACGACCAGTCATTTAAATCATATTGTGGTCGAGATAATGTGTTAAATAACTGTTCATCTGTGGCGGTTTTCATTCAGAGGTTTAATCGACGTCATGTGCATCGAACTCATTACATGAATATTGCGCGTATAATTTTGTATAATAACTGGAATGAAAAAAAAATATGATTTTTTAACGACTTTGCTAAGTTTTCATGTTATAATTATTAGATAACTATAAATAAAAGCTACCACATAAAACATACTGTGAATAATATAAAAATAAAATTTTAAATCAAAGGATTCAAAGGTATGTTCATGTTTCAGTAGCTGCTCTTTTCTGACCCGGTGGCGGGGGTCGCTGTTGTCGAATTTACTCGCGAAAAATTTTGTCGTGAAACTCTCAAACAAATATCATAGCTTGACATTGACAATACAATCATAATGACATTTAGTTCCGATATGGCCACCGGGTCAAATAACTTTGTGGCACTATAATGTGTTGTATACGACGAAGTTCTGACAAAATAACTGTAAACTGACATCTACAAAATTTTACAACTACTAAGAATATTCGTTGAGCTCACTCTCAGAAGGTAACAGTTAATTACATTGTTTTAAGCTACTTTATCTCTGATGAAAATATCAAGGTTCACCGATAAAATGTTAGCACATTTTAGCAGTTTTCTTAGGTTAAAGTCTATCGTGAAGAGCATCATAAAACAGCTCACTTGACGCTTAGGAGGTAGTTAAATAACATTGAATAAGCTTGAAGTAGCACAAGAATTAGACATGCAATAAGTACGGAAAGGCCCTGGGCGCTAAGCAGAGATTTGCGCTGCGGCATTCGCATGTGAAGCGAGGTCGTCGGAAACCTCATGTGCGCATCACTGCAATTTACTGTCCTCCACACCTACACCCTTGCTGATTACATCTTATGCGGTCAACAATTATAGTCTAGCTAGTGTATAGGGCTTCGTGTATACACGTTCGTTTATTTCCTCCTGTATGTTGTGACTCAAATCTGAAATGTCAAGTTCCTCTTCTTCATATAAATCACGGTACATACATTTAAGAAATACGATACTTCATCATCGTCAACCTATGCTTGTCCACTGCTGGACATTGGTCTCCCCTAATCTTAAGGAATCTTATATAAGTAACTCTTAAATAAAGGGAAGTAATTAATTAGGAAGCCATTAAATTATTTGGTTAGCAACAAAAAGTCGAGAGAAAACATTTGAGTTGCTGCCCAATCAGGTATTTTGCTGACCATTAGAAATTTTTTTTGCCTATAAGTTGCTGACCAATTGTATTTTTATGCTGACCAAAATTCGAATATTTTGGTAACCGTTTAAATAACACCCTTAAAAATGTCTGTAAGTATAACATTTTGATTTTCAATGTTAATAAAATAAAAACGTATATTAGAAATGTATCAGCATCGTGATTTAATTTTACATAAGTTTCTCAAGACGTATAAGTTCTTAAGATATGTTGGTTATGTAGAATAGGTATGTCCTCTCCTCACTATGGCATACGGCGACATGAATACCCATTAGAGTAATTAATTAGTTCACACTAAGCCTATAGACATTTACGCCGCGGACAGTTACACTCAACAAGCTTTTATATGAAACTACTTAAAGGGCGAAAGATTTGTGCGTTTTAAAGGTAAACCAGAGTTGAGAAACTACTTACACACCTAAGAACATTGCCTAATAAAATAGTCATTAATATTTCCTGCGCGATTGAAATTGTGTTTAATGAATTCCGAAAAATGATGATGATGGGCTATTCTGTGTTCATTTCATGCATTTTCTGTTTGACAATGATAAGTGATCGGAAACAGAAATGATGTCTCGATTCTTCCTGTTCGTCAGTCTAAAAAAAACAAAGAAAGAAAATGCGATGCTATCAATCTTGTGATTTATTTATCATTTCAGAACTGAAAGTTAAACTGTTTTCTATAATTTAAGTAAGTTCAATGTGTGTGTAATTATAATTTATTTAGGGGAGACGAAGACCGACGATTGTGGGCATGACTTGGATGGATGTGAGTGTTGATATAGCGTGTGGTAGAGGAGAATTGAAGAGAAAGAGTCAATGCGCCGACCCGAAATGAAATTGGGAAAAGGGTAGCCAAATGACGATGACGCTCAGAGTAAACAGAACTGGAGTAGCCTTTGTCTAACATTCCCCTCTGCCAAATGCACAAGCATCGGATGCTTGCACGTTTAATAAAACTAGTTGAGCCGCCATTTTGACAGCCATAACATTGTAAACGTTGCGGCGAACAGAGCTCCCGCAAAAATGCCTGCCTGTGCTGTTTTTTGTTGTAAAAATAAATAGAAAACATCGAGTATGCTAAAAGATGGTGTCACCTTTTATTTGTAATTATAATTTTTAAGATTTCATGATTATTTACTTCATTATTTCTTGTTTTAGAATTCTACGATTTCAATTTTCGAGCGCTAGTCTCGTGGGGACTGCGGCTGTGACGTTGTCAAAACGCACACCCCACGTGACTATTTTAAACGTGTGTGTGCGTGAAATTTAAATTTGTGTGTCGAATTATGCATGTGTGCATTTGTAAAAACGTTGTGCGTTGTGCTGGCTTTGAGTGTAGTGGTAACCTCACCCCCCGCAAGAAATGGCAGAAAAAAATGTTTGAGAAATTGACTAATGGCTACTCCAGTTCTGTTTACTCTGAGCGATGACGACGTCGATGTGTACGAATTAATTACAAATGAACACATCTACGGATATTATTAGGAATTTGAGATTTTCGATAAATTTATCTCAGATAAACGTTATTTTAAACTCAAGATTTAAACGCAGAAAAAATAAACTATAAAAAAAGGTTTAACAGTTACACTAATGGCCTACGTAATAAAGAAAATATATCACAATTTCTCTAGCAACTAATAAAATGGACCGTTCTATTAACTGTCAGCAGGCATTATGGTTTTGAGGGTCTGCAATGTTTTTAACTGAGAATGCAGATTTATAGAGCTAATAAATCCTTAACACTTAGTGCAAAAATTATTGTTCTACGACCAAAATTGACGAAGTTATGACCAAATTACAAGCGAAGTTCACCGAGAGGCATCTAAATAGCTGTGACGTCACAACAACGGATAGCAGCATAGCAAAAGCAGCTTTGTTTTCGATATCGAAAGTACTAACCAGTACGCCACCGAGCTCCTCCAATCTCCATAAATAATCAAAAAGTAATCTACCTCTATACTTGAAAGTTTGTGAAAGAAAAAAAAAGAAAGAAACTTTGTGAGTATGTGACGTTGTAGAGTAATTTTTGAATCTACTGAACCGATTAAATAATTCTTTCACTGTTGGGAAACTACACAATCTCTGAGTAAAATTGCTAAATTATATTATCAAAATAATTAAGGATCCTTACTGAAACTCCAATACTTAATTTAAAAAAATACCAAAGATATTCCCCCATTGCATGCTCTGCAAAAACTATTGATGATAGAATAAAATGATATACTTTGATTTTGTAGAACACATTATTACTTACAGCATATGTCTTACTATTATTGTTTAGCCACAAGAAGTGTGTTTTGTTATTTTAAAAATTCTATTAAAATTTTGCCGCTAAAAAAAGTTTTTTATTCGTATCTTGGTATTAAAAAAACAAAATAAATGATTTCGTGTGTAAGCCTGGCTTAATATCATTACCTATATAACTTTTTGTATTATTCAATTCGGACATTCTGTTCAAAAGATATCGCGAGTTTTAATGGAAAATCCATACTTAACGTCGGTTCTATACGTTGTTGTGACGTCACACGCTTTCGCGTACATAGAGTTTAATTAAGTATTAGGGACGGCGTAAGTTTAATATTAATACCTTCATAAATAATGGTCCGATTTTAATATTAAAAATGATATAACATTATTTACTACATAAAGAATAACGTGGGTGGTTTTATTTAATTTGTTAAAGCATTACTGATCCTCATTAACTATTCAACGGGCACAAAACGAAATATGGACAAAATAGAAACATCTATTGTTTGCGAAGACCGGTGTTCGCGGTGCCCGCCAAGAGGGTAATATGATGTCCCAACAACATAGCAATGCTTATTATACCTACTTGTATAAAATAATAATAATAATAATCATTTATTTTCAGACAATTATACAATCCATATTGTTAGTAACAATATTCTTAGAAAAATGCCACAGCTCAATAGCGCATGGGATTTGAATAACATAATTGAATCAGGACGTAGGTATTTTCATCGCTTGAGTGGACAAGACAATGAGTTATCGTCTCACTGGGAAGTTTTCTTGTATCTTAAAAGTATTGGATATCAATAACGATTTAGAAACAAACCTGAGATCCCGAAAAAACAACAATAACCGCATAAATGGTATGGATTATGGATATATTGTCCCTAGAGACTATCACTTCTAAATGTCAATATTAAATGTACCTACGTAGCTACATTCTTTTATTTTTAATTACTATTATATCAATAAACCGCACCTGCATTGTACGCGAAACTATGCAGCGAACGTGTTGACAATCCGACACGCACCGCGCATACAGAGTTGCGTATGAGCGTCCATGGAGCTTGTTAGGTATGACGCCTTTTTGGCAAATTAATAGCATGCAAAGGAATTTGATACCGTAACTACGTCTATTTACATTAATATCACTTTCGTGTGTCTAAGTAGCTTGGTAATGGTAAAAGCAATTATCTAAATAGTTTTGCTATTATGATGACTCACTAAGATGATATCAAAAAATATTTGCAATAGTTACATAAATTGTACTTTAATCATAGCCAATAGATGCTATATAGCTCTTTATTATGCTACTACATACACTCACATGTAATTTACATACAAAATTGCCCAGAGAAAGTTTTATTTGAATTATGCCCGATTTCACAATAAACCCCTATCTTTTAGGTGTCATTTACGATATTTTAGGTGACACTTAACATTTACTTCCTTTTCACCATCACTTATGGGACACCTAAGGTGAAGTTAGGTGATCATTTAGGTGATCACTTTTAGTTTAAGTGACTTTTAGCTATGTGATGTTTAAAAGGATGTTGGTGAAATTGGGCATAAGAGTAATTACTTTTAAGTTGATACACACCACAACATTTGTTGTTTATACACACAGTAACATTTTGCAAGTGACTTTACCCTATGAAATTGTAGCAAAACAGATATCATTTCTGTGTGTTTTATAATAAACAAATTTTTATGAATTAAAATTTTAAATTTTTATACACATACAACATACAATCACACCCTTGAAACAAATTATGGCTATGACTTACCATTTCGAGAAACATCTAATTCAACTAAATTTTCAAAATTCTGTATATCTGGTGGCAGTTTATGTATTTCATTGTCACTAAGTCCTAATCTTCTTAGCCGATGTAGTCTGAAGAAATTCTGAAACAAATAGTAATTTTTCTGTGTTAAAAAAAGGTAAAAAAATGTATAGACACAGAAACTCTAATATAGTTGCAAACTGGATTGAAGTTATATTTTTTTATGAGAAACCAGAATATGTTATAGTAAATAAAATGTTTATCACATTAAAAATTATTTTATCATAATTATCATCAACTGTAAGTGTCATTAGGAATATAACTGTAGATAAATCTAATTATTTATATTGTTTCAATTTAAATGTTTTTATAAAAGGCACTGTTGTTTGATTCTCTTCACTCAGATTTGTGGCTTCCCTTTTTTAGAAGTAATATTTTTTTATTAAAAAAATGCATTAATGGGCATAATAAATAAATAGTATAGAAACAGCCAAATGCTTAAATTTTGGTCAGCAAATATTTTTAAATTGGTCAGCAAAATAACTAATTGGACAACATCTTATGGGCAGCAGATATTTCTAATTTGTCAGCAAAATAACTCAATGTTTACTAGACTGCCAAATTTTCCTAGATATTATACATTTCCGGTAACATATATTGCTGCCCAAATAATTATTTTGCAGCCCAACTAATAATTTTGTGGTCCAAATAATTAACTTGCTGCCGAACTAGTCATTCTGCTGTCCAAAATAATTATTTTCTGCCCAAAATATGGAATCTTAGAATTTTAAAGGGGTTAGGTAAATTTCAAGTAGGCAATAATAATGAGGAGCTCCGTGGATTAGTATTTGGTACGCTTTGGCTTTCCATCAAAAACAAAGCTACCTTCGCCATGGTCAGACCATGGATGGGTGACCAAAACATTGTGATCTCAAGCTTCTCTGTGGAAGGCGCATTAAAGCTTTGGTCCTAGTTGCTATTGTGTCTGTTTTTACCCACCAACATGCCTTGGACCAGAGTGGTGGTTTAACGGCCCATACTCCTCATGTGTTTCTCCATGGGGAAGGCCTGTGCCCAGCACTAGGACGTTTATATGGTGTCAAAACATAAAAATTAAATTGTTTAATAGAAAAATATTTTATATTCGTTCATACTGTGTCTATCAAATTAGATGTAACATAGGTTGTGATGTATTCGGAATTTTCATCACAAACAGGGTTCAAAAGTATAATTTTTTTTTTTTTTTATAATCAGCCCTGCAAATGACTTAACACCACCTGATGGTAAGCAGTAGATACGTCCATTTGCGAAGGATACTAGGGCAGCACCAAAGGATGCAGGCCTAGCGACCTCCACCTTGCTGGCTCACAAATATAAATTATCTAAATAGAAATATACTTTGACATGGCACAAATGTATCACATTACATTTATAATAATAATAATAAAATAGTTTATTTCTCCACAAAGGCGGTTACAATGTTACTTAAAGATAAATAAATATAAATTACGATTGTCCTTTGTGAGAGCTGGTGTCTGTACTAGGTTTTAAACAAAACCTGTATTACAGATCGCTAGGCTCTCAAACACCTCATTAGTTATGCCTGTTGCAATTTTTTTTAACAATGTAATTTTATTTCAAGAGAAAACACTGGGCATTTCTTTGCATTGTACATTACATTGCATTAGCTTTTTACTTTTTTTACTTTCTTTATTTTCACAGTGACATAGCTGCAAGCACGGTATTTTTATGACTGACAAGATTTACTCTGATGCTGTTTCCAGTTACTGTGAAATTATATTTATTGAAGAGGTTTGTTAAAATCTAGGTTCCTAACCATTTAAATTCAATAAAACAGTGTTGTATAATTATAAAAATATTAAAGCACAAGTCAAAACTATTGCTTATAAATATCCAGATTTATGGTCCTAATTACCTTTTTATTTTCATGAAATAGAAACCAAATAAGTACCTACTTTATGTTGCTAAGTTATTTTGCGTGTTATTCTGTTAACAATTACCCATATTATTGATAAAAAATATTATGTTATTTACAGGGCCACTTTAATTGTTTATTCTCAGAATAAATGCACCTTTTTAATCCCACTTGGAGAGAATATTGGCAAAACAATATTTGATAACTAATAATTGATATGAAATTATACCCTGTGCAGTATTTGTGAGAAAATTTATACTCACAAAAAAGTTAGCTATCCTAACATGTATTTTATTTACTTCTTTGAGTGATAAGGTGAACGCCCACGATTCTACTACTACGATATTATTTAGAGTATGTAGTCATTTTATACCTTCGGTAAATCTCGTATGTGATTAGCATCCAGAAAGAGTTCCTCCAAACTTCTGGAGTATCGCAATATGTCTTCAGGTACGTTTGGCAACGAGCAATGCCGCTTGTCTACACATTCCACTTGGCGATTACATTTGAACAAAGGTATACATCGAAACATGTTGGACACTACACTTCAAACAAACTGTAACTTAATAGATCACTGTAACGACACATATTTGAGCACTTCTTATGGTTTTGACACTAAACACGCATTGTTAATTGCAATTAAATTCAAAATAATCCTGTAATAGTAAATTGCACCTCACCCCACAAAATGAAGCCACGAACTGTCAGTGTTACCAGATGCTGTAACACAGCTTAAAAAAGGTGTTGTTTTGTTTTAAAAAAATGATTATGTATAAATCTTTGTGATGCAAAGGTTAAGTCTGAAACATAGATATACATAAGATCTGAAAGGCTAGTTGACTGAGAAATATACCGAAGTCAATAAATATGCAGAATATTTTTACTTTTTTTTCATCTGGCATATAGCTAGAGACTTTATCGAGGAACTTGGTTGGAAGTTGGAAGGAGAGAGTGCGGTGATGGTGCGGTGGTTGTCGGGCCGGCACTCATCATGGGAAGCGGGGGTGGGGGCTTCTCGTTCCCTTGTTTCTTAAAATGCAGATTCATTGGAATGACATCTGTTGGTATCGTAAAAATCCTGACGTAAGTATAGATTGATTTATCAAGCGTCTGATTCGAATAACTATTTGAATTATCTCGGCCAATCTTCCTGCCATAAATATTTTGCTATAAGTGCTGTTTTCTCTGAGTGTTCTCTAGCCTGACCAGAAAAAATAAAAAACGTCGCCATATTGCGAAAAATTTAAGGAAATAATCCATACTATTATTATAAATGCAAAAATAACTCTGTCTGTCTGTCTTGCTTTGGTGTCAAACTACTGAACCGATTCTGGTACACAGATACCTAGTCTAAAGCCTGAGAAAAGCCATAGCCTACTTTTTATCCCGATGTTCCCATTGGAACGGGTATTATTTTCAATATTTTTTATAATTCGAGGTTTTAGTTCATCTATTAACAATCAAAATTTTGCTAATAAGAGTGTAGGAATGTAATGTTGAGCACTTTGTAAAAAAACAATGCAGTGTTAACAAACACAAAAAAACTTTTTGTAAACTTTTATCGGCGTTAAATCAATAGCCACGCGAACGACGACGTCGCGGTGACAGCTAGTTTCTTTTAATGGATGTTTAATGGCAACTGCTGCCAACAGTAATTTCCATTATACGTAGTTATTGTATACTCTTTGATAAAATGTTATCTATCACGTATTTTGTCGTGTAATCTTCACAAACTGTGAATTAATTTTTTTTGTTCCAGCCCAAGAGAATACTTAAGATGTTGCAGAGTTGTATCAACAACTAGTTTTAGTCAGGGAGGAAAGGGGTAAATTACAATTCGTTATAGACCAGTTCGACCAATGCAGTGGTGAGTACGAGCAGGCCCTCAGGCGCATCACTGAGTTGGAACAATGTTTACAAGAGGCAAATAGCCAAATAAATAGTTTGGAAATGGAAAAATTAAATTGGACAACCATGCAAAACCAAAGTTTATATGAGGAGTTAGTCAGTAATACCCCTGAAATGGTGTCTGCTGCATATAACATAAATCCTGCTGTGTCCTTTAATATAACTTGTAATGACACTATTAACACATCTAAGACAATAGGGAGAGTTAAATGCAGCAATACCAAAGTGAAAAAATATTGTAAACTGAACAAATTTATCAGAAAAACTAAGACACTGATAAAGCAAAATAAATATTTTCATAAAAATGTAAAATTTAATAAAGAACGCATTATTTATCAAGGAGAATTAGATAAGTACTTAAAAATTATCAAGGAAAATCAGGAAAAATATGATAATAATGTTATATTGTTAAATGAAAAAATTAGTTTTTTACAGGACTCCTTAAGTAATTTGTCAAACAAATATAACTTATTAAGAAGTGGATGGAGGGACCACACTTTGACACCCAATTATCAGCTAAATAATAAGAAATTGGAATGTAGAAATGGGACCAGCCATTGTTCTATGGCACCTGGCCTGCTTGCCTTGGAGCAACTGGAATGGTCAATGTCAATGTGTGAGCCATCAATCTCAATTACTGAGGAACTCAATTTGTCAATAGAAAGGGTATGCCCTCTAGATTCAAAAGATAATTATAAAATATTTTGTGACGATATAGGTAAAGATTTGGGCCCCTTATTAATGAACCAACTAGGGCAAAATATTACAAATTACTGCATGCCAGGTGCATCTATGCACCACATTATAAGAAAAATTTGTAATTATGACTTAAAATATGACGATAATTTAATTTTAATCATAGGTAATAGAGGTAATGTAAGCAAAAAATCATTAAATAAGTATTATGACTGCTTGCTGGAATTAAATGTAAAAAGCATTACAATGTTTACATTTCCTTATTGTGACAGTTTATCAGAGGTAGAAAATGACATAAGATACAAATTAAACTTGTCATTGGACACCATGTCTTATTATCAAGACAAAATAAAATTGTTTGACATAAATAAATTGACATGTATTAAAAAGTATAAAAAATCATATTATTTGAAAGTAGATAGAATATGTCTATCCAATTATTTTAAGAAACAATTAGCAAAAATGCTAAGCTCCTTTTTATTAACTACAACCAAGAATTTGGTTGAGGTATGTTCAGTTGACATTGCTCCTATAGAGCAATCAAGGTACGACAATGCCTATATACAGCAGCAGAGTCCTGACAATGCTCCTTTGGAGCGAATTAGTCATGTAGAAGAAGCTCCTATTGAGCGAACTTCCGAGAAATATTTTTCTCAAGTTCAAGTCAATTATTTAAATTAAATAATAAGACAACAGAGAAGACCTCTGGCAACCTTAATGTAGTACACCAAAAAATATACAAGGTTTTTCTGGCAAAGATCTTGAAATTTCATTGTTCTTACATAGTCAGAATATACATGTATTATGTCTCACAGAACATTGGTTGAGAAAAAATGAATTATTAGACTGTATTGAAAATTATAAAATTGTAAGTGCATTTACAAGGGAAACTGCAATTAGAGGTGGGTCCTTGATCCTATTACAAAATAATATCAAATACAAAGAAAGATTAGATGTAATCAAGCAGTCAGTTGAGAAAAATGTAGAAGTTTCATGTGTGGAATTTGAACAATTTATAATAGTTTGTGTATACAGACCCCCTTCAGGAAGCTATGATATATTTGAGTCTGC
Organism: Parapoynx stratiotata; assembly: GCA_910589355.1. Taxonomy (NCBI): domain Eukaryota; kingdom Metazoa; phylum Arthropoda; class Insecta; order Lepidoptera; family Crambidae; genus Parapoynx; species Parapoynx stratiotata. The sequence goes on from OU342466.1 coordinate 9,212,422, forward strand.
TATGGAAAACATTCTTGATGTTGTTAGTAACAATAACAAGCATATAGTTGTCTGTGGAGATTTTAATATAAATATTTTAATGTCTAATAATTATACAAACAGATTTATTAATTTATTTCGATCATATAATCTTTATTATGTTTTCTTTGAACCAACTAGGATCACTCCCCATTCAGCTACTTGCTTGGATAACATATTTTCTAATTCCATTATACTGGATAAATGTGTTGCTAACTGGTTAGATTCTGATCACACTGGGCAGAAAATAATTGTAAAGCGCCATAAAGCTAACAAAAATATTAAAATTACTTTTAGGCCAATAACAGACAGTCGCTTAAAGAGCTTTGAAAATAATATTGAGAACAGACTCCACCTTTTAAAAAATTCTAGTGATATAAATGAACTGTATGAAAATCTATGCCACCATATCAATGCAGAGTTTACTAGCATATTTAAGCAAAAAACTATTTCAATAAATTCAAAAAAGAAATTCAGTGATTGGGCTACTCCAGGTATTTATATTAGTAGACGAAAACTTTACGATTTATATTATGAAAAGTCCCTATCAACCGACCAGTCTTTTATAAACTATGTCAGAAATTATTCTAAAATATTTAAAAAAGTGTGTAATATTGCAAAGGCAAACTTTCTTAGTAATAAAATAAGAAAATCCGACAACAAAGTTAAAACTACGTGGCAAATTATTAATCAAGAAACCGGTAAAACATCATTTAATGATAGCTCTTTTGAACTTAACATTGATGGCAAATTAATAATAACAGACAAAGCTGTTGCAAATGCTATGGAGTCTTTTTTCTCAGAAATTCCCGCGAAAATCACAAGTAACCTGAATTCGTCTACAGAATATGCACTTTCACTTTTAGAATGTAGTGTCAATAAATTTAATAGTCCTTTTGATTTCCATAAAATTACAACTGATTGCATAATTAAGGCATTTAAATCCTTGAATAAGAAAAAAACTGAGGACCTTTGGGGTTTATCAGTGGCAGTTATCTCAGGAATAATTAATAATATTTCTCCTTGTTTAGTGGTTATTTTCAATAAATGTATTGACGATGGGGTGTTTCCTAATCTCATGAAATATAGTAAAATTATTCCATTATTTAAATCTGGAGACAAATCAGACCCCTCAAATTTCCGCCCTATATCAATATTACCAACATTAAGCAAAATATTTGAAAAAGTCATTTACAATCAGCTGATTTCTCATTTTAGAATAAACGAATTATTTCATAATAGGCAATTCGGTTTTACTAAAGGTAGAAGTACTACTGATGCGGGTGTCGAGCTCATGAAGCAAATATTTGATGCCTGGGAAAATAAGCAGGATGCGTTAGCTGTCTTCTGTGATCTTTCCAAGGCCTTCGACTGTGTAGAACATAAAACATTATTAAGAAAATTACACCATTATGGCGCCTCAGCAAATGCGATAAATATATTAAAATCATATTTAAGTGATCGCTTACAAAAGGTGATTATAAATAAAACTGAGTCTTCAGGGGCTCCAATTCTAATGGGCGTACCTCAGGGCTCAATATTAGGACCATTACTATTTCTTATTTATATAAATGATCTTCCATCCTATGTAAACAACCTATGTGAGACGGTATTATTTGCAGATGATACATCTCTTATCTTTAAAATCAATAGAAACGTAGAAGACTTTGACGATGTAAATAACACCCTTTCCAAAGTAATGTGTTGGTTTACTCATAATAACTTATTATTAAATTCTAAAAAAACAAAGTGTATCAAATTTTCTTTGCCTAACGTAAAGCAGGTCAGTACAAAAATTAAAATTAATGAGGAGATAATTCAATGTGTTGATACAACGGTATTTTTAGGGATCACCCTGGATTCTCGTTTGCAGTGGAGATCTCATATTAACACCCTATCGGCAAGGCTCAGTTCGGCTGCTTATGCCGTAAAAAAGATTAGATTGTTGTCGGATGTTAAAACGGCGAGAATTGTATATTTTAGTTACTTCCATAGTGTCATGTCGTATGGTCTGCTGTTATGGGGCACAGCAGCCGATATTCACGACATTTTTGTATTACAAAAAAGAGCAATACGTTCTATTTATAAACTTAAACCTCGTGATTCACTACGGGAATTATTTAAAGAAATAAATATTTTGACAGTTGCATCCCAATATGTGTATGAAAACATTATGTACGTTTATAAAAATAAACAAACATTTTTAAAATGCAGCGACGGTCACAGTCTAAACACAAGACACAGGAACAGGCTTGCTGTTCCAGGTTTCAGACTACGTAAAACTAGTCACTCATTTATGGGAAAGTGCATACAAATATATAACAAAATTCCACAACATGTAACTGAACTGCCGTTGCACAGGTTTAAACCGCATATTAAGAAAACCCTCATGGGAAAGGCATATTACAAAGTTCAGGATTATTTAGATGATAGGAATGTGTGGAAATCCGTTGCTTAACCTTAATAATGTTTAGTTAAATTTGCCACATTAAAATAATGAGACGTTAATACATGTATCATTCATACAAGTTAATGTAATAAGAGATAACAATGTTTAATCTTATTCTAATCTAAAAAATGTAACACTGTGACTAATAGATTGTATGATTGGCTATTTTAAAAAAGTGGCTCATGAGTTTCTTACCGGGTTCTTCTCATGAAATGCCTTACTCTCGGAATCCGGTCGCTTGTATCGATTACAACCACAGTCAAAGCGCTGTGTGGATGTACTTGCTACAAGCGCTCGCGGCAGTGAAAATTTACTTTATGTATAATAAATGTAACTATTTATGAATGTTGACGATTTTAAGTGCTATGTTTAGCCTATGAAATAAAATTATTTTTGATTTTGATTTTGATTTTGAATATTAATTAATAATAACAGAAAACACGATTGAGGAGAATCCATTAAAAAGTATTCTTAATTTTGAAATAGGTAACAACAGGGTACAGGGTACCAGCGCCTTTATAGTAGGTTTTTGACACAGGTTTTTGATTTTCCGATATGGGTTTACGTAAATTTTTTTTATGGAAATTTTGCAGTACGGCCTACACCTTTAGCCGTGAACTTTTAAAACAACGAACTGTCAAGTGTCAAATTTATTTTGACAGTTCCTTAGGACAGTTTTTGATTGAACCGTGAATTTTTAAATTCCTTTTTCATTTTAACCACTTGATCCACAGATGAAGTATTAGTTGACCTGATCCTGGCGAGTCCTGGCACATGTGATTTCTTGTAGAAAATTATCAATTAAAAATAACAAATCATGTCATTTAACTTAGGATTTATTGGAGGTGGAAACATGTCCACATCTATAATGAGAGGAATCATAAATAAAGGTATGAACTTAATTTAGTGAAATGTATTAATATAATATGACTCATAATATTTATTTACATTTCTATTTAAAAAATAAAAATAGGTTCTTAATTCTTAAAATTACAAAGTAGCTACTTGTGTTCCATTTTTTTTAATATGTATTTTAATAATTTTTATAAATTATTTTTCTTATTAATTTATAGATGGTCATCCAGCTTCAAACATTTGGGTGTCTGGTCCAAACTTAAAAAATCTCAAACACTGGCAAGAATCGGGTATCAATGTAACTACTAAAAATGGAGCTGTCTTTGCTAATTGCAATTTTATATTTCTTGGTGTCAAACCAGCTATGTTGGAAACAGCTGTGGAAGATTCTTTTGAAACATTACCAGCAACTACTCAGAGTAATAATATAGTAATTATATCAATGTTGGCAGGAGTAACATTGGAAAAAATTAAAAAGGTATACATTTTTAAAACTTAATAGACATTTTATTGACTTATTGTTCATACATAGCGCCAGAATAGTTCTCTGGTTATTAAAAACATTTTTCAACTTCATCTTCATAGGATTCCGGAGAGTTTGCTACCCTAATGATTATTATAATCAGTCACAAAACTTTCATTACATTTATGTATCTTAACCCCTTGGATGTTGCTGCGAATAATAGATGTTTCTAACCAGAGAGTTTACTGAACTACAAACTGTTATAAATAAATTTTTATATATGTTTTTGCAGGTTTTTAACAACTTTAATTTTCCATACTCTATCACAGTTGTCAGAATCATGCCTAATGTGTCCATGGCAGTAGGGTCTGGGTCATGCTTAATGACTTGTGAGAAAGGAACAACTAATGACCAAAAAGAAAGTATAATCAAACTGTTGAATTGTTGTGGAGCTTGTGAAGAGGTACCAGAGTCCTTAATGAACAATTTAGGAGTTTTAACAGCATGTGGACCTGCTTATGTAAGTTTAACTAGTTAGTCTCTTTTTGGGCCCACTGGGAGGATTTTGTTACATTTTAACCATTCATTTAGTTCATATAATAAATGTTTATAAACTATCTGCAAGTAACATATTATTGTATTAGTTTAGTCATTAAAATAATATATATTCATTAAAATAATAATTTTATTAAAATAATAATATATGTTCATTGGTGTATTCTGGAATGTCCTTGATTAATATTTACTCTACACCAAGCAGATTTTATCCATTTGGCGACACATCCTAATATTATTTTTTTGTTGAATTTTAGATATTCATTGTGATTGAGGCTTTGGCTGATGGAGCAGTAAAGCAAGGTGTTCCAAGGGATTTAGCTTTACGTTTTGCTGCTCAGACTGTGATGGGCAGCGCCCACTTAGTGCTCGAGTCAGGCATTCACCCCGCCCAGCTCAAGGACATGGTGTGTTCCCCTGGGGGCACTACCATCTGCGGTATAAGTGTCTTAGAAGACAATAAAATCAGGTAATAGTAATAGTTTATATTATTTCTCTGGCTGTTAAGAGTTTTATAAAAGTTCTATAATTTTTTTATTTTACTTTTTAGCAGTTGTAGCACTTTACTTTGATAACTTAAATTATTTTTTATAATTATATTATTAGAATAGGCTATCAATATATCTTAGGGCATTTGCACATGACGTTTTTTATGCGCCAATGATGCTCGATTTTGATACGCACGTTTATCTAGTGAAATTGATCCATAAAATGCACTGAATTCGCGTAGAGAGCGTGCGTATCTTATACGTGCGTATCATAAACGTGCGTTGACAGCGCGTAAATAAATCAAGTATTAGGGCGCTTAGAAATGACACTCGATATGAATTTCTGATGCTTAGAGAAAAGTTTTTATTTTAGTTATAAAGATGTTTTCAGTATGTGTGATTTGACATTGAGTTCTAGTAGCATTTAATTTAAATGTAATTTGTTATAAGTGTTGTTTTTATTACTTTCAGGTCGGCATTTATAAATGCTATTGAGGCATCAGTAAACAAGACTCATAAAATCGAATCTCAAACTGCAAAAGATGCAAAGAAATAGTCAACTTGTAGTAATTTATATAACTATCTCTCTATATTTTCGTTTTCTTTATATCAAATTCATACTTAATATGCCACATTCATATGCCACATTCTGGCTTGTTTCTGTTGATTATCCAATACATAATGTTACAAGAGTCACTGGTACTTAATTTATAATTTTTATTTTGGACTAAACTAGTCATAACTAAGATCTGGAAGATTTAAGTTTTTTCTTGTGTTGTTTATACAATAAACACAATATTTAAGTATTATTTATGTAAAGCATTGAAAATGCAAAATATGACACTTTTTGTGATTGAAAATATTTATTGTTTGATGGTTTTTATTTTGTTAAATTACAAAGATCTGATAGTATTTTGTGACAGTCATTATATTTTTTTAATATCTTGTCCTATGTTTGTTTAATCCTAAGATTGTATTTGAATATCTAAGAGAAACTATAAACTAATTCCTCAAAATATATGTTATATTTAAATTGCACTTGCAGGTATCATAATAGATACTAATTGGTCTTTACTTAGTTGATTTACTATTTGTAAAATAGCCTCCTGCACATGGTTTGGTTTCTTAATTTATCACCAATTAGAAAAATAATATTATGTTTGTATTTTATTCTGGTTTATACACTTGAATGATTTTCTTTTTATTGGTGTATGATAATATTGAAATTCTAAGCACCTTTATGAGTAAACTCTCATTGTTTGGTTATGGATATGTACCTAATGGCTATACATAACACCAATTAAACGTGCTATATGTTATATAACAAAAAGTTGGTTTTCCCACTGTTAATGCTTATTGGTATCACAACCCATCACATTTCTACATTAGACAAAAAGTCTAATGTAGAAGTGTGAGTTATCACACTATCCGCCATTGTATATTACATATTTTGTCGAATATACATTTATCAAAGTCTCGTATAGTAATTGATGCCTAAAGAAATATTTCATTTTACAATCATCTGTGTATGGTAAATGTCAGTTTGTTTGGTTTTTAATAATATTATCTTACTGAATGTTTAAATGAAACAAATTGACATTAAGTAGGTACATCCAGTACTTAATGTTATTTGTTCCATTTTAATAATATTATATTTTGGCACAATTTGGGTAGACTGATATTTGGGTGATAGTTAATGTAGACGCCAATACTAAAAGTAGTATTTAGGACTACTATTGGTAGAGTAATAATTTAAATGGTGTTGCCTTTGCTCATTCTGTATATTATTCAAATGTTTTGAATTTGTTAGAAACTTGTATTGAAGTGACTAATACCAGTATTCCATAAATCCATTCCTTACATTTTGATTATTGTTCTATTCTATGTCCATTGTATTAATCTCGTTTATACATATTTATTGATTTTTAAGATTGGTTGATTGGTTACTTATTTGGTCACAGGTAGATAATCTAAGTTTGGTCGTGTATTTTACATAGAGATTGACAGTGTTTTTACCCGTTTGTCAATTTTTAACCGCTATAATTTTCATACTATCTGTGATGGCTTATAAAGCGAACTTATAAGCGAACGCCAGCGTTCGCTTGCACGTCAAGGGGTTAAATGCATTTTTCTCTGAGTTACCTTAATTGACCTCTATAAATATTTTTTGTTTGCAAAGGTACTGTGCACCAACAGAGACGCATTAATAATATTGAGAAATTCTCATATCTCTAAGCTAGCCATATAGGTACTTACAAGATTATAGTTTCTTAAATTTTCCGAAATACCTATCACAATACATTGTAAAAAATACATAAGTTTATTACATATATAGAAAGCGGTACAAATAATTTTGTGATTCTATGTAAATGTACTTAAATTGTGAAAGATATTAATATTAAACTGTTCCTAATTTATTTATTTAAGATAACTACCTGCTACTAGTACTACTAGGAAATCATAATAATAGTATGATGTGTTGAATAAAAGCTTTGAAAACGATTTATTATGTTGTTATTCCATCTTACTGTAATTTTACGTTTTAATATGTAATTTATTTTAAACAGAAAATTCTCATTATCATCATCATAAATAAGTTAATTATTAAATGTATCTGTATTTAATTAAATAAAAAGTAAATAAACTCCACAGCCCTGAAGATTCGGCAATGGCCGTCCACGGCAATAGTACGTCCACTCACACATCGAATTCGTGCACTTTTTAAATTTTTTGAGCACATCTTGATGCTGCGCTTCGAGCATAGAACATTCGATAACAATTTTCTACAATTGTCGATAAATATGACAGATTACTACGGAGTGAAAAGGATGGATGCTTTTGTCGATCAAATATAGCGACGGTCGAAATTCTATGCTCGCACTGCTGCTTCGATATCATCCAATCTGAGCTCTGTGAAAAGAGGGGTGTGAGATATTATTTTCGTTATATAGGCTTCTTGTCTTAACAGACTTATTGTCTTTTCTCTTCTAATTAAGTTTATTCGTAACCATCGTCTCGAACTTATTTATGTCCTGCTTTTAAAATATAGCGTCATGAATCATCATCAGTCAGTCCATTATTAATCCATTGCTGGACATAAGTTCGATCTTCTAATGCACGTAATTTCATACTGTTCGGCGTGTCTCTTTCAACACATACATGCAACGTAAATCTTCAGTGCATCTCGCCAGAGGGCTTTTTCAAATTTCTTATAAGAAGTGGTCTGATTAAATACTTCTTGGATTAACTTTCCATTTTAATAGACTGGTAAATTGTTACTGGTATATTAATACATAACTCCAAGACACGACATTTGTCTCACCGGGAATTGTACCCAGGCTCTCTAGATGGTGACGCCTTGAGAGCTTCACTCATATCCCTCGGATACGGAGGTCGTCTTTTATTTAAGAGCCAATTAGGTGAGTCTATAAACTTGGTAACGCGAATTCGGCGAACAGTCACAAGCATTTATAAGTACTTACCTATTTTAGTACCTTACAGGGTTTTAGTATTGCTGTTGTAGTACTAGACACTAGTGATGTCAAAATGACAAAAGTCCTAAAACTAACATAATTTATGTTCGTGTCTGTACCAAGTGGAAAAAATGAGAAGTGGGCAGCCATTAAATTATTTGGTTAGCAAAATAATTAATTGGGCAACAAGGTAATTTTTTGGGCAGTAAAAAAATAAGTTGAGCTGCAAAATAATTATTTGGGCAGCAATATATATGGTACCTACCGAAAATGTATAAAATTCAACGACCACGATATATGAATAAATCATATCTGCGAAGATTTTGTGCTTTTGCCGTAATTTTTCCTTCAACGTGAAGTAGCTCAACTAGACCTTCAACGTGAAGAACGTAAACACGGGTTTATTTAAAGCCTAGCAAAGTGATCAGAAGTAACATTAATTACACTAATATGTTTTGGAATCTCGAAACTCCACACTATAATGTGATATAAAATAAATGTCGATTGTTGCTTTTTTAATAACCAAAAATACGATCTTAGTTTCTGAAAATACTGCAAGAACGCTGATTCGTACAAGACTGCAGCCTTAATAGCATAATAGGTATTTGACTATAGGTACATGACTAATAATAGCTAATAACTTACAATTTTTCAGTTGGTGCCGTGGAAATTCTCGGTTAATCAGCTCTCTGGCACCTAGCACCTATTAAAAGTAATACCTCTAATATGTTTTCTATTAAAATACTAATAATTATACGAGTCATCTCTCAAACAGTGATCTTACCTTTATGTTGAACGCCTATATCCCCGAAGGGGTAGGCAGAGGTGAACTAGCACCCACGTTACGTTTATGTTGAAGCTTAATAGTAATGGTCACTGTCCAGGGACGCTGCTTTATATGGTGGAAGAAATTTATCTATTATATATTATTGACTTCTTGTCAGAAACTTGTTCAAGTAAGTAGGTTTCATCAACAACTTTGCAGCTTTAGCATGCCTGTCCATTGAAGCGGAGAGGAGAAGAGGAGCTCAAGCTGTTTTAAAAAGTCAAAATTAGCCAATAGCATTGCTTCAAATCTCCGCTTTACTGATCATATATCTCGATTAACCCATAGTGTTGCTTAAACCTCCGCTCCTCTCCCTCGCTCCGCGTTGGTGGACAGGCAGCTTTAAGGGGTCTACTCACGTCCCTTAAATCACAGTCAAAATCGGGGCAGTGGAGGGAAGCGTCCTAAATTGTGGCTCATGAGTTTCTTACCGGGTTCTTCTCATAAAATGCCTTACTCTCGGAATCCGGTCGCTTGTATCGATTACAACCACAGTCAAAGCGCTATGTGGATGTACTTGCTACAAGCGCTCGCGGCAAAGAATTTTACTAGTCTCTTTAGTCAATCATCAGCTTATTATTAAAATTTAGTGTATGTATAATAATAATAAATGTTACTATGTGTAATGTTGACGATTTTAAGTGCTAAATGGAGCCTATGAAATAAAATTATTTTTGATTATTTTTATTTCCTCTTAGATTTGCTTACAAATTGTTAGGATTTTCAGTGTGTAGAGTAGCAACCGACTTTTGGACCTAATGAAAGGCAAATTTAAGGGACATGAGTAGACCCCTTTATAATACTCGTTTATTTTGACTTTCGACTTTCAATGTAAACCTCAAAGTGCTTATTGAAAATAAAAATTATGTCTAACATTTTAATTTTTAATGGGTACAATCTAAGAACAACAAGTAGTTTCTTAACGAAAGTAATAAAGTTAGCAGTTTATATCTTGAATAAAATAGGTACTATAATTATTTAACTTTGATACTTTTTTAAATGCTTCCTAAAAAGCTCTACATACTCGACCGCGATCTTATCGACTGAACATTGTTGTAATCATTCAGAAAACTTTACAAAAAGTACGGAATATTGATATGGAGATAAATATAGTTGTAAGTATATGATTTATATCCCAGGTATGCAAAAGTATCATACATTATTTACTTCAAAATAAATTTTCATAACAATTACCTATAATGTTTTTAGCTAGTTCGTAAATTCATATTTTACTTAGCTTTATCATAAGTAATCTTAACATTCTCACTATGTAGCAATGTTTTTACGTATTTATTTACTACCAGGAAAATAAACATCAATAAATTACTAATAGCACCCAAAATTATTGATACTTTCATAAGGGGGTTATTTAGTAAAAAAAAAAATTTAATCAATGTTGTTATTGTTTATCTGAAAATAATATATTATATCTCCGTTATGGTTATGTGCCTCTTCAAATACCAACTTTTCATTTATAAAACTTTAGTATCATAATAATTTACTATTGTTATCAGTCTGTTATTGCAAAATGATAACAATCATTGTGATTTGAAATGCAATAACAATAGCTTTTTTTATCTCGCATATTTGGTTGCTGCGATTGAATCGTATATTATATAATAACGATAATTTTTGACAGTAAAATTAGAAGGTGTAACTTAATTTTTAAAGGCACCGGTAGATGAGTTGGGAAAGATTCACTACTCGTTCGTACTACTACGAGTACAAAGAGGTCGCGGGTTCATCTCACCGCATGTAACACTAAGTTTTATGTATGCACGTTTACACTTTTCGCGTAGGTTTCTAAAGGAACAGATTGACTTTATAACTTTGATAAAAATAATATGATAGATTTCCTTATTAGATATGTCATTTATTATTTCATATTTTTTGGATCCAAGTATAGGTACACAAATAATAATAATATTAAAACACACAAGAAATATCAGCGTTCGTTTATTTGATATTACTAAAAATTTATCTCTTAGATTACCCCTAACGTAACAACATTAAACTCAACTTAAAGCCCTTACTCCAACTTAAGTCCGGTTACCGGTATATTTTTTGAAATATTTTCGGCTTAAATGCCTAAAGAACTTTATGTTTCGTTTATTTTTGAACGGAACGTTACAAAAAATGTCAAGTTCATTAAAAAAAAAAAAATAGAGTTTGGCGGCATTCGACTAATGGCGGACGTGATTTTTATTTCGATAATTTTAATATTGTTTCGGAGTGGATATTGTTACGTAAAATCAGTGTAGTTTTGTGTAATAAGTGTCTGTGATGATGTGCAATGTGGGGGATTATCGAAATAAGCGTCAAGTGGTGTGAAAAGTGATGAGTTTTTTATCGTGGTAATCCACCTCATCCAAGTAGCACCACAGTGTCTGCCATCGATCGCTTGACGCCAAACTCTCCCAAGATGCATTGAAATGCATTACACTAGCATTTCAATGCAAACTACTGATGAAATTAAATACTGAAGACTTGGCTGTATGGGCTCCGTTCCCTTGCCTTCCCTACATGGGAGAATTTTACAACAAAAAAAAAATATTAAGGAGTTTTTGGCGGCATTCAACTATGGCGGACGTGATTTTTATTTCGATGATTGTAATATTGTACGGAGTGGATATTGTTACGTAAAATCAGTGTAGTTTTGTGTAATAAGTGTCTGTGATGATGTGCAATATGGAGGATTATCGAAATAAACGTCAAGTGGTGTGAAAAGTGATGAGTTTTTTATCGTGGTAATCCACCTCATCCAAGTAGCACCACAGTGTCTGCCATCGATCGCTTGACGCCAAACTCTCCCAAGATGCATTGAAATGCATTACACTAGCATTTCAATGCAAACTACTGAAGAAATAAATACTGAAGACTTGGCTGTATGGGCTCCGTTCCCTTTGCCTTCCCTACATGGGAGAATTTTACAACAAAAAATATTAATTATTTCGTTCGTAAAACGTTTTTATTAAAAAAAAAGGTTTTTTTTGTGTCCATAGAGTTTTATAGATTTATTTGTCGCCGCGGGTGGACGGTGACTCCCCCCGCCCATTAAACCGGTTTTTGATAACGTTCCCATTTTGCTTTCGTTTCGAACGCAATTCAAAGAACGGTTCGAAACTTTTCAAAACCGTTATTTAAAATTACGGTTCCGACCCTCCAAACAGATTGATTGTTTTTTACCTCTAGCTAGATTACTTTTAATCCCCTCAATGTAAATACACCAAGGATCTTGAATAAATTGACTTGATACTAAGTAATATTGCTTTTACTATACAAAAATCATTTGAGTCTAATCCACGTGTACATGGATTTTAACCATTCAGCGTTATGGAAGTAAAAGTCCAAATTACACCGACCCGAAACAAGAATCCTTTCGGATACACTCGACCCTACTGTTGAATAAGCTTTCGAAATGAACCCCATTGATAGAAATCTGGCATATTTTTTTGTGAACCTTGGTAAACTTTTGAACACCGGATAGGGCCGGTATTTATCAAACTCTTATACAGATTAGACGCGTCTTAGCGCATGTATAAAAATGTCAAATATATTTTACAAAATTTTGTGAATGAACAATCTAAGCCATCCGTTCCAATTGGAGGCTTTCTGATAAGAACGGGCCTCTGAGAAGAACTGGAGGCCTTTTGAGAAGAACCTCAGCAAGGATAGCGCTATGTTGATAGATAGCACAATTCGTACGTACATGAAGTAGAGATGGACGCTTGAGATCGTGTTTCTATAATACCCGGCGTAAGACGTAATTATTATGCTTAGGACGACGTTATCCGGCCCTAAAACCAAATCATTTAAGAATTAGATCACATGGACGTTTTTTTACTTGAAAAAATAATCAATGTGTCTTTATGACAAACCCAAGAATGAACTGTTTTTTAATATTTTATCGTTAAGCGATTGTTTGCCAATAGAAAAAAGAAGGGATTATCTTTTTTGCTAATACCTGCTTGTGTATTTTTATCCCAATAATTGTATATTATTAGGATAAAAAAATCCAAAAATATATATATTCCACCATAAATTTATTTTAATATCATAATTGCAATAAACAACCTATTTCAATCTTCAATTGCGTAGAGATGTGATTATAACCGTATCTTTGTATTAAAGTTCAATGACAATTCTATAATGAAAACTTATAGAAAACCGGTTTTTTTTAACCTTAAAAACAGGAATGTGTTACAAAATATATAAACATAAAGTTTTAATAACATTGTATTAAACAAAATTATAATAAATTTGTTTGTCAAGACAGAAATGTTTAAACTGATATGATAAGGCAATGCTTAAAATATTAACATGTACGATAATAAAAACACTTACATTCATCTTTTTGGTAAATTAGGGTAAAAATCTTTCATACTTTGTATATCTACTTAAATAAAAACGCACAAGAACTTAAAATATAATCTAAACATATAGGGGGACGGCTTCGACCCACTCGGGCCTTTTTTGCAAAAACGTAATAATATCTGAAACACGTCTTATTCACTAAACTTAATCCTCTGTGAATACGCAGAATTTCCTGGTAGTTTGAACTGGGGTATATGGATGGTAGGGATGCATGCACACTGTTTTCCTGGTGAACAAGAAATGTGACATGCGCCTGGCCAGCCCTACTCCGATGTCGATGCTCTTGCGCTGCGGTGTGTCATTAACCGGCTCTTCCTTCGCAGTGTCACTATTAAAACAACTAAGTTTCCTGAAACTATTGCGCAATCTTCGGAAATGAAGCCTCGGCTGTACCTCGAGCTCTGGCAAACTTGTAGACACTGGAGATTTCTTTTGATCATTTTGTTTCTTAGGCTTGTATCGATTCTTCTGAGTATTTTTCAGTGATTTTTCGTAAGCCTTAACAACCTCTGCAACAGGAAGTAGCGGGATCTCCTCTCCGTCCATAACTTAATTAAAATATTATTATTTTGTTTTCACATTTTTGTTTTAAACGCCGTGGTTCGCGGAGTTCTGACTTAGATTATGGAATCGATGAACACTGACGTATAACTCCTGATAAGATTGCTACTTTGATTACGGACTATTTAGAATTTATTGATTAGACAATTTACCGATTTAAAAAGGAACGTATTAATGCGTCTCATGGTTGAAAATAAGTTGATGAGATTTAAATTTCATGTACCTACATATGATACGCAATTGTAATTACATATACGTCGTCACACTTAAGTACATAATTTTTAATTAAATTCATTTAATTCCTATAGTAAGTATACTTACCTTTTTACCTATATTTGTGTTATTGCGTATTTTTATTGATACTACAACACTTATAATAATCACAACAGTAATTTTGGCTTTATCAGCTAAAGATAAAAAAGGCTTCCGTCAAATTTAAAAAAAAAATCTTCAATTGGTAATTTCTGTGATATTGGGGGACACGGCAGTGACCCCGCCGAGTCGAGCGCGAAGCAAACACTGCCGTACCAACCTTTACTGGAACCATTTCGCGACATTTTCAGGCCCCTATTTGAGAACCTCTGGATAAGACCAGAACACAGAAATTTTCGTCATCCAGTAAACTATAATCACATACATAAAATCCAAAATTTGAAGTCTGTAGGTCATTTAGTTCCGAAGTTAAGCGAAAGCAAAGTTTCGCATTTACGACACTCACGTGACGCTCAGTCACTCACTCACTCACTCACTCATGATCATCATAATAGGACTAGTACTTCCCATAAACTCAGAGAGCTGAAATTTGCTACAGAGTTAGGGTTTAATGGCCACATAAAGGGAAAACTATAAAAACTAGGAATATCGAAGATCTGGAGTACCTGGTGACCCTGATTAGAAAACTCAAGAGCCCAACCAAACTATTAGAGATCGACCTATACCGCCTTTACTAAAATATTCAACTTGGTGGGCCGCTTCATTTGATGTCAAAATCGAAGGTCTGAAGTATCTGATAAAGAACCCTCAGCTGGTCTCAGCTGTATTAGAGATATGGTGTTGCCCCCTTATACTACTGGTACATAAAAAATCGACTGTCATTGCATTATCCAGCGTAGTGGGACACATTTTCAAATTTAATCTAGCCTATAGCGTCCCACTACAAATCCAATATGGCGGCCTCCCCAAGATGGCGGACTGGCTGTTTGAAATCCACCCCCCATGATATAGATATCAAATGAAAGGGTTTGCTGTCAGAAATACGAGAAAAATAGTTACGTGACTTTAATCTAATATGGCGGACGTCCAAGATGGCGGACAGGTTTTTGAAATGCACCCCCATGATATGGGCATCAAATGAAAGGGTTTGCTGAAGGGGATACGAAAAAAAATTATCACGTGACCAAAATCCAACATGGCTGCCGTCCCAAGTAGTAATTAAAGTTTAAATAATAAGAAGACTAAAAAGTATAAAATAAAAATAATAGTTTAAAAAACTAAAGAAAACTCGCTTTTAGCACGCACTAAAAATTACAAAAAGAACGCGTGGAGCGTTTTGTCCAAAAAGAGTTAAGATTACATACGCTATTTCGTGAGGTTAAACTGTGTCAAATAAGAAAATGTAATAAAATAAAATCAATATGTCCACGTTTCTACAAAAAGAAGTGAAATCCCACCAAAAAAACCAAAAAAACATTCTGTAAAAAAATTTGCCAAGTCTCGATGGAGCTGCTTATCTTTAAAAAGTAATGAAATCTAGACAAAGTCGTGCCAAGTCTTAGGTTCCTTACTACGATTTATTTATTATTATAGTTAATGTTGTGTGACTTAGCCGTTGAACATTATTTCTACGTTAGTGGCTTTATCATATTTTTAGAGATAAGCAGCTCCATCGAGACTTGGCTAGTTTTTTACGGAATGTTTTTGGTGGGATGCTTTTTATATAATTATGTGTAGGTACTTTCTATGTGTAAAACACGGAGATATGAATTTTGCAATATTCTACTAATTTATATAGATCATTCATAAGAGATCACGTACTCCTAATGCGACCCGAGGTTTGACTATTAACACGTCGCCCGCCGTGTTACATTAGCGTCTCGTCAATAATGCCTCTTACACTATTATCTATTAATATTCGATGGAGTAATACTACGTCAGTACAAAATCTAGTAATATCTACCTGTGGAAGGATGTACCTACACTATATAACGTGGCCCTTACTCCTCATGTGTTTCTCCATGAGGAAGGCCTGTCCTAGCAGTGTGGGACGTATATAGGCTGAGGACGATATAACGTGGCGCAAGTGGTAAAATGCATGCTTTAAAATAAAATGGATATTTACCTATATTAAATAAATAAATATCTTCAAACATTCACAATCAACTAGCCCCATTTTAAGCAACTAATGCTGCTGTGTAATGCGGACACCACATGATGGATAAATATATTAACATATAAATATCTTGATTATATATAAAAATATATAAAACTTCCAAGACTGGAGAACATATGCCTGAAAATTTATCACCCAAACATTGGCCCCCACCGGGGATCGAACCCAGAACCTCTTGAGATGGCGACGCCTTGAGACCGGCGGCGTACAGACCATTCGACCACGGAGGTCGTCAATATTAGACAAATACCTCGTAGTTATGCCATTTGAAGATTTTTTAAACATTCAAGTGTAAAACAATTAATATCAAAAATAGCACAATCGCAAGGGCATGGAAAATGCTCGTGTTCATAACAGAAACAGATGTGATAGGTCAGTTACTGGTTAAGAGCATAAAATACAAATAACCAAATAAAAATGCCGTGAACAGTCGTGTGGTAGCGGCTGCTTAAAAGAATACCTATTGCCAACCCATTTCCCATCTCATCCCCTGGGTGTCGTAAAAGGCGACTAATTAGAACTGCACAACTATCCAATAGCTTATAGCGGCGACCAGCTCACTGCGTGCTGAGCACGCGGACTGTAGCAATGGACTGTTTTTGCGGTGCTTCTGCGGTGTACTATTTAATTTTATTCGTCAGGGGATAATAGTCGTGATTATATGTATGTATGTAAATAAAAATGTGATATCAGCAGGTCTGAGTTACAAAAAGGCGGAATACAAATTAGTTGAAAGATAATTTTATGATTTGATTACTTAGAAAAGATAATCTTTATATTGTTACATACTTATAATCTCTATATGTATGTACAAATCTTTTCCTGCTAAGAACATCTATTTCATACATCGTACAAACTTCGGCACCTACCATAATTGGTTACCAAGCTTTAGTGATAAAAGACTTAAAATAAGATCAATTTTATATTTCCACGAAGAAAAAATCGACTGGATTTCGAAATCCGTCAAAGCAAGCCTTATTTTATCTTCTCTGAGAATTCAGCGTCTTGGAATTATGACCGATCTTAAATCGATAAATGATTAAACGTGAAATGACGCAGTGAAAACATAAATAAAGAAGTACAATTAAGCTATTATATCGGTGCTGTATGCTTTGGCTTTCGATAGCAAAACCAAAGCAACATTCTCCGTGGTTAATCCTTGGATGGGTGGCAAAATTTTTGTGATTTCGAAAATAAAAACCATGCCGCCATCGAGAATGTTAAGAAAAGTTCCTTAATAAACATTTAAGAATGCCCGTCAGTGTAATGTATCACACAAGAGGGGTATCACTTGGAACAACTGTTGTAAACAAAAATTACATTTATAAAAAATGTATTAGATTTTAATTATGTCATAAATTATAGTGCAGTTTATTCGTGCAAATAACGAACCTCAAGCAATTTTTGCCGTTACTAATTAAAGTTCAGGATATATAAGTGATAGGAATGTATGCACATCCGTAGTTTAATTTTAATTAGTAGTAAGACATGAATACATATTGTATCATTCACTCTTCCCTTGGCATTGTTATTTTGATAAATTAATGTAATGAGAGATAATAATGTAAAAGTTATACTTAATACTCACATCAACAAATGAATTGTATGATTGGGGCTATTTAAAAAAGTTGCTCGTGAGTTTCTTGCCGGGTTCTTCTCATGAAAAGCCTTACTCTCGGAAAACCGCTGTGGATGTACGTACCTACTTGCAACAAGCGCTCGCGGCAGTGAATTTTATTAGTTTATTTTTCCTTTTTATTATAAAAATATTTTTTTGACGATTTTAAGTGCTAAGCTTAGCATATGAAATAAAATTACTTTTTTTAACACCACCATGCCACCACCTGGCCCAACGCCGATTGATGGGAAGAAACGATTTCAATAGCGACCGGGACGAACAGCTTAACGTGCCTTCCGAAGCACGGACGAGTTCGAGATCACAAAGTTTTGGTCACCCATTCAAGGCCTGTCCATGGTGAAAGTAGCTTCGTTTTCGATATCGAAAGCCAAAGCGTAGCCACTACGCCACCGAGCTCCTCTGTCTCAATCTGTGTCACAAGTAGCTATTTTTAACATAATTGGGGGTAATAAATGCACATTGCATGTGTAAGATGCATTTTCTAGAAGACGACCTTATTTCGTATTGTAATAAGGAGCCTGCAGCAAGTTCGTGTTAACCGCAAGGTCGGCTGATTCGCTTTCAATTTCAACTTGCCGTTATACTGCTGCTGTGGGTCTAGTTTTGTACACATAAAATACTCATGGAGCCATCGTCTCCTTTGATAATATTTTACTTTGACATGGACTAGAAACAAAATTGTACCAGCTAGTCTTTACTAGCTACTAGCAGCTAGTCTTTACTGTTTGTGGTACTCTATAACATTAAATGTTGTTCATCAATTTATGATCCACTTGACATTACAAACTTTTAATTATGGCTTTTTGGCATTATAGAATTCATTTTATTAATTTCATCTATAATTTTATTTTAAATATTTATTTTGTGGATTATAATTATTATGTGTAAAGTTACATTATTAATATTTTTATTTTTTTCTCCTTATAAATCCTTATAAATGTAAGTAATTGTTTTATATACTTTACGTATACAAACGCTGATACTCGTAATCCTGAAAAAAATAAAGAGGAACTTCATTTTATTATAACCAGTTAGCTGTATTATGGCCAGTATAATTGAATAAGGTACAGCTGCAGTTCAAATGTAAAATAATAAATGCGCGAAGTCTATCTCTTAGAGTAATTAGCCGCGGCCAATCTGCGCGGGCGTCACGTCACAACAGTTTTCCTTTGGCTGAGTGACGCACTGCCTGTCAACACTGACTCACAACGTCCGCAGTTTTATACTTAATCTAAAAACGCTGAACACATTTACAAATTAACATTTGTTGATAGTTGTCGCACACACAATTATCTAGGTAAGAGCATTTTCATTTGTAATTTTAACATTACTAACACGATTGGTCGTCCACAGAGTGATAACGAAAGTAATATTAGCAATAATTCAATTCCATGTTTGTAATTAATTAAGTAATGTGCCGTGTTTTCTTCAGTGCATGTGTGTGTTTATGTGTGTGGGTTTCACGCTCTACAATTTGCTCTGTTCAAGGCAATTGTCAATAGGTCATGCTGTAGAATTACTTAACTTCTTTTAAAGTTTAGTGGTCTACAAATTACCTATTTTTACTTGGCTGTAAGTAATGTTTTATACAGTGGTTTTTTAGCTTTATCTAATCGTTTCTGTTTGGTGCTGCAGCTCTATGTATTATATTTAATATTGTAGGTAATTTCTAAGTGTGTTACTTTAGTTAATAACAGGTGCGAACTGTATAATTAATGTTTTATAATTATTATAAAACACATTTTATTTTGTATTTAAGTTGTTATTATCTAAAGTTCTTTTTATTTTGTGTGTAATACTCATTTTACTCATTTTGTAAATTAATACCTATTTTTCTGAATATTATAATTTTCACGATCTTATCACAAGTGATTCATAGAATAATTAACAATAATTTAGATTTTTTTATAGTTTCTAAAAATTTCAGTCGATTGTGCTCTTATCGCTACTATCAATAGATAAATATACCTTGTTGATAACTGATAACGTGAATCTCGTGATAGCACGTCGCCATTTTGGACTGTAGTTTTATGACTTTTCTAATATTTATAATACACGCTAAAGTAACCTTAGTAATAAATATTACGTTGAAGAAGTACGTTAGTGATATAAGGTTTTTAAATTTTAGTTTGGAGCGATAAGGATGGGGCTCTGTTTGTCGTTTGATTGTGGCGACTGTGGGGACTGTTCAGTGAATCCTTGCTGCTTGGCGTTAAGCGCGTGCTGTCTGATACCTTGCCTTTGTCCGAACGCCTGCGGGCAGCAGCAGCAGCCGCCGCCGCAGACAGTGATAGTTCAGCATCCACCAGTGGTAGTTGAGCAGGCGCCGCCGATGTACCCATACCCCCCGCCGCCGCCGCAGGAGTACCCGTACCCACAGCCATACCCGCAGCCGTACCCACCACAACAGTACCCGCCTTATCAAGGATACCCTCAAGCAAGATAGACGTAATTAAGGTGAGTAACGCAATGTGGACGACCATTCAAGCATGAATTTAGGTTTAATCAATTAATTTAAGGTTGCTTACTGACTATTCACCAAGTTACTACTTCAATACTTTTTCCTCTATTATAGGCTGCCTATTGTTCAGGCTTTGCTTCAAAATGGTTTATTAAAAGTCGAGGAATTTCGCAGTAGACTAGTAGAGTTATTTAGGAAGCTATATTGGGAAATTATATGCAATATTTTATTATTAATTTTATCAATATATTATCTCTTCTTATTTTTTTTTTATTGAAGCTTCCAATAGAGTCTACTGTAATGATCATATGTCAACTTCCTCAACTATGACTCGACTTGCTTTTATAAATCTATGTTGTAAAAGGAACAAGTCAACCTGAGAATTTTCCAAAGATTACTATTTACTCACTAAACTTATTCAGTGCTATGACGTCAAGAAACAAGACAGGAAAGATCACGAATGTTTTCTAATCATGCAGGAAATGACTGTAATTTAACATGAGTATTTTCTCTTCGATAATATTTCCTTCTTCAATAGTTTAATAATATACTTTGAATAAAAAGTCATTATAATAATCTAATTAAAGGAGAGAGATAATTAAATCATTCGATTTTTAATTGGCAAGGCATATTATTCATTTCTAACTGACAAATTGCAATTAATTTAAATGTTTTATTTTTCTTCTATCTTGATTTCATTATGTTGGTATGTTTTTTAACCCAATTAGATTGATTATTGACCAAAAACTTAACCAAAAAGTACGATTTTAACATTTAAAAATTAATTTTTGATTAGATTTAATATGTTGACATGTTTATTTATTTCAATTAGATATTGATTTTTTGCTAAAAAAATGAATGTAATACCAAATTAAATATTTTGAATTGAATTAAATTGACCGCCTCTCTGGTCTAGTGGCTTACACCACCGGGTGATGATCAGAGGTCAGGGTTCGATTCCCCATTGGGGCAGAAGTTTTTCTGCTAGGTTTGGTTGGTGGTAGGACTTCTAAGCCCGCCTGGCTAGCTACCACCATCTTATCTAAAATTGTCGCCATAATAACAATGTTTTAAGCGTTGTGTTCCGGCAGTCAGAGGTAAGAGTTATTCTGACCCATCATGGAAATCATTGTAGTAGTTACTTACACGTCAGATTGTATGTCTTTTACTTACTGTCCTTTTGTCATGAACCTGTGGGGAGATCATTATTCACCTTGCTCACTTTTATCATATAAAATAAACAGTACTATACAGTATGTTTTTTTTTTAACTGGGACAGTATTAGGAAATCTACATGCGACCCACGCATTTCCCCTAGATTGAAAGGGAAAATATACAAAACAATCATAAGACCTGTTGTTATGTATGGATCGGAATGTTGGACTATGAAAAAGATGGATGAAAATAGATTGCATGTGATGGATGAAAATAGATGTGTGGAGTGACGAAGATTGATAGAGTGAAGAATGAGTATATCAGGGGATGCCTGAAAGTTGCTCCAGTGATAGAGAAGTTGAGAGAAAAGCGGCTGTCGTGGTGTGGACATGTTTTGAGGAGAGAGAATGAGCATGTAACGAGAAGAGTTATGAATATGATAGTGGATGGGAATGCAGGGAGAAGAAGACCAAAGAAGAGATGGATAGATTGTGTGAATGAGGACATGGCTAGAATGGGAGTGAATGTTGCTTATGGCGTGTGATAGGGGAGAGTGGAGGAGAAAGACTCGTTGCGCCGACCCCAAATGAAATTGGGAAAAGGGCAGGATAATGATGATGATGAGTATTAGGAAATCTTAAGACCATGGGGTCTAGTTCCAATGCTACAGTACAAATAAAATCTTTTTTTGAACATGGATCGTTTTTTGTAAGTGTGATGCAGTAGATGGATATTACTTTGTTGTATGAAAAACATTTTATTAAATTGGACTAACTTCTGCTGCTCAGATTTTTTTCTTTCGATACAATGAAATATTCCCTATAAAAACTGAGTCGATCCGCATCAAAAATGTTTTTTCAACACACCCTTGACCAAAAATATTATTATGTAAAAAATTTTTCCACAAAAATAAGAATAAATGATTCTAGTAAAACACACTGTATAGTTTTATTGATCATCCAATTTACAAAGTAATGATAATATTAATGCTTCGTATGATATGTTGCAGATAACAAGTGTTTGTGTGATTCTTGGAAATATTAACGCGCTTTATTTACTTTACTTTTATGTAGTTTCTCGAAGACTTTGTGTGTATAAATACGTATGTATAATAGTTTTCTATATATCTATAATATTTTTTATTTATATTCTACCTTTACCATTTGCAGTCAGTGAAATATATCTGTTCTATTAAACAAGTACATATAATATGAAGGAAGCAGCGGTACTTTTGTATTACATAACATAACATTTATAGATGCGAAATTTTCGACATGCAAAAATGAAAAAAAAAAAAAATTAATTTTACTATTGCTCTTATTATGAGCAATAGTAAAATTGTAAAAAAATTACAAATTCCTGCAAGTGGGCCCAAGTCATAATTTTTACGTTATTTTAAACATTTTGAATTGACATACCATTAAAATAGTTTGTTTTTCTGAGTAAAGTGTAAAGATTGTTTAAGCTATCGTATATCTGCGTAAATAGTAAAATAGGTTTTCAAATACAAAAACAATATTCCAATAAAAATATTTCTACGTTGGAGGACGGAGCAATGAATTAATCGTCCCATCACCGTCACTAATCATAATTAATGAAATCATTGATGAAGAGGCTAGAAAAGAAACCGTTTAGTAGGTATCTACTAACAATTCTAAGGTTATTATCTAGCATTAAACACTTTAGTCTGTACAATGTTACACATTTAGATGTGATATTATTTTATACATTTTAATATTCTTAAATTCAAAACCAACAATAAGGTAAAGAGTAAATTATATAATTTATGTTAAACTTTTTAGACAACAATTTTTTTTAGTAAACAAAACAGTGTTTGCGGAATTAGGCAGTTGGCCATGAAATCAACACCTTAATCGTAAAGGCCGTCAACGCATTAGTGGCGGTCACGAGGTCTCAGTCTTTTGTGAAAATTCTTTAGTCACTTTTATAGCGAGTGGTTACAGAGTTCTTGTTTTCTTTTATTTGTTCAATGCAGTTGGCAATCAAGAATGCTGCCTGATGGGGTGGATGTAGGAAAGGCGCCAAAATAAGTTGAATGTGCATACTATGAGGACCGCATTCTGTAAATAGTTTTGAACTAAGAAAAGCTTGTAGATTTTTCTAAATGTTGTCAGGAGATTTCTTGGTCCAAAAAATGGACCAAGAAATCTCCTGGCAACCCCTGACACAAAAAGAGGGGTGTTATAAGTTTGAAGTGAAGTGTGTGTGTGTCGGTCAGTCTGTGTGTGGCATCGAGCTCCCAAAAGGATGAACCGATTTGATTCTGTTTTATTGTTTGAAAGATGGGTTAGTCAAGAGTGTTCTTAGCTGTTGTTTGTTGTTTAATAAAAACCGGCTTAGTCCTTTGAAAGATATAAGGTTAGAAAACAGGAAAAAAATCAAATATACCTACCCGTGTTAGGTATCAAATGAAAGGTCATAACTTATACATCACGTATAAGTAAGTATATAGCGCTCCCCTTACGAGACTACGATTTTTTTATCCCGAGCTTGAAACCAGGTTCTCCCCTTGCAATATATCAGGCGAAATGTGGTTATATACTCTGCTGGCCTTTTTTCATGTTATTTTTGTTGGTTATTAATTATTATTAATATTAATACATACATACATACAATCACGCCTGTAATCCCCGAAGGGGTAGGTAGAGTCCAAGGAGCACTGTGTTCCTTAAGACCTCTTTTAGCCATACAAAAGTTGGGTTTGGTCAGATGCAAAATCGTGAGAGAATAGTAACAAGTAGCTAGCTCATCGCCTTCACAGGCCCAGTACCCAATACGCCTTTAGTCGCCTTTTACGACATGCTAGGCATGAAAAGCAGTTGGTACGTTCTTTTTGTGTCCCGGACCAACACGGGGGAATAGTTTGGTATTAATATTTCCTTCATCTCCATTCCAGGATGGGGTGTAACATCTCGCTGCGTCCCTGTTGCTGCTGCTGTATACCCTGCTGCTGCTGCGACTGCTGCTCGGATCCCCCGCCACCCCGCACGGTGGTGGTTAATCACCACCACGTCACCCCTGCGCCTGCGCAGACCATTGTTGTACAGCAACCTCCACCTGGCTACCATAGATAACGCTCTTGGTTTCGCTTTCTCTCTGTTCCAGTATGAGTTTTGATTGTATATACGACAATCTTATACGTGTTTTCTCCATTTTACTTTAGTTCTAGTTGCCGATAAGAGCGCTGGTAGTGAATGTTTGGTGGAAAACATGCCTGTGACTGTCATAATAGATTACTATGAAAACTCATATTAGGGACACTGATTCTAATCCGCTCGCTACCACTAGTATTGTGTAAACTTACGCAACATATTATAACGCTAATATACCCGAAGATATACTATAAGCTGAGATACACAACCCATAAGTACTTGATTTGGACAACTAATAGCCGGTCTTCTTCGCCTATTTAGAGGTGCGGGCCTGTGAGCATGAGCTCTTTGCCCGGGCTTCTTCTCGAGGTCCACCTGGATCCCCGGTCGTCTTTACACACGCCTGGCGGCGGTGGGCTTCTCTTCGCCTTCGTTTCCTCTTTTTCTAATATAAAGAAAATGAATTTATTATTTGGGCAAAATCGGACAAACACGACAATAACGCTACGCGAATACGCTGAACCAAGTGAAGTGCCGCCATAAAAGTTTGTGAAAATTTTCCAGGACAAACAATGTCAAAGACGAACCAGGGAACATAGATTTTATATTTTGCTACAATCACGACTCATGCGCTTAATGGTAGTGTTCGACTTGATTCGACTACTTACTTTCCTACTATTCCTAATATACTTTCGTACTAAATTATTCATATATCGTGCGTGATAGACTCGAAATACAGGTGATAGCGATAGCGATAGCACACTGTGCACACCAAATAATCAAAATTACTGAACAGTTTTTATCTTAACATTTAGAGATAAAGTGCAAAAATAAATAAGGAAAGACAGAGTGTGAATGTGAGTCTGACGAGCGGTTACGTTATATTTATACACAAAACATAACAATAGTAACAAATCGTCCGTTGTGCAATTTATGAATTATTTTAGATATAGCATAATTGGTATATGGCGCAGGTGGGAAACTGCATGAATAGATTTATCTTATTACCAAAGTAACCCTCAATGTTACTGGCACACTTATTGATGTCTTTAAAAAAGAAATGATTTTTATAAATCATATCACATTTTTTTAGTTAAATAGCATTAGTATAAATTGAACATTAATTTAAGAATTTTTTTTAAAAGCCAACCTATATAATAGGCTTGACTCTTTCCTTATTTATATTTATTGAACTTGGTATATTTCGGACCCTTGTACAGTGTACTAAATTTACATAGTAAATTAAACATTATTTTCTTTACTTTTGATATGAGTCAACTAGCCTATTACATCATTTATGTTGTAAAAGATACAAATTTGAAAAAAACCATTGTAAATTTTTGGTTTTCAAGTTCGTTGAAGTTTTGAAATTTATACGGCAATGTTTGAATGGAGACGTCAAACATTGTTTACAAAATATTGTGATTGTTGTTGTATTTAATATTATTTTGTAAGTATTTTTTTATATTTATGCAAGTACAAAGTAATGTAATACTATACTAGTGTAGTTTATGTTGTAAACATTATAATTTGTTGAACTGGAACCTAGTACTCTAGTCTTTAAGTGATATCTGTTACATAAATATTGTTGGAAATTATTTGAATTTTGTAATTAATAAACCATTCAAAAACCAAATCAATATAAACATATTCATTTGTGGGTATCCTGTACATATTATTGCAAAGTAACTTTATAAATATGTCTCGCAATTCTCAATTTATTGTAAACCAAAATATAATGATGTTATATCATCACGACTCTTATCCCCTAAGGGTTAGTCAGTGACTACGCAAAGGCACCGCAAAAGCAGTCCATTGTCATAGTCCGCATTTCACCAAGCAGTGACTGCACATGTGTTCAGCGTGACAAGTGGTGACCCCGTCGCCGCTATAAGCTATTTGTGCAGTTCTAAGTCGGTATGGGTTGGTTGGTAGTATTTTTTAACAGCCGCTACCAAATGACACACGATGATGTTTACAAATCATAAAAAATTTATAGGGAATGAATAATGATGTTACTCCTACAAGTACTTAAAGAGAAACTGTAATGTGCTAGGCAATTAGCGCTTAAAGAAGAATTGAAAGATATGCCTTCAGCCAGCATCAAAATGTTTATGCAGAAAATTATCGGTGATGGCGGGGAGCGGGGAATAGGAAAAAGGAGCAAATATGATCCCATAGGTTCGAAGTGCCTTGAGTTGTGTCAGCTCCATCATAAGAATAGTATATTGGAAACCTATAATGTTACATACTTTTATTATTACATACACAATAAATAATACAATGCTCTTTATTGTCTCTAACATTGCATTAGTATTTTTAATCATCACAATATTTTGCTTCACACTTAATTGTACCCTATTATTATGTTAATAGTCGTGTCTAATCTTATATTATTCACAAGACATTGCTAATACGGCCATTGATGCGTGTAAAACAGTTTTGTCTGCGATGTTATTCAACCATTTCTGAAATCAGAACTTTGATCATTAACTTTTGGGGAAAGTGAAAAGTAGAATACCAGAAAATAGGATGAACATGTGTACACTTTTCATAGTCTATTTGGTGGTTCATATAAATGGTGTTTATTTCAAGGGAATAAAGTAGCTTTTTTGTTAAAAAGCGTGTACATGTTCATAAGCGTGACTGTACTACCTATTTGGTAAACATAATTTGAATTTGAACACTTACGGTCATCTACATTGTAGTTAGGTAGTATAGTTATTGTAGTTAGTAATATAGTCGAGGAAATACGTGGTCAACCAACAGTAGACTGTTTATTAGGAAGCATTTAAAAAGTAATAAAGTTAAAGCGGTTATTGTAAACATCAATAAAAAATCAATGTATTTGTGATCCATGTTTTGCAATACAAACTGTATACTTATTATTCTTGCTTTTTCAATAATGCTATCTAAAAACTAATATTACTACTGTACTGTATGGCTTACATAAAACAATATAATTTTTGTTGTGGTAGGGAAAAATAGTGCTGGTATTTATAGACCTGTACCGGAAAGTCGCTGGTGCGGGTAGCGCAGGACTGATCATTGTGGAGATCTTTGGAGGCCTTTGTTCAGAAGTACCCGTCTCTAAGCTGAAAATTACGGTGAATATTATATTATATCATCTGATACTTATATGTATAAGACACATATATACATACATGCAATCACGCCTGTAATCCCCGAAGGGGTAGGCAGAGTCTAAGGAGCACTGTGTTCTTTAAGACCACATTTAGTCATACAAATATTGGGTTTGGTCAGATGAAGAATCGTGAAAGAGTAGTAACAAGTGGCTAGCTCATCGCCTACATAATCACAGACTCAGTACCTAATACGCCCTCAGTCGCCTTTTACGACATGCTACGCAAGAAAAGCAGTTGAAGACACACACATACCTATGGTCTCTTCATGTGTTTCTCGATAAGGATGGCCTGTACCCAGCAGTGGGACTTATTCCTATAAAGCTGGCAGCACATCTGCAGTTCCTCAGGTGTAGCAAATGTCTATGAGCTACGGTGATCACTTTCCATCTGGTGAACTGTATGTCCATTTGCCTCCTCTCATATAAAAACAATTCGACCTATTCGTTTTTCTTCTCCAGTAAAAAAATAAAAATATAAGGAATATTAATTCGAAATTGTATAGGATCGTAATTTTTTTATTATAATACTTTTTCTTTAAACAAGGAAACTTATTTACACCAGTAATTACAACTTTTTTCATAGTTGTGAAATAATTGTAGAGATCTTGTTTTGTTATTTTGAATTGAATTTAAATTAAATATTATTATTATGCAAATTTTTATAATTATAATTTTTTTCATCTCTATCGTTTATATTTTTTGTTTTTTTTTTATTATCTTTTGAATTATTAAAGCTGTCGCCAACACTGACATCTTTCGGGTTCAAATCCCGCTGAATTGCAGATATTTAATTAATGTATGTCTCACAAAAATTTTTTGTATATTGAATATTTAGCATAGATACGAATGTTGAAGTACTTATAGTGTTATGTGTTAGGTGCTTATAGTAGTCGCTAACATAGTTATGTGGATTCACGAGTGACAGAGGACAGTGGACAAGGAAAAGAAATATTGTGACTAACCTAACTGAAAAAGCCAGGAAGGAGATTGTGTTGTATTTCGAACTATATCCAAAGTGGTGTGTAACCGTTTCAAGAATTGATTACTAAGGTAACCAGGGTAAATGAAGCATAAACGAAATGTTGAAAAAATCAAGGTAACGTCGGCGTCGTGCGTTTATTGTTATATTGTTGGTGACGAAAAGTCAGTTAAAGGAAGTTTGAGGTTTAGTAATCATTGTTTAATGCACAGTCTACCAGCCCTCTTAGCATGAACACCGCATAATATTTAGCGGGGTTTTATCACGTTCAATTGTCAAAGAACTTGGAATTAGACAATTGGGTGTGATAAAAACGTGATAAATATCATATCGCGCTGCTCATGCTACTAAGGCTGGAAGATACTGCATTCTCGTCCATCTGTCTCAGCCTCAAGATCAAGTCTACATTACTTCTTGTATATATTAAACTCTCTTTATTGCATATAAACAAAAAAATACAGTGTAAAAAGCAGAAGTATACAAGTACTTACACTTATCTCTTATCTCTCTCGTATATGTGACTTTTTAAGACCAACACCAGATAGGCAGTCCGTACCGTATAGACAGTTCTTTTAGTTCAGTCCACCTGCCCCACAAGATAATAAGACCAACCAATTTTTGGGATGGTGTAAATTAAAATTACAATACGTAGGCAGCGGCATCTAGCGGTGATAAACAAAAATAGGTGAGCTAAATAATTAAAATTTCATAATAAAATATTCTTTATTAATTGAACGGTACATTATACGAGACAATAGGTAATGATGATGATACTGTATATTTAATCGTTGCTTTCAGTGAGATGTTATTTTATGGAAACTGGAAACTTATATTCAGAGAAGAATATCATATTCTAACTATGCCTTTATGTAATTAAAATCGAATTTCACCGTGCGCTACTATATTGTTTACTAGCTGTTGTTCGCGACTTTGTCCGCGGTTACTGGTTTTTTAACTATCCCATGATTCCCACGGGAACCCTTTTATTTTTCTGGAATAAAAAGTGTCTAAGATGACCAGGGATATAAGGTATCACCATGCAAATTTTCATTGAAATCGGTTTTGCCATTTTGAAGATTAGTCCGTACAAACAGACAGAGAAACAAAAAATTAAAAATAACATTTTTTGTTATTTTCCACGTACATTCCCTCTGACTTGGTTTTAAGCATTTTTTTCTATGTACAGACATTCGACCTGTAGTTTTATTACATGTATGTTTTCAGTGAGATTTTATTTTATGCAAATTGAAAACTTATATACCTACGGAGAACACCATGTATTCAACTATGCCTTTATGTAATCAAAATCGAATTTCGTCATGTCAATATAGTAATATTCTTTATGTATTTTTTAGGTTTATTCAATGAATTTACGCATTGCGTTTACACTGCTAGGATTAAGATAAAAATAAGCCAGTTGCATTTAATCTGATAACCCAGCTTGTGAAACTAGCGTCGGGCGGAAGGCGGTCGCGTGAAGACCATCAGGTTAACAGCACGGAACAATAACTTGATACTTGAGTAACAGTTCAGTGACGTGGTTAGCACAAGGCGGTATTGTTCGTTGTGTCGTTTTACGTTTTTGTGATAATATTGTACACGCAGCTCTAGGCGTGCCCCGGAAATGTTAAATTAGGTGGGTATTACTTTTGGTTTGTTTATTTTTCTGATGGCCCCTTTAGCTATGATTTGTATTTCGATAACATGAAAAAAGAATTTTTCTTAGGTACTTCTGAAAATTAAGAGTGAGAATGAAGACACTCTTACATGAGTGCCTTACGGTATGAAACCTTCTTACTAACAGTCTGAATAATTTAACAGGTGCATTTTGAAATATAAGCTTTATGGATTTATTGGTATGGGATGGGAATCTCACTACAAACTGTCCATAAATTTTATAACTATTAGTAGACAATAATAATAGATTTTTCTAGTCCGTAATGCTTTTCTAGCATGTGGAAAAGATTCAAAACCCAACATCTCAATTTTCAAATCTGTTTACTTTAATTTTAGCTACGAACTGTTGATGAATTGATTTTAATTGTTTGTATGTATTTACATACATACTTATACATATTACATACATGCAATGTAATTACGAACGCACAGCAGTTTTCTTGGTTATTATTGTTATTAATATAATTAAATAATAATATTATTCAAAGTATCTTGTAAAGCAGCGGTAGCCGAGTTGGGAAAACATTACGCATTACTCGTACTCGTTGGTCAAGATAAAATAAATGAAAATAAAATACTTTATTTGTTAATTTTTTTTTGTTCTTAGTATCTTAAATTCTAGTTGTCAGAATCTCCGCTCTCTCATAGCTCTTAGTTTTATACGTAACAAACAAAATCAATCATAACATACCTTTATTATACATTGTGATCAAAATTAAGGACAGTTGTAGTGACTTATGTATGTACGTAGGCGGGCATAAATGTATTATTTCAATGGTTTAGTTTAAATTTTTCATTAATGTTTCTGTTTCATCATAACTTAGCTTATTTATCCAATTTGTTACGTAGTTTTACACTTATAGGAATTTAAGGAAGTTAAATCTACTTATTATATAAATGTGCTGATCGAGTCTCAAACTGCACTCTTGCAAACTTAGTTTATTCATTCGGAACTCTAGCCACATTGTTTTTTCTCCTCATAACTTTTAAATATCGGGATTATATGTATAATTTTATTGTTGATAAATGTTACTGATTACGTAAAGGTTTTGGGTTAAAAAAAATTTTTTTTTTCATATATTTTATATAACTTTAATCAAGAGGTTGTGGGTTTGGTCCCGCCGCCTGTACCACTAAGTATGAATAAAAAATATTATGCACAATTAAGTAGTAGTAAATATCGCTTGCCTCACATTGCGTACATGGGGATCACACATATCAATCGACATGTGGGTGTTTAACACCTCTACCTACACCTTCGTGGAAAAAGGCATGATGTGTATGTATGTAAGTTATGCTAGTTATGTTTTCATTCCATCCTATAATTAGTGTTTTGAGCTTCTTATAATAATCATGATTCATGATTGTAATTAATTATTATTAATTAGTATATATTTATGTTTCTGAAGATAACGAATTATTTTAGATATTTCATTCACATACCTACGATGACTATCATAGCTTTAGTCATCGATGTTATGCGAGTCCAATTGGCTGTGGAATGCTTTTGCGGTGCGAGTAGTCTAGCTTCTGACTAGCCCTTAGAATACTCGTGATTTATAGACCTGAAAATGAAAATTTTTAACCTGAAAATTTACTATATATATTATTCATATTATATGTAATTTAAATACTATTTCGTATTCGATTTTTCCAAGCATAATTCAACCATAATGGCTTACTATACCCTTCGTGTCCCGTATGACATTCTGGTATACCAACAATTGCTAACCTCCATGGTCGAGTGGTCTGCACGCCGATTTTATCTTTGGCTTCTGCCCTTGAGTGGTTAGACAAAATTTATATCCATTTATACCTATTAATATTTCTAGGATGGGTCTTACTATAATCGTCAAGCCCTTCTGCTGTTGCTGTATACCGTGTATGTGCTGTCAATGCGAATGCGAGCCAAAGCAAGACTTTCCTACGACTGTTCGTCAGCAGCCAAGATTCAGGGACAAAAGCTTCATACCCAGCACCCCACCTCCACAGTATTCTAACCACGATGTCATGGATAAGCCACCACCATACAGAGAAAGGGAGAGCGACAGCTGACGGATACATTCCATGTACTCTTGGTTCGATCAGCAAGAAACTATGGTAAGTAAAGTGGGATAAAAAGAATAACGCATGTTTAGTTGGTAAGGAGGATTTTATCCACAAGGATACGTCAACCCCATTATACCTTATCCTTAATTAATCTATGAAACTCTCTCTCTCTCTTATTTTTAAGTAAAGTTTGATGAGAAAGTATTGTTACCGTGTAGGATTGATACCATTTGACATAGCCTTTTTGCTATCCTATCCTATCCAGGTGCATAGACTTTGATTCGAATAAATGTTCCCTAAAAGTACGATATGTAGGTAAGTTACTATACTAATTTACGTATACCCTAACATACATACAAGTATACCGCCGACATAAATAAAATCAAGAGCAAACTAAGAGGTATTCTTTTAAGCAAGCCTTATTTCCTTTGAAGAATTTTCTTAATAAGCTTTTTGGAGCCTTACTAATCGTATGAACCCAACATTGCAATGTTGCATTTAGGAGCAATCTTTGTAAGGTGGAGGTTCTTGAGTGGCGGCCATCTACTGAAAAACTCAATGTCGGAAGATCCCCTGATTAGGTGAACCAACCGAACGATCTTATGAAAGTCATGAAAACGTCCATAGCAATACTGAATCAATTTATTACAAACCTTATCTTCACAACATAGGTAATCACTTAAAAATTATTACTGTAATCGTGCTAGTACATTATTAGATTCGATTCAAATAGGTATAATTAACGTATCTACGAAGATCTATTTAATACTATATCAATGATGAAGGCACGTAGTCGTCAATTTAAATAAATTTATTATTTTCGTTTACCTTGGTACCTACCTGCCTGCATTTATGTACATAGCATATCTTATCTTTTTTCCTAACTCAAAATGGAGCTTCTATTGCTGTATTCCGGTAGTAAATAAACTGTTTACGGTATAACCGGTAAAATAAACAGTGATATTAGAGGGTATTGTGACTTTTACACCTTTATCAGAGTTTAGCAACAGTCATTATGAACCCTATAGGAATTAAAAGGAGATTTTTCTTGCAACGTACTTATCAATCTTATTATACTATTGTACCCATTTACCTTATGTTAGGCAGTTTGGTTTTTTGTCAATATGTTGAATGAAACATTTTATTCGACAATATAATATGTTATCGAAGATGAATCGAAATATTTTTGTACGAGTAATTTTAAGAATTGAAGGTTCTTGTTCTATTGCTTGTTGTTTAGACACTTCTAAAGTGTGAGGAAAAAACACAGAGATTCATCATTGCCACTTTTGAGCAGCATTACCGGCAAAAGAATTGCTCCTCACACAACGAACTGGGCATATCCTGCGACGAATGGATGTTTCCCTTTCCCCCCTCAGCATAACATGATCGAAACCCTTCAGACGTGAAGGTATGTCTGTTTTATTACATAATAAATAACATGAATTTCAGAATGGATGTATGTTTTCGTGCTGTGGGCCATCTCATTAAAATCACCCTCATCAAGTCTCGGCTTCATCACCCTGGCCTGTATCACCACAAGACGAATCATCACTGTGTGCTCTACAAGGGGTCCATCGCGGCTCAAGAAAATAAATTCATAATCTTTACTGGGTACCGTATAACTGTATCTAAAATGTTATTATAATATACAATAGCAAAATATAAATTTCGTTTGTGTTTTGTTTTCTTTTTCACTTTATAATTTTCTTTCTTAATTATATAATTTCTTATCAAAATAAATACTTTGAAATAAGGCGAGATGCTGGGCTTCTGGTAATCTAGTTTTCCACATAATAAAATAATATAAAGTTTCGATCGGCATTGATAAAAAGGCGCTGCGTTGGCCTTCGCTGAATATGGAATTAGGTGATTTTAGTGTAGTCCGCTACAGATAGTGTTGTACGTAGAAATATATTATCTTATCTTATCTATCATCGACACATTTTCCTATATAGGAATCAAGCTGTTAAATCACTTCAGTCAATTGTAGACACGTCGACTTTTTAGTTGAAGGTAAGCATTTTATAAGTGTTCTTTTGTCATAAGGTTTTATTGTATTTGTGAACATCAAGGAATGCGAAAACTCTACAATATTTTTCGCTATTTCAGAAACGTCAAACCTAACGGCAAAATGTTTCTTTTTATTCGTTGTTTATATATATGCTCTCTCTCTAGTATCTCCGGTCGTTATGCAAGGGTAGATCCTTGGGAGATGCTTAGTTATGTCCAGCAATAGGCGTGGCAAGATGACACCTTGATATAAGTTCGAAGCAACTTAAAAGTGCCTTCTTTCCAGATAATGGGGAACTGCTGTAGTTGTTGTGGCGACGACGACACTGGCGTGAACTTCGTGGAGTCGCGGCCAGACCCTCGGGAACAAATGGGTGGTGGCGGAGACGTTGTGATGGTCGACCAACCCAGTTTTGACCAAGCAAGATAGCGTTAACTATTACTTAAACAGACTTTCAGAACACACCCAAATATGATTCAACTACCATTTAATAAGAAACATAGTGCTGCAAATCTTTTTAGAAGAATGAAATCGTTAACTGCAGGGATGTCTTATTAATAAGAATTATAATACTTTTACTATTTCTTTTTCAAATTTCACTTTGAGTCTTCTTTATTAAAAAAGTAATACCAGTTAAACTAAGAGATATTATAAAGCCGGGTTTTATAAAAATTATATCCATTAGGATTACGAATTTATAATTATGTCATTTACTTTATAATATAAGATAAGTATATAACTAATGTTGTTTATTTTAAATCAAATCATATTGAAGTTTCAGTCGAAGAAAAAGCAGTAGAAATATATTTTGTTATTCCAGCTGCAAAGATAAAATATTAGGTATAAGGCATTGTAGTTTGATAAGCGTTAATCGTATTTTTAAAGATTTAATCAAAGTGCTGGTCTGTGAGTGCTCTGTTACGTATGTGTGTTTTTTTGTTTATTAATTACTTGGGCTGCCATTTAATTATTTGGTCACCAAGAAAAAGGTCAGCCGAAAAATCATTTGGGCAGCAAACAAATATTTTGTCAGAAATATAATTATTTGGGCGCCAAAATAAATATTTGGGCAGCAAAATAATTTGTTGAGCTGCAAAATAATTATTGTGACAGCAATATATATGTTGCCGGAAATGTATAAAATCTAGGAAATGGATCCATGAAGCATAAAGGATAAATTCCTAGGTAATGTTTTCTCATAGATGTTAGGTGATTGTTAATATTTGTGTCATCAAAACACAGCAGAGAAAACATTTGAGTTGCTGCCCAAATAGTTTTTTTGTTGACCAATTTAGGAATATTTGCTGCCCATATGTTTCTGACCAATTAGTTATTTTAGCTGACCAAAATTCGAATATTCTGCTAACCGTTTAAATAACACCCATAAATAAATATCTTCAGACGTTCACACCTATCAACTAGCCCCATTTTAAGCAACTAAAGCTGCTTGTGTTACGGATACTAGATGACATTGAGACTATTGTGTCTCCCAAAACGAGACACAAGAGAAACAATAATGTTCGCGAACCCCGGCGTGGGCCTGGTTATGATATCTTCGACCTTTCCGCAAATCTAGAAGCCCGGACAGATGTTCGGGCAGATGTCCGGGCTCCTAGACCCCAAATAAAAGCACCTAAATGTTGTCTTAGCTATTTATTTTAGATTCTGCAAAGGACTTCATAATCCTTAAATGCTATTTCCACGTTACCATAACTGATGTAACAATGATGACGGCTCGGGTGAACCTGAAATAAGAAGAAATGCATTTTGATTTGTAAATAATTTCCGGATACATACTGAAATATCCAAGTTCAAAATTTTCGCTCATTTTCATTTCTTTTTCATAACTTTCAAGAAAAACGTATGAAACTGAAGAAGTTAGTACGATGTATCAAGCGAAAAACACTCGGTTGATTTAAAGGGGTTTATTATGTCCCGAGGACTTTAAAAAACAATTTTCAGCTGTTTGCTTGGTTGATATGTTGGAGCTTACTGAGTACCAAGTAGACATCAAGCTAGAGGTCTGTCTCAAATGGACATCGGTATCTATGAATGTTGGTTGATTGGTTGGTTAATCACAAAGATCGATTACCCACCAACCCGCATTGGGCCAGCGTGAGGTGTTACTGCCCATACTCCTCATATGCCTCCATGAGGAAAGCCTGTGCCCAGCAAAGGGACGTGTCTGAAAGTCTGAAAGTTGATAGACCATCTTTTTTCTGTTGTTCTAGCTATATTCCCGACTCATCTGCTGCTTAAAATCATCTGATAAGGTATTGACGACATAATGACGACCTCCGTAGTCGAGTGGTCTGAATGCCGGTCTCAAGGCGTCGCCATCTCGAGAGGTTCTGGGTTCGATCCCCGGTGGGGGCAAATTTTTGGGTGATGAATTTTCAAGCATTTGTTCTCCAGTCTTGGATGTTTATATATATTTATATATATTCAGGATATTTATATGTATTTATCTTATCCGTCATCTAGTGTCCGTAACACAAGCAGCATTAGATGCTTAAAACGGGGCTAGTTGATAGGTGTGAATGTTCGAAGATATTTATTTATTTTATTTGCTGTTCCTTCAAATCAGGTTAGAACGACTCACCATGCCAGGAGTAATGGTGTTCATGTGTGGAAATCTGCAAATGTATAGAAGTTCTCCTGTGTCGCTGTTTCCCGCCGGAATGGCTTTAGGTGGGACTAGCCCGTCATTCTTGACTGCCCACTTAACGGTGCTGGGGTGAGCAAGCAAGATCTGGGAATAATAATAATATTAGGTCCTTACCTATGAAATTGGTGTTTTGTATGGAGATTTTGGGGATGTCTGCATTTTACATACTAACATTTTATCAGTTTTCTTCACAACGACAAATCCAGAGATAATGATAATTGGCATGTATCATTAGACAAGCTTTAGCAATATGTGTGTGAACATGCTTGATAAAAATTATTCATCGTTTTTATGTTAATGCAAATCGGGAGGCAGTTAAAAATAACTGTCTTTGTGTCTAATTTTAACACAATTAAACTTACAAAAAATTATCAAATTAAATAATACGAGCTCAAATATATGGTCTATTTTTAGAAGAGGCAATTATTTTATAAGAATGTTCTGAAACTTAATAGTTACGGACAAATTGCTAAGACAGAATAAAAACACCAATTTCATAGGTAAGGACCCAATATTAGAGTTTTGACTATTTGGACTTATTCCAAATGAAAAAACAGTTTGGACTTAAACGTTAATATATTTTATCTCTCGGCTTTGTAATGTAATATGTTAAAGTTTGTAAGTCTATGTTTCATGTAGACAATATCAACTTATTTGTTGTCAATACACAGGGAGGAAACAACTTGCTGAGTTTCTTGCCCGTTTTTTCAGAACATGGCCTCCTGTAGGTCTAGCACGGGCCGGAGAGAAAAAGTCCCCGGAGACAAAATTACTCATTGCCTCTCGCTTCCGCGCGAACGAAGAAGCGAGAGGCAATGACGATTTTTGTCTCTGGGGACTTTTTCTCTCCGGCCCGTGCTAGGCCTTCTGGTAGCGTAGCTATTGAACGGGTGACATAATTTGACTTTCATAAGAGCATGTAAATACCTAAAGATTTAACGATTTGACTTTGACTTTTAACTACGCTGCTATAAATTTTTAGTGCATTTAGTAATCCTGTTAGCATAAAGTTAGTAGTTGCAAGGATATGTTAGTAGTTATAAGGATTACTATTAATATTGTTTCAAATTTCTATTGTTACCTCAAATTCATGAACAACTATTTCTTTTCCGTCATATGGGATGTATCCAGAAGTGAAAAAATTTATAGCAAATTTCCCCGGGAAGAGAGCTCCTTCGTATGGGGCCGCTCTGATGGCCCACAGGGGACTGCGGGCCCCATAATCATGGCCAACTACGAGCGCCCTTTGTGTATGATCAGCTGCAGTTGTTTTGTTTGCTGGCACCCATTCAATTGGATCTGCAAGAAATATATACGAATTCTGTATAAAAATCTAAACAATCTTATAAGTGTAAAAATGTACTAATAAAAGTATTGAAAAAAAAGCCTTAATAAGCCCCTTCGCACACGGCGAGCGTAAGTGTATCGTATTACACGCGTCCGACGAGAGCAATACGAACGCTTACATTTTTAAACTGTGGCGGGTTGGGTTAAAAGTGATGAAGGAAACGGCCAGGAGTACAATTAAAGTAATGTATTTAAAAAAAAATTAATAGGGTCGTAGGTTAAGCCCGTTTAGTTTGTGCTGACGAGCTGCGGCAGATGCCGATGGTGGTGTTCCGGAGTAGTGGTAGGCACAGCAGATGATCTTCTCCAGGCGCAGTAGAAGCGGCTCCTCTGCAGCGGAGGGTTCTAGTTAGCTTTAAGCTCGAGCGTAGTAGCAATTCCCAACGTCGGTGTCTCTGGAATCCATCATTCGCAGATGTTAGTAAAGGAACAGCGTCGTCCTTCTGCAGCTACTAAGCCACTACATCAAAAGCAGACGTAAAGGGGTGAGCTTAGTAATAGTGCAGAAGTGACATAAGTAAAACAGCTAATGAAATATCACAAAAAAATTACAAGATCTACTTTAAAATTTAAGGAATTCATAAAAAAAGCAAATGCTATAAATAATAACTCTACATTGTTACTAATTTAAACTGAAAATATTAAATACTAAATTCTTATATACTTTTTCTATGTAAAATTATAATAAAGGTATTTCTAAATAAAATTATGTAATATAACTATGTGCTAGAAATGAGCAGATTATTACTAATTAAAACTATAAAGAAAGCTTACTACTTTACAAACACTATGTACAACATTAATTAAGCTTATTAATCTACTTTTACAACGACGAAAACTATAGCCTGCAAAGCTTATGATGTATTAATAGATTCGAACAACACTCACCCATTATAATTGGGGAGTTAAAAACTTCTCCTAACATTTTTGATAAGTTCTAGGAACTTTAGGGTATCAATAATAATGGAAATCTAGCAATATACGGAACTAAGAACTTCCAAATGTTTAGATTTAAATGATGACGTCCGTGCGTACGTCTTGTTGATCTTGGTCTGGCTAAGAGAACGAATGCAGTGCCTAGAGCGGGTCACTGTAAACCGGTCCTACACAATAGAATAGCGAGAGTACAATCGGCCGCACATTAACGTGGACAAAATCCGCGCATATTAAATATAATTATTTTGCTGTGTTATTGTTAAAGCTTAGTCCTCGTCCTCAGCCTATACACGTCCCAGTGCTGGGCTCAGGCCTTTCTCATGAAGAATCACATGAGGAGTATGGGCCGTAACACCACCATGCCGCCGCTGGCCTAATGTAGGTTGGTGGGTAGAAACGGTCGTAATAGCGATCGAAACCAACGGCTTAACGTGCCCTCCGAAGCACGGAGGAGCTCGAGATCACAAATATTTGGTCACTTATCCACGGCCTGACCATGGCTAAAGCAGCTTTGATTTCGAAAGCCGAGATCCAAAGCGTACGAACCACTACGCCACCGAGCTCCTCCATAGATAAAGTAAAGTTTAATTAGTTATGAATGTATATGAATTTATTTGATTTCTATGTAAATATTTTGTAATGAATTGTTTTTATTAGAATATTACTGTAAAACTGCGTCTATGTAACGCACAACGGAACAAAACAAGCCCGCACAGGAGGCGGTGTTGCGGCAAATCGTATGAGATGCGTTACGATAGGCGTAGCGTACTTGTGTAAAAAAGGTTCAGGCGTATTAGCCGCCTGCAACAACGGAGGTTGCGTACCTGTAAAAAAGGAAAATGTTCGCGCGCAAGGAAAATCTATGGGCAATTAAGTCGCTCACGACACATGCCATAGGGGATTTCAGCTGAGACCCAAAACGGTACGCACGCAACGATTCGTGTGCAGAACACTGCAGCGCTACGAGCATAGAACTTTCGATAAGCCAAATTTGACGTTTAAGATCGCCAATAGGCTAGTTGACTCATATCAAAAAAAGTAATAAAAATAATGTGTCATTCACATAGTATTTAATATAAGGGTCCGAAAAATACCAAGTTCGATAAATATAAATAAGGGATTGCTGTAGAAATTCAATTTAAATATGTTTTATTTTTCCATTTTTTTCATCATTTTTATTGGTCGCTCTGTATCGCACAAAGTGGAGACATCACTCGAGATTATATTTTATCGCAGAAAAATTATTCTGCTTGCTCTGTTGAAAAAGAAAATTTAACTACGAGTACTTACCTATATTTCATACTTACAGTAGCTTATTTCATTCTCTGAAGTTTAGGAAGACTGATTAAAAGTCTCTCTTTAAATAGGTAACAGTAGTAGAAATAAAAATAAAAAGTAATTTTGTAAAAAAGGTAAACACGTCGAAGATAGTTTTTAGTCTTTAAATGTTTTGTGATAACAGTACCTAAGCGAAATCTATTGAAATCGACAGCAACTGCTATAGTTAATTATATTTACACATATACTTATAGTTAGTCAGAGACTAGGCAAAAGCACCGCAAAACCAGTCCGCGCTTCACTAAGTAGTGACTGCGCATCAGCGTGACAGCCCGTCGCCCCTAAAGCTATTGGAAGTGCAATAATTCTATTTAAGTGCCAATATCCATGTAAAAAGTGTGATAAATAATAAAAAAATTCAGCTAGCCGACTTTTT
This sequence comes from Parapoynx stratiotata, assembly GCA_910589355.1. NCBI lineage: Eukaryota > Metazoa > Arthropoda > Insecta > Lepidoptera > Crambidae > Parapoynx > Parapoynx stratiotata. The sequence goes on from OU342466.1 coordinate 9,253,770, forward strand.
TGTTTACCTTTTGGGCAACTTTGATTGCAAGATACCTATAATAGACCAGATCGTCCGAAAAGGCAGCGGTAGCCGAATTGGGAAAGATACACTACTCGCTCCAGATGTCGTGGGTTCGATTCCACCGCCTACTGTATATCGCTTGCCTCGCATTGTGCCCGATGCATGGCAACAGGCTCGCCACCTGTTAAATGGGGACTGAGATATATCAGGCGAAGTGTGGGCGAAACCTCTGCCTACCCCTTCGGGGATAGAGGCGTAATGATATTGTGATGAATTCGTCCGAAATTGTGGCCCTGGTGTTTCATAGATAGTATAATCTTTCTAATCTTTAATGTTGAAAAATAAACGATGAAACATTCGAAGGAAGATGAACAAATTTTTTCTACTTACAGTTTGGACAAGTTTTCGCCTGACACATTGCGACTACCGCCAAGAGTACTACTAATAATACCACCAGCTTCATCTTGACTTTTTGTTTGCAGACAGGACTGTTGCGATGTCCTTATATACCCCTTTTGGTAAGTAGTATTCACCGTAGCTATTTGCGTCCAGCAGAAGTGGTTAGCCTCATTGAAATTGCAAGAAAATCTAGGTAATATAATCAGATACCTATATACACGGTGCGGTCCACCCACGACGGGGGCCCGCCACTTGATGGCCATTTTGAATTCCGCCAACGTCACTTGGCAGGTTTGGGAAGGTCAAATAATCACGAAACGTAGACAAATTTTATTACGTGCAAAACTGATAACATAATTAAGCAGCATAGACTTATGCTTTTTAATTATGTTATCAGTTTTGCATCATTTTGCAAAGACTGAACTATTTTGATAAAGTTAATTTAGCATTAAGATTTAACATTTCGGGATACGAGTATACCTAATACCCTTTCAGTTTGTCTACTGTCGTTTAGTATTTTCCGACAGCATTCTGTGTGAGCGGGCTTTGGGCGAGGAGCTCGGTGGTGTAGTGGTTAGTGTGCTTTGGCTTTCGATATCGAAAGCAAAGCTACCTCTGCTTGGATGGGTGACCAAAACATTGTGATCTCGAACTCCTCCGTGCTTCGGAAGGCACATTAAGCCGTTGGTCCCGGTCGCTATTGCGACCGTTTCTATACCCACCAATCCACTTTGGATCAGCGTGGTTGTGCTACGGCCCATTCTCTTCATGTGTTTTTCCATGAGGAAGACCTAGGCCCAGCAGTGGGACGTACTATATAGGCTGAGGACGAGCGGCGTTGCGAAAACTTTCAATCACACTCATGGATGTCTTAAGACCAATTAAGAGATTTTCGATTTTAAAACTAATTAGTAACCTTAGACTGTGTGCACAATATTAATAACACGATGTTAAATAAAATAAGCCTCTTATAACGGTCCACAGACCATTTATTTAGAATAAACAATAATATTTATACTTAGGATACAATATAAATCATATTCTTGTATATACATCAAAAATCTTCTTTAACAACGTTGTCGCTACGCGGCCCGCGAGTGCGCTTGCGCATAGCGGTCGCGGTGTGAAAGCCACGTTCATCCCTCTTAGCATGAACACCTCATTAAAATATATTATATCGGGTTTATCATGTATAACTATCAAAGTTCGATGGAATATCATATTGCGGTGCTCATGCTACATAGGCAGGACTTTTGGGTTCGTTACACTTTAATATAAGTTGGTATGTATAAATATTTTTTTTTTATAAGTAGTATAGGATTTATAAGCACTTTAAATAAATATGATTATTTAAATTATAAATTTTATTTTTTGCAAAGTACTTCATATTGTTTGAATGGCAACTCCTTGCCTCCAAAACTGATGTAGCAGCAGTGATGGCTTGGGTGAACCTGAAATAGAAAGAATGAAAATTGAAATTGTTGTTACCTTCAAATAATAAGTGAAGCTAATAAAGTAAAATGATAGGAATTGTCATTCCTGTTAAAAAATTGGTTAAATCTAATAGGTACAATTTTTTAGAAGAAACGTGCGAAAAATGTGGTCTTTCCCTAATTTTCGTTTGATATTCCCGGTACAACAAATTTATTATGTAAAGTAAGTATAAAGTATCGTGCGGTGAACCTTTTAGTAAAGTAAGAATCATAAAGTATTTTTTAAGTCAAGTATGTAATTTCTGTAATTCGGCATAACAGTATACAACCAAGACGAGATTACTGGGAATTTAAATTTATGCATTCGTTTGCTAAAGTTAAAATATTTGTTACTAATATTTCCTACAAACTCTCTAAAGGTTTATCTAAAGGACAGAATCCGGAATGATGTGATCCGACGGAGAACTGAAATTACTGACGTAGCCCACTTAAGTGACAGTGGGCCGGCCACATCGGCCGTAGAACTTACAGCCGTTGGATCATAATGTTCTTTGACAAGATGGGATAGAGATATTCGTAGGTTAGCTGGAGTGGCCTGATGAGAACGGTCGTAAATCGAGCATTAGGAAAATTCCAGCAGTGGATGAACATAGGCTGATGATGATAAATAAGTGGACATCAAGAGGTCAGTCTGATAGGAGTGTAATTGGTTACCTTGGTGCGTAGGATGAGTGATTTAAATATCAACATTATAATAAAATTTTATGTAATTTAAAATTTACTGGTCCCAGTCGCCGGATCCGTAATTTTTTTTCCACTTTCTGGAACCACCCAAACAACTGACCCATAAGTGAATAATAGATTTTTAAAATAATCTATGGGTGGTCCTAATATACTAAACGCTATATGGATTGCTGTCGGAAATAAACAATTTTTATTTATAGAAATAAAAATTGTATCACAAAAACTCACCTTGCCGGGAGTAATGGAATTCATGTGTGTAACTCTGCCGATGTATAGTGGCTCTCCTATGTGGCTGTTCCCTGCTGGAATGGCGTTAGGTGGGACCTGCCCGTTACTGCTGGGTAGCCAGCGAACAGCGTTAGGGCGAGCCAGCAAGATCTAGGCGGAATGATACAGCAGTTAGTTTATTGGAAATTTTGTGTTATTAATATCCAATAGGATATATCATACGTATAGTACAGGTAAGTATAAAAATATTAGGAATTAAATAAAATCTGTTTCTGGCAGTAAGTATTTATACAGATAAGATTTGACTTATGACTTGATTTTTTTAATTATGGTAGCCGAGTTGGGACAGACGGGACACTACTTGTTGAAGAGGACGCGGTACTCGCGGGCTTATCCCACCGCCTGCACCATTGAGTGTGAAAAGGCTTGTCACCTGCTGTATGGAGACTTAACATATCTGAAGAAATGTGTATGTTAGCAGGTGTTAAACTCTTTACGCTCTTTACCCGAAGGGGCAGGCAAAGGTCTTCTTCGGGAAAAGAGGCGTGACGCAAATGAGGTAACGTTGCGCATGAATGCTCCGCATCCAGTGCGTGTTTTCTATTATAAAAAGAGATGCATACATCATTAGAAGAGTAACATTATACACGCGCGACGCTGCGTCGTGCGTCTCAGTGGGAGAATCACTTTATACCTGGATTTTGTAAAAAAAATTTTTAACCTCAAAATTATGAACGGGTATTTCCTTTCCATTATGTGGGATGTACGCAGACTTATGTTTGATCGCAAATTTCCCGGGGACGAATTCCCCGCTGTAGTGGGCTCTGATGATCCAAAGAGGACTGCCGTCCCAACCCTCCTTGCCACCAGCGAACGCTCTTTGCGTATACGCAGCTGCACTCGATGGTGTTACTGTCATCCAGTCGATTGGATCTGAAATAATAAGAAATACAATTATAAATGTATAAGAATTAGCTGTGCCCGCGACGTCATTCGCGTGCCATTGATTAAACGACGATAAAAGTATACTAAAAGTTTTTGTGTGTTTGGTAACACTGCATTGTTTTTTTACAAAATGCTCAATATTACATTCCTACCTCTTATTAGCAAAATGTTGATTGTTAATAGCTGAACTAAAACCTCTAATTATTACAAAAATGAAAATTACATTTCTTGTCAGTGTAATCTGATTAATTGTTTTCATGGTGATAAACTAGAATTGATAAATCTCTGTTGTCGTTTTATTATTTTACAATGCCTAGAAATTTTAAAATTCGAAATGAAATTACATTTTTACGAAATATGTCACATAATACTCGGTCGGCATATTGATAACCACGGTTAAGCCCGCGCGGTACCTGTTCTGATAGGAATATCGAGATAAAAAGTAGCCTATGTCCTTTTTCAGGCTCTAGACTATCTGAGTACCTAATTTCAATTTAATCGGTTTAGTAGTTTTGGCGTGAAAGGAAGAATGACAGACAAACAGAGTTACTTTCGCATTTATAATATTAGTGTAGATCATAATTCATACTATACAATAACTTTTAAATTACTTATATACTCATATACTTAAATCATCACGCCTATAAAAAAAAATATTTTTATTAGTCCCACGTAATAGGGTGTGGTCCTCTTTTGTTGACAAATTATGTTATTCAAAATCATTGTAATATTTTAATTAAAATAGTAAAAATTACAATTGGCTTTTATATAACTATATAGGCTAAGATCACAGCTCTCTTTTTGCATCGAACCTGGCACATAAAAATCTGTCGCTTCCTTTTTCTCATTGACTTATTCACCTTGAAGTGAAATTGACCTGGCTTTCTCCAAAAAGTCTTCGATTTAATCAAGGTACGATCGCACAATATGAATAATAATACAGATTGCTAAAGACGACGATGACGGACTATATGATAGGCAATGATAGTTTTTTTAATGAAAAAAAAAAACAAAATTACTCCATCTCATTTGATGTTAAGTAAAATGGGGTTTCAGACACAAGGATGGCTGGCGTGGTAAAAAATTTTCGTATCATCCTTGTTGAAACCACTTGCTGTCAATGTGGGCACACCTGATTTCAAAGTTAGAGAACACACTGTGTCAGTGTCCAACACTCTAATTTTCTCTTGTCGCTCCTGTAAATATGTAGACAAAAGTCTATTAAATAATGATATATCCCGTTACTCGTGGTTTTTACTGCTGCCTCTTCAAAAATCCTCCTTCGTCATGGGCTGTGTCATGGGCCTGTAGAAGTAAACTTACCGACATAAAGCTGGCTTCTCACGATCGGTGAAATTGTGTATATAAATATACGGGTATATACGGATGGGCGTATATAATATGATCGGGGATCCGATCGGCTAATTTAGAACGTATTTATGCCAGTCAAGTCACAGCCTAAAACGTTATAGCCCATCCACACGCCATACACTCGTACTCGCGTTCCCTCGTGTCGCCTCGTGGAGTATTGGAAGGGCCGTACCGTCTTAGACTGATTTACATACATACCTACTTATAATCACGACTATCATCCCCTAAGGGTTAGCCAGAGACTAGGCAAAAGCACCGCTAAAGCAGTCCCCTGCCATCGTCCGCGCTTCACCAAGCATTGACTGCACTCAGCGTGACAGGTGGTGAGCCCGTACAAGCTATTGGAGGTTGTGCAGTTCTAAGTCCATTAGTCGCCTTTTACGACACCCAAGGGAAGAGATGGGTTGGTACTTGGTAGTATTCTTTTGATGAGCTTTACTATGATTTGGTTGTTGTAAATACGTTTTATTTTGCCGATGGGGCCCTGATAACTACAGCTACGATAGAAGAAAAGTAAGTACACAATATACCTGGTAGAGGTTGAGGGGCAGGCACTGGGGTGGGCATTGAAGTCCCTGCAGCTGGAGCTGGTTGATAGTAGTAGTTGTTCACTATGGTTGGATTGGAAGGTGGTCGCTGGTGTGGCCGTGGAGGGCGAGACGGTGGCGGGTATCCTGGCATTACGACTTGGGCAGGTACGTAAGTGATCTTGTGACCAGGTCGCGGGTGTCCATGAGGTGGTGGGTGTCCATGAGGTGGTGGGTGTCGGTGAGGTGGTGGGTGCCGGTCTGTTAAAACATTATGATTAGTTTTCAATGACTGTATTTTTAGAATGATTTTTTAGAATGAGCAAGACAGGCCGTAAAGCATTAGGCATAATAGAAACTTCTACAAAACATAAAATTTAAGTCATCATATACTTATATGCAAGTAAATACATAGTAATTTTATTGATAAGATATTTTATCAGATATGATTGGCGAGTTAAAGGAAGAACTTAGAACAATAGATAGTACCTACATACATTGTTATTCGAGGGATGAAAGCGAGTTATCTAGTCCCGAGGCAGGGTTTGGCGCTAATAGTAGAAGGACTAGATGAGTCGTTCACCCGAGGTAAAAACTGTGCTTTTCATTACGCATACGAAATAAAAATAGGTATGTAAGTGATATTCCCAAAGAAAGAACAATAAAAATAACAAAAACAAATCTAAACAATTTTTGCAAAACTATCATTTAAGGCACCATGGTGAAACTTGCTTAGTTTTTGGAACCAAAGGAATTTGCACAAACCGGTGACTAAAACCTAGTTTAGAATCCCATTTTTTGTTTATGGAACTCAATATGGTAGCGGTTTTTGTCTCATTTTGAACATGGTGGTTAATAGGGCCGATTCCGTTGTGTAAATTCTATATCTATCCTTCTCTTCTCCTTAAAGTTCGAGAAGGATAGATACACAATTTAGTTTAGTTTGTGTAGTTAAGTGTGATGTAAATTGTTAGAAAATACGTGATTCTATTCTCTGTACGAGTATACGTGGTACTACAAGATATTGAATCTTTGCGATATCGATAGTTGATAACGCCAGTGAGGATATTGCTTGCAAGTTGAAAAAAAAATTAATATAGAGAAATAATTATGTTTATCTTTTTTTTATAACAATAAGTTTGACACAAAGTTTGAAAAATGTGATACAAGTATTCCATTGGTGATACAAGGTATCTCATTTGGAAGAAAACAGGATATTCCTTAGTTTTTTGGTACGAGAAATATTTGGTAATAAGTCAGTATATTAAGAAACAGCCAATTAATGGCTACATTCACATGCGGTACTCCTAAAGAATGATCACAATGCACAAAAGTGCACAAATACAAAGCATACCTGGTAAACACCACGAAACTATGTAAAATTGTTAACATCTGAGGTAAGATATCTTATGTTTATAGTGCTAAAACTATTATATTAGAATTAAATGTACTTACGGGGCATATTGGCGCTAATTTACTTATATAATGTTATGATATTGAAGAAAGTCAACTATAACTCACGTCACTACACTTCAACAACGTATCGATAATATGATACGTAGGTATTGTTTTGAAGGCAATATCGTATCAGATAGCTAGTCTAGTGACAGATTAGATATGCACTTCGAATATGAATTTACATTAAATATAATAAAGTATTCATTCAATAGAAATACCAATATTGGTGTCAAATATTTAGTATTTAGTAGAAATTTAGTATTTAATACAGTAGCAGGGTCAGGTAAAGGTAAGATAGAATTCTTTTACTATTTTCTTAAACAAAGGAAGAGAAGGGATGTCCCTTATCGCTGACGGTAAGGCGTTCCACAGCTTCGCTGCATGAACAGCGAAGGAATCTGTAAAGAAGTCAGTGCGACAATGATTATAAGGCAATTTAAGAAGAGTGCGGAGATGTGATCTACAGGGCAGGTCTGAAGGACGCGCAAAGTCGAAGCGGTCACGGAGATACGGAGGATACGCTGGGTTACGCAAAATATTAAAAAAAGGAAAAGAATACGAGAGTTCCCACGAAGTCGGATAGAAAGCCATTTGAGTTGAGAGCGGAAATTGGAAACATAATCATATTTGCGTAAACCAAAGATAAAGCGGATACATAAATTTTGCAATCGTTCCAACTTGTTTAATAGCTCCTCGCTAATGTCCAGATAACAACAACAGATAACGCAACATTTAAGTGTCCAGGTACCCAACGCCATTCATCGGGTTTTGTCAGATCTAGTACTCTTATAGTTGATTCGAAACGAACTCATCTCTTTTAGGAGATTCATTCTGTATCCAATGCCAAACAGCATGTGAATCAGTCCAAAAGAAGCGTCTAACAATACGCAGGTCAAGCTCCTTTTCTATAGTTGTTCCAAGACGTGCGCCCATGAGGGCCGACTGAAGTTCCAAGCGAGAGGCACCGCAGTGATTATTAGAGGAGCTACTCTACTTGTAAATTACTAACATACATCGCTCATCCAAAAGAATAATGACATAATTACCAAAAAGTCGAAAATGAGTTTTTGATGCCATAACTTCATGTTTTGCACGTTTTATCTACGGTAAAAACGACAGAATGGTTGTTCCATTAGTTTCCGACAGAGAGAGTCACTGCCGTCATGGTGTTGGCCTATACTTCGAAAGGATACGCGGAAACATCGACAAAGTTTATAAAATGTAGACAGATTTGTAAAAATAAAACTAAAATTGAATAAAATGTTGTTTAAATTCATGATTTATTTCCATATCCAAACCTAGTTTAATGTATAATTGTATTATTTGATGTATAAAATGTCATAAATGTACGTCTGGTTTGTTTTATTTCGTTTTTTCAAATAGTTATCTTAAGTTTTCTCGCAAACTTTTTATGTTATATTATTGGTAGTAAACTAACACAACATAACTATTAAAATATATCAATAGAATGATTGGAAATACACAATATTTTCGATGTCAAACTTTTAAAACGCTCTCCTGAAAAATCGCAAAAACGTAATTACGTCGTTATTCTTTTGGATGAGCGACATATTATTCTTCATACTCCTGGGGCTGCAGTCTCGACATACATAACGATCGATACGATTTCCTATCGATCGTTAAGTTTAGCGAAAAAAATTGCTTGCCGTATCGACACTATCGTAAAATGCAAGTCTCTACTGATCAAATATCGTGCACAATCGTTATAAACGCTGTCGTTATGATATCGAAAAACTGTATTCATAGTGCGAACTTGATAAGTAAGAAAAAAGCAAGTTATTGCCAGTAAAAAAAAATACAAGGTAAATATGGAAAGGATATTTTATCAAAATGGTTATATCTAGGTATTTATTACATAATTTACATATTTTTATTGTTCGTTTATTGGATATAGATCTATAATCTCCAAGAGTTACAGTGGTCTATTTTTATTTAGCTTAATTTATTTACATGCCGATGTAATTGGTGAAAAATAAATTATTAAGATGGTCACAGTCATAAATCTGGGTCACATATCTAAAACAAAGTAACATAAATAATATTTTATTTTTATATAAAAGTCCAGAAGAACACATGTATGAAGGTTAACTTACAGCTTGCACATTTAGTGAATAACCCTCATGATGACCACTCACATATGCTTCTTCATGGACCCTAGGAGCTAAAATTTTGACATGGGTGCAGTCTATTGCCCCAACTGTGTCTGGGAATGGATGTGGAGCATTTGCAAATTTTTCTTGGTTCTTTGCCGCTCAGTTGTAGTCATTGCGAATTTTATATATTTCCTAAGTAAATGACTGTTTATAGCCATGGTCACTCGACGGATCACACGACTCACTGATTTTTGGCTCATACTGCTACCCCATTGCAGACCAATTGGCATTTGGTAGCATCCAGAGGCATAAAATCGCAGTGCCGTTAATATCTAAAATATGCAATGGATATATTAACATTGACAAAGATGGTTTAGCTAGGTAACTAGCTTGATGGTATGTAAGCTAGTTTAGTTAAAAATCCACTTTGTATCCAACTGACCTGCGTTTCCGTAGAAAGTCCGTAAGGCCGTTGTCTTTGAAGGGTGGGCCGTAAAACTTCAGTTAGTTCAATGAACATTGCTTTTGATACTCTGTATCTATGCAAGAAATCATTTTCTTCCAGAAGAAAAGGGTTTTGTTCATCTCTTCTACGACGCGCACTTTGCCGCCGGTTAACAACATTGCGACGATACTCCAATTGGAACAAATCCCAATCTAAATATGCTTCGGCCATTGAAAAATTGAGGTCACTGGGATGAGTAATTTGAAAAATATCACTTTTTGATTATTTAAATTTTTATCGACAGCGATTTTCTACATATCGAGCTGTCACAAAGGCTCGATAAGTTATCAATAGAAATCGTTATTTTGACATTTGTTTTCGTTATGGTATCGAAAACAAATGTCAAAATAACGATTTCTATTGATAACTTATCGAGCCTTTGTGACTGCTCGATATGTAGAAAATCGCTGTCGATAAAAATTTAAATAATCAAAAAGTGATATTTTTCAAATTACTCATCCCAGTGACCTCAATTTTTCAATGGCAGAAGCAAATTTAGCTTGGGATTTGTTCCAATTGGAGTATCGTCGCAATGTTGTTAACCAGCGGCAAAATGCGCGTCGTAGAAGAGATGAACAAAACCCTTTTCTTCTGGAAGAAAATGGTTTTTTGCATAGATACAGAGTATCAAAAGCAATGTTCATTGAACTAACTGAAGTTTTACGGCCCACCCTTCAAAGACAACGGCCTTACGGACTTTCTACGGAAACGCAGGTCAGTTGGATACAAAGTGGATTTTTAACTAAACTAGCTTACATACCATCAAGCTAGTTACCTAGCTAAACCATCTTTGACAATGTTAATATATCCATTGAATGTTTCAGATATTAACGGCACTGCGATTTTATGCCCCTGGATGCTACCAAATGCCAATTGGTCTGCAATGGGGTAGCAGTATGAGCCAAAAATCAGTGAGTCGTGTGATCCGTCGAGTGATCATGGCTATAAACAGTCATTTACTTAGGAAATATATAAAATTCCCAATGACTACAACTGAGCGGCAAAGAACCAAGCAAAAATTTGCAAATGCTCCACATCCATTCCCAGACACAGTTGGGGCAATAGACTGCACCCATGTCAAAATTTTAGCTCCTAGGGTCCATGAAGAAGCATATGTGAGTGGTCATCATGAGGGTCATTCACTAAATGTGCAAGCTGTAAGTTAACCTTCATACATGTGTTCTTCTGGACTTTTATTTAAAAATGAAATATCATTTATGTTACTTTGTTTTAGATTTGTGACCCAGATTTATGACTGTGACCATCTTAATAATTTATTTTTCACCAATTACATCAGCATGTAAATAAATTAAGCTAAATAAAAATAGACTACTGTAACTCTTGGAGATTATAGATCTATATCCAATAAACGAACAATAAAAATATGTAAATTATGTAATAAATACCTAGATATAACCATTTTGATAAAATATCCTTTCCATATTTACCTTGTATTGTTTTTAACTGGCAATAACTTGCTTTTTCTCACTTATCAAGTTCGCACTATGAATACAGTTTTTCGATATCATAACGACAGCGTTTATAACGATTGTGCACGATATTTGATCAGTAGAGACTTGCATTTTACGATAGTGTCGATACGGCAAGCAATTTTTTTCGCTAAACTTAACGATCGATAGGAAATCGTATCGATCGTTATGTATGTCGAGACTGCAGGTCCTGGACAGGTTATAGCATACTTTTCATCACGCTACGATCAATAGGTGCAGAACAGTGAAGGAGAATGTTCGGAAAACGGGAGAAGTTACTCCGTTTTTAAGCTTCCGTCGCGTGTGCAGCCTTAATGGTTACAGCTACACAGAAATCATGTATGACGGAAATGTTCTCCTTAAAATTATATAAAAAATATCCCAGAACAGCATATGTTTATCTTTTATCCGACCTCCGTGGTCGAGTGGTCTGTATGCCGGTCTTAAGGCGTCGCCATCTCGAGAGGTTCTGGGTTCGATCCCCGGTGGGGGCAAATGTTTGGGTGATGAATTTTCAAGCATTTGTTCTCAAGTCTTGGATGTTTATATATATTTATATATATTCAGGATATTTATATGTATTTATCTATTAAATATATTTATCCGTCATCTAGTGTCCGTAACACAAACAGCATTAGTTGCTTAAAATCTGTCTGTTTTTCCGTTTGTCTGTTTGTACGGGCCTATCTCCGAGATGGCTGAACCGATTTCAATGAAATTTTGCATGGTGATACCTAATATCCTTGGTCAACATCTAAGGGACTTTTTAATCCGAAAAGTAAAGGGTTGGATGGTATAAAAACCGTAGTAACCGCGGACGAAGTCACTGGCAACAGCTAGTTTGTAAAAAAATACTAAAGATAAAAAAGGATAAGAGAAATCAATTTAAGAAAATGATGTTTTAGTTACATAAAATTAATACTATATTCGTATATAAATATGAGTTTTCCATGAACAAAGTAAAGCGTGCAATGATTTAATTGGTTTACGTGCAGTAACTATACAGGTATGCATTCATATTAATGGAGGAATTAAAATCTGTCACGAACCTACATTAGGCTAAAACAACAATAAATAGTAAGGAAGATAATACCTTGATGCACAGCAGGGTTTTCAATTGGGTTAAATTCACATTTTACATTCAAGGGTTAGCACCTAATCCTGAGGCAAATATATGGGCAAATCCTGGGTTAGGCGCTAACTCGCGATTGTGCAATTAGGCCTAAGCATATTTATTATTTATTTATTTAACAATTTATTGCACACATAAAAAAACACAATAAGCAATACAAAAAAAAGATAGGTAATTGAGTACAAAAGGTAGGGCTTATTCCTAATAGAAATGTCTTTCAACCCACCTGCGAAGGAAAAATGCTGAGGAGTAAACTGAGTCGCGTGTACTTAACAATATATACATATGAAATAATAAATGAAATAATATATATAAATATAAAATAAATATCAACTTATAACTTTGACCATAACAACTTTGACGGCGTAATCTATAATCCCACCAAAAACATTCTGTAAAAAACTAGCCATGTCTCGATGGAGCTGCTTTTTTATCTCTAAAAAGTAATGAAATCTAGACAAAGTCGTGCCAAGTCTAAAGGTTCCTTACTGAGATTTCTTTATTATTATAGTTAATGTTGTGAGACTTGGCCGTTGAAGGGTACACAAGGGTACAAAACCAGGTGCTCCATGACACCATTGCACCAATCTGTCGCCAGAACCGCTACCCATTGACGATGGAAAATTGCCACTTGGAAAACGTTGATTCACCAGTCAAGTGCCCCCCGATAACTACCCTCACCTCATAAGTCTCTTAAGATCTCTATGTAACACAGCAAGCCTTTTTTTTACAGAGTCTCAGGAGGTTCGGAACCTTCCGACGGGGGAAAGGGTGGTGAATCCTGCATTAGATACCTTACCCCGGCTGCCAGGTTATGTCGGACTAAGCACCACCTGTGTGCTATACGGCCATACGGCCTTGGTACAGGATAACCTGAATACGCCCTCATTTTCAGGAAAGGAAGCGGTGCGGCGCCTGCATTGAAATGAAATTATATTCAATTAAATGCTTTATTTATAATTACAACAAGTAGTTAAACATTAGAAAATTAAAAAACAAATTATACAATTCTATTTGTTCACCTCTACATTTTATTCTACCTGTCCACTGCCGAGAGGTCTTGTCAAGAGAAGATACAGGCAAAAAAATCTGCAAGGGTTCCATCCTCCCTTTACATAAAATTGTCGTGCCTATTCGAATCTGTGTTCGAATCGAACCGACACTTGAATAGAATCGAAGTAAAATTTAATGAAATGTATAATCAAATACACTACAATGACAATTCTGTTGACACATTAGCTTGCAGTAGTGCGTATAAACATTCTTTACCTCATAAACATGGTTCTTTTGTGTTCATATATTTATTGTATGTATATATTGTATTTATGTACTTGTAGATTATGTATTGTATTTTATATAAGTATATATATTAGGTTGGGGAAAAAGTCTTTTCGCATTATAGTATGTATAAACTTGTAATAAAATCTCTTTGGCTATACTATTTGTATCTGGCTGGTTTTGGTATCATTGAAAGTTTAAATTTTAAAGAACATAATTCCAAATTCAAATTAGGAAAATGTGTGATTTTCATTGGTTTTCGTACCGCCAAGATGAGTGAATCTAATGAAGAAATTCGATACATTTTAAAATTTTACTACAAAAAAGGTAAAAATGCAACGCAAGCCGCGAAAAAAAGTGGATCACGTACGACAAGAACGTGCGAAAAAGGTCGTGGTCAAAGGCCGGTCAGGCTTCACAGACTGTGGCGAAACCCGGGTTAACTCGCAACAAGGTTGCTGTGTGTGTGGTGGGATTGGAAGGGCATTATTCATTATGAGCTGTTACCACCAGGCAGGACCATCGATTCTGAACTCTACTGCGAACAACTGATGATATTAAAGCAAGAAGTTGAGAGAAAGCGGCCGGAATTAATCAACAGAAGGGGTGTGGTTTTTCATCATGATAACGCTAGACCTCACACATCATTAGCCACTCAGCAAAAATTAAGAGAGTTTGGCTGGGAGGTGTTAATGCATCCGCCGTATAGTCCTGACCATGCACCTTCAGATTTCCACCTGTTTCGGTCTCTTGAGAATTCTTTAGGCAGTGTCAGGTTAACATCACGAGAGGACTGCCAAAACCACTTGTCGCGGTATTTTGACCAGAAGTCCCAAAATTTCTATAGCAATGGGATCATGTCCCTACCTACAAGATGGCAAAAAGTTATCGAACAAAATGGTACCTACATACTTTAGTTAAATGTAAATAAACTATATTAAAAAATGTTTTGAATTTTCTTAAAAAATGCGAAGAAACTTTTTCCCCAACCTATTATTATATATTAATATAATATGTTAAGTATATATAGTATTTAATATATTAATAGTGTACACGCGACAATTATGTTTCATGCCATAATGTCTCCTATCGCAGGTGGGCTGGTAGAGATTTCTTTAGGAATAAGCCACACCCTTTGTACTTTCTATTTTATTTATGTGTTGTTTCTGTTTAATTGTTGTGTACAATAAACTATTAAATAAATAAATTAATAAAAATAAGTATTGATAATAGGGGTTAAAGTATGAAATTGCTGTTTTTTTCTCTCTTAGTATTTTGTCTGTAACTATAAGTTTTAGAGTATATTAAAAATATAATTACCCCCTTTTAAAATAGACCATATTTTTGAGCTCTTTTGATTTGTTTTGATAATTTGTTGTAAGGTTAATTGTGTTGAAATTGGACACGGAGACAACTCTTTTTAAGTGCCTCCCAAATACATCATTTGATTTGCATTCACTTAAAAATGATAAATAATTATTATGAAGAGTGATATCACACATATTGCTAAAGCTTGTCTAATGATACATACCAACAATTATAATCTCTACATATGTCGTTCTGGAAAAACCTGAAAAAATTTTAGTATGGAAAATGCAGACTTCCCCAAAATCTCCATACAAAACGGCAATTTCATACGTTAACCCCTTATATATGACTGAGTATATATATATAGATTTCGGAATCTTTTGATACGATTCGATTGGTTTTTTCAATTCAAATTGAATAAACCGTAACAATGTTAATTTTGAAGTGATATAAAATCTATATAAAAGATATATTTATATAGGTATATAAAGAAACTGAAAACATAAGGCAGATAAACGACGTTATTGTATCAAGCGCCTACATTTAGTTTGTGAAAATCATTAATGTTCTAAAGGTGCGGTAGACATATTTTGCTCGTGTCTAATTATGCGGAGCTGTTATCATCTTAGGGCCCGACTCAAATAGCTGCTAGATAGTGTTGAAAAAACATTAAGGGCGAATTTGACCAAATTCTGTGTCACTATACGCGGATGTAGACACCAGTAAATGCTTAAACTGCATTGGTCGAATCCGCTGTAATGGCGAAGTCCTGTGTACCAAGAATTTTGTACTCTATATGGATGCCAAACTCCCATGCAATAGCATGGAGCAATGTTCTGTCTCGATCAATAGATGTTCCCTCTCACTCTATCACTATTAATGAATGAAGGCTGTCCGTGGGATATCCTCTTCCTCTCTTTCTATCCATAGTTTCTGTCTCACCTGTCATATTTACGCCATTTTGACACCTAGACTGAATATTTTAAATTAAAATTATTTTTAATTAAAATAATAAATAATAATATTTTAATAAAAAAATATAAAACTGGTGATGACGTGCGTTGTTTTATATTGTGTAAGTGAGTGATATCCTGGATGTACCTTATCATTTCACAGGTGAGTCAAAAATCACATATTAAATAAGAATATTTGTTAGAGAAATGTGTGTGTATTTTTGTGTGACGACATTAGTACTAATAGAAAGCTTTACTACGAAATGACAAACTCATTCATTAAAGTGATAGAATGAGAGGGAACACCTACTGATCGAAACAGAACATTGCCTCATGCTATTGTATGGGAGTTTGGCATCCATCATACAGTACAATATTTTTGCTGTGTACGGCTATCTGACAGCTGAATCATTTCTGTTACTATATTACTACACCAGTGTAGCTTATCGATATTTGGTCAAATTCGCCCTTAGTGGCATAACTATAATAGTTAGACATAAACTGTCGCGACACTTTTTGTAAACAATGATGTGTTCTGCAAAGTAGTATTACATTACTTTATTCTAACATCAATGATTTTCGCGGAGTAAAGAAGATTTTCCGCCAATATTACCACAAACAAAGAATTTGCCCTAAGTGTTCTTTTGAACCGACATCAAAAATAAAAGGAAAGAAAGGAGGAAAGACATGTAAAGGATTTGATTATAGTTTTTATTTACAATGTTCATGTGTATTTCGCTCATTCAAAAGTAATATTTTTTTTTAAATAATAGGTTGGGGAAAAAGTTTCTTCGCATTTTTTAAGAAAATTTAAAACATTTTTTAATATAGTTTATTTACATTTAACTAAAGTATGTAGGTACCATTTTGTTCGATAACTTTTTGCCATCTTGTAGGTAGGGACATGATCCCATTGCTATAGAAATTTTGGGACTTCTGGTCAAAATACCGCGACAAGTGGTTTTGGCAGTCCTCTCGTGATGTTAACCTGACACTGCCTAAAGAATTCTCAAGAGACCGAAACAGGTGGAAATCTGAAGGTGCATGGTCAGGACTATACGGCGGATGCATTAACACCTCCCAGCCAAACTCTCTTAATTTTTGCTGAGTGGCTAATGATGTGTGAGGTCTAGCGTTATCATGATGAAAAACCACACCCCTTCTGTTGATTAATTCCGGCCGCTTTCTCTCAACTTCTTGCTTTAATATCATCAGTTGTTCGCAGTAGAGTTCAGAATCGATGGTCCTGCCTGGTGGTAACAGCTCATAATGAATAATGCCCTTCCAATCCCACCACACACACAGCAACCTTGTTGCGAGTTAACCCGGGTTTCGCCACAGTCTGTGAAGCCTGACCGGCCTTTGACCACGACCTTTTTCGCACGTTCTTGTCGTACGTGATCCACTTTTTTTCGCGGCTTGCGTTGCATTTTTACCTTTTTTGTAGTAAAATTTTAAAATGTATCGAATTTCTTCATTAGATTCACTCATCTTGGCGGTACGAAAACCAATGAAAATCACACATTTTCCTAATTTGAATTTGGAATTATGTTCTTTAAAATTTAAACTTTCAATGATACCAAAACCAGCCAGATACAAATAGTATAGCCAAAGAGATTTTATTACAAGTTTATACATACTATAATGCGAAAAGACTTTTTCCCAACCTAATATATCAAAAGGTAAGTATGGGTTCAATTGAGTAGTTATACTTCAAATTATTGACTCTAGGTTTAACAAAAACAAATAAAACCACTTAAAAGAGCGTACTGAAAAGTTATTTCTGTGTCTACCACCAAAAGAACAGCGAAGGATTATGTGGGTAAATTTGGCCCAGTTTTTCTCGTCTCCAGTAAAATTTGTGTTTCTAGACTTATGCCATTTTTCTACTTTGGGGAACAAAATTGTGATATGTGTTGAACAGTACTTTAGTACTACATATTCGACGACCTCCCTGATCGAGTCGTCTGTATGCCGGTCTCAAGGCGTCGCCATATGTGGTTCTAGGTTCGATCCCCGGTGGGGGCAAATGTTTGGGTGATGAATTTCAGGCATTTGTTCTCCAGACTTTGATGTTTATATGTTTTTATATATAAAAATTCAACAAATAGAAACATACATATAAATTTCTTCATCTAGTGTCATCTAGTGTCCGTAACACAAGCAGCATTAGATGCTTAAATGGGGCTGGTTGATAGATGTGAATGTTCGAAGATATTTATTTATTTATTTATATATTCTTCGCAAATCTTTCTGTGTGCAATGGAGGTGAATTACAAGCTTGGGTGCGTGCGTTCCGGAGCGCACGTATGGCGGTACTGCACTCTCGTTCACTCTGGTACTGATCCCAAAGAAAGACACGTTCAGTCGTGGAAGTTCGCGATCGACCAGTAGTGTTTAGAAAGCATAGCAAAGGAAAAGGCCAAGAGCTTACCATATTAAAAAGGTACTATTTCATAATATATTTCAGATTAAACAGTTATCTCACATGAATAAAATATCTGTTATTTGTATTTTCTAACTTCCTTTTTTGTTGATTTAATTAAAGCCTTAATTATATTTCCTTTAAGACTCACTTCCTAAAACTCTACTTACTAGCGCAAATTCTTCTATCGCACCATACAGCAGCAAATCAAGAAAATAATATTTAGGACCTGCTTTTGCCCGCGACTTCGTCCGCGTGGAATAGTTACTGATAGATTTATTTGAATTGGAACAGTGGCCTTAATTGGTAGAATTGAAAATGTACTCCTACTCTATTATTAGAAGCAAAGTTCATAGTGGCAAAAATTTGTACTTAATTTTTCTGAGAGGCGTTATTAAAATTTTTAACATTATTCCTCATGACACCCGTTCCCATGAGGGTATTGGGATAAAAGGTTGCCTTTCCTTCCTTTCTCAGGCTCAAGACTATCTGTGTAGCAAATTTCGGTTAAATTGGTTCAGTAGTTTGGACGTGCAAGGGAGACAGACAGAGCTAGTTTCGCATTTATAATATTAGTATGGATTCACATTATGTTTAACATCAGTTACAAGAAAGAAAAGTCTGAACTGAATTTCTACATTTTATTAAAAAAAAAAATATACTTTTTGTTTTTTATTACAAGTACAAAATCCCGGAGGTTTGGTTAGACATTTGGTAATATATTTAAGCCTTTACAGGTTTTGGTACAGTTGGTTGGTGGTAGTAGTTGGTTGTGTTTGAGGGTTGCTGGGGGGCTATCGGCATAACTGGAGCTGGTACGAAACTCCTCACACCAGGGCGGGTCGGCGGGCGGATCCCTCCGAATTGTGATGGCATGTCTGAAAACATCGAGAAATTTTAATTAAGGAAATATAATCATATTATGTGGGGTTTACCTTATTGCTACTATATATTAGGTCCTTACCTATGAAATTGGTGTTTTGTATGGAGACATTGGGGTTGTCTGCATTTTACATACTAACATTTTATCAGTTTTCTTCACAACGACAAATCCAGAGATAATAATATTTGGCATGTATCATTAGACAAGCTTTAGTAATATGTGTTATATCACACTTCATAAAAATTATTTATCGTTTTTAAGTGAATGCAAATAAAATGATGTATTCGGGAGGCACTTAAAAAGAGTTGTCTCCGTGTCCAATTTTAACACAATTAAACTTACAACAAATTATCAAAACAAATCAAAAGAACTCAAAAATATAGTCTATTTTTAGACGAGGTAATTATTTTTTAGGAATACTCTGAATCTTAATAGTTACAGACAAAATACTAAGAGATAAAAAAAAACACCAATTTCATAGGTAAGGACCCAATATATAGTTGTACTATATATGTAGTTCATAGCTATGGAGTCAACTGTCACCAGAAGTATTCTCAATACAATACCACCTTAACAAATTTAAAAAGAGAGTGTATCCCTCCTTAAGGGTCATCAACGCATCTACAACTCCTCCGGTGTTGTAGATGTCTATGGGCGGCGGTAATCACAAAAAGAACCTTCATTACCTTCATTATTGCATTGAATATTATTATAATTTTTGTAATTTGAAACTGCTTCGAAGTTCGAAACATAAATGAAAATTGTCCTCAGCCTATATAATATACGTCCCACTTCCTCATGAAAAAACACGTGATGAGTATGGCCCGTAACACCTCCACGCTGGACCAATGCGGGTTGGAGGGATAAATAAATGAAAATAAAAAGTAAAAGTGTAATGAAAATTATAATTCATACTAATAAAATTATAATTGGAGATATAGAACTTAAATTGAAACAACATTGTAAGTATGTATTTAGTTAAAAAACTGCATTAATTCGGTAGATATAGAAACGTTAAGCTTGAGACATCTTTAGATTATTTTATTATAATAATGATTTTAAAGAATATGTAACTACTTAATTACAGTTTTAAGTATAGGGAGAAACAGATAATTACTTACACGGCATCTTTCTTGTAGATACAAAATATATTTAAAACAATAAAATAATGATACGCCTTACTTCTCTCCAACTCTGAACGTTTGGAACGTAACAAAAAAATATTTTGTGACCAACATCATATAAGTTCAACTATATATATAGTAGCAATAAGATAAGATAAAAGCCTATTAAGATTTAAAATTGTTTTTCATTTCAAGTACTTATGTCCAGAAAAACATAAATAGATAATAGTTGTTTCAAGGTATGAACCACCTTGAAGTCACAATTATTTGGGTCATTTATATGTATATTAGCTGCGCCCGCGACGTCGCTCGCGTGGCTATTGATTTAATGCTGATAAAATTTAACAAAAAGTTTTTGTGTGTTTTTTAACACTGCACATTTTTTTACAAAGTGCTCAACATTACATTCTACAAAATGTTGATTCTTAATAGTTGAACTAAAACCTCTAATTATTAAAATAATAAAAATAAATTTTCTTGTCAGTGTCATCTGATTAATTGTTGTCATGGTGATAAATCTCCGTTGTCGTGTCATTATTTTGCAATGCCGAGAAATTTTAAAATTCGAAATGAAATTACATTTCGATGGCATATATCATATTATTATAATACTCGGTCAAGCAGATATTGATAACTACGGTTACATCCGCGCGGTACCCGTTCCCATGGAAATATCAGGATAAAAAGTATATTATTATATTATTTTTTCCTTTCTCAGGCTCTAGACTATCTGTGTACCAAATTTCAATTGAATCGGTTTCGTAGTTTTGACGTGAAATCAAGACAGAGTTACTTTCGCATTTATAATATTAGTATGGATCGTTCAGTAACGAAACATTTTCAAATATTTTTTATAATACTCAGTGCATCTTTGTCGTCAATGGAGGCTGCTCCATTAGTCTACTGTTGGACATAGGTCTCTCCTAATGTGCGCCGAGCGTTTTATAATATAGAACAAGTACCGAAAAATGACTTTGATGTTGACCGTTAGCCAACCAGCGCCTAGCTTTTGATTTGCATTCACTTAAAAATTGCATTCTCATTCGTAATCGGTGGCCGCCGATTGGCTTTCCAGTCTTCCTCATTGGTGCCACGTCACTATCCCATGCACAGTTCCACGTAACGGTCACACCCACTCAACACCAAAGATAAATGCCGCCTCTTATAATATTAATTTACGGTGTGCCCATGTCCGTAAACTCTTTATTTTGGATTATTAACTGTAGTGTTGTTATGGTCGACTAACGAAAGAAATTGAGTACTTAACTACAGTGTAACAATTATTCATATCATCAGAATCAATCTCAACTTTAACTTCAATCACTTACCTTACTGCTATCAAAAAAGCGTTGAATCATAAATTAGGTGTATGTATACAGTATGTGAAATTACTGGAAATGCATTTTTAATAAATGGCTTAGTCAACTAATTCAAGTTTAATTACAGCCTTTGGTTCTTTTCTAATAAAATCGATGTAATGTATTGTGGAATTTAATATTCTTATTCATTGTGTACATGCGAAACAGAGACAATGTTTTACTATTATTTTCGAATATTTTTTTGGATTTCTATATTATTTGGTTCAATGAAACCATTAAGTACTCGATCGGGAAGAGTTTTTCATTTAACTTACTGGAAAAGATTGTGGGCAATTGTGATCATAAACGGTTTTATAGCTCAATACGTACTTACCGTGAAGGATTTTAAACTTGATGTCAGAAGGAATCTTGATCAGATATCTGATTTAAACGACGTTATTTTATGTACTTGTATTATTCTAACTGAATTTGTAAAAGGGAATGATAAATGCATTAAGCTCTACGAAACGGTCAACACCGTATTTAACAGCCTCAAAATAAGTAACAAGAACTTAAAAATGATCAGTGTTAAGATCCTAGTTTGGTATTTTGTTCCTATTGTCATGTTTATCACTTCAATTGTATTAGAAATCGTCATAAGTGGGGTACCTTTGACATTACCGACGAAGATACCAACATTCTTCACAATTTTCCACATAACATTTCACTTATATCTGATATTGATAATTTTAAAAATAATTAATCACCATTTGTGTAATATGTCAATGTTTAAGAGAAACGCTGTAGAAGGTGATACAAACACTAATAAGTTCATGTATTTGGTGAACATAAATAAAGGATTTATATATAGTGACCATTTGATTCATACACGTGATATAAAGTTTTTGAGCAGAATCTATGACGATATCAATGTTTGTGTCAAGCTTTTAGAATCTTATCACGGACTTCAGGTAGTTTGCTATGTACGAGATTGAATAAAAAATAAAACATTTATTTTATTTTATATCTGTACTAATGATAATTTTGATCTAGAAATTGCCTTGTACTTGATATAATTAAAGATTGCCAGCCCTAAAAAACTGTTGATAATAAATATACTCTTTATTTCATCAGATTCTGCTAATTATATGGCAGCTGTTTTCGAATACCGTCGCAGGAGTTTCTTGGTTAGTCTGGAAACAGGTATGAATTCCTTTTCGTTAACTATTTGCTGGTTGTGCAATTTTATTGGGAGATCATCTCGCCCAATTTGCTTTTCTTCATTTATCGCTTGACCAAATATGATAGAAAAGCATTGTTTGCTTACACACAAGGAATAATCTTGTTTCAATAAGCGTTATAAAAAAATAAACCTGATAATGATTGTGTTTTAAAATGAATAAGATAACTTGCATAGAAACATAAGATAGCATGGGACAACAATCTCGCCCCTTTTTCTGCTAGTATCTAATATTTAGAAGTATATTCTTTACCGAATAGTTGATTCCTGATTTCAATCCTTAATATTTTATATTCATGCGTAACTTTAAAAGTCTAAGTTAAATACAATATGTTCAAAAATTTATCAGTAATCAACTAATCCAATAAAAATGATATCTAATAAGTTAAAAACTTTCGTCTAGAATAGATTACAGTCTAATAGATTGAGTATCTAATCTATGTAACAATACGGATAAATGAAAGTAATAATAATGATAATAGTTTATTTGTGACACAGAGTCAACCTTAGTACTATGTTAAATACTAATTAAGACACCAAATGGGCTCCCTATTTAGTGTCTCGATTACTCAGTAGGTACCTTTGTGTAGGATATCGCAGGAATCCGACGTTGGCCTTCCATGGTCACCTAAGTTTTCACTACTACTACGCGAAATTAAAGCTAATACGGTAGGCTATGTTCTTTGTCGGATCAAATCATTCCTAATACGGTCCATCAGATTTACTTCGAGCATCGCCCTTTCCATAGCTTGCTGAGCGACTTTAAACTGGTGGACTAGTCGAACCGTGAGTGTCCACGTCTCGGCACCGTAGGTCACAACTGGGAGGACGCACTGGTCGAAGACTTTTGTCTTGAGACATTGGAAGATGTCCGGTCCCGGATCAAAGTGTTCGTTGATCATGACCTTGGTTTTATCCAAGTTCATCCGGAGACCGATGCGTTGGGATGATTCAGTCAAGCTGTTCACCATCTCTTAAAGGCCACGACTTGGCAAACGCAATGTGGGACGCCCTGTGACAAGATGGGGTGACGATATTCGTAGGTTGGCTGGAGTAGACTGGATAAGAACGGCCGAAGATCGAGAGTAGTGGCATGCATTAGGGGAGACCTATGTCTAGCAGTGGACGAGCAGAGGTTGTTGATGATGGTCTATTTTCCCTCGCACACAGCATATCTAAATATCATAGCTCTAGTGGAATGGCGTCACTAATAATTCGTGAACTGAATAGAAATTGCGTTCAGTAAACCACTTGTGAGTAATGTGAGAGATTTTATAAAATCTTGAATTCTTGACACTCTGTTTCAGTCGCAACATACATGGTTGGTGATAGTTAAGTTTACTCTGCCTTTCATATGGTGTTTGATGGGATGCTATGTTGATGATCAAATAAATAAGGAGGTGGAGCTCACTAATAATATAATTGTCAAACACATTATTGACTATCGTTGCGGTATGTATGGGTGATATGACCGTACATTTAAATATATACAAATCAAAGTTTTCTATATTTTAACGTAGCATTTGTAATAAGTTAATTAAACATGAATTTTATTATTTTCATCAATTTGCCTTACTTTGCCAAAAAATATGTTTCGATATTCACACATCAGGTAACCCAAATCAGGCACCTAATGCCGTTTGTGTTACTAGATAACGGATAAATATTCACAATGGTTATATATTCAAATGTCCTTAATATCTTCTTGATCTGTAGACCAGTTAACTTTTATATTTCTGTTGAAATATAGAATACGTGTTTTATGTAACCATGGCAACTGAATAACACTAATGTCTGTTCTACTAAATTGCTATAACGTGTTTGTTCTTTGTATCTGTTTATTAAATTCTTTTACTCAGTTTATCTTGTATTTATCTGGACTTCCACTACACATTAACCCTCACAAAGGTTATGGGCCCAGCACGCTTCCACTGCGCATTAACCCTCACAATTTCTATTTTATATTACTCAAATTGTAGATGTCAAGTTTTATATAAAAATTCGAGGAGCTCGGTGGCGTAGTGCTCTGTATGCTTTGGCTTTCCATCGAAATAAAAGCTGCTTTCGCCATGGTCAGGACGCGTATGGTCCCGGTCACTCTTGCGACCGTTTCTACCAAACCGTATTGGACCAGCGTGGTGGTGTTACGGCTCCTCCTTATGCGTTTCTGCATGAGGAAGACCTGTGCCTAGCTTTGGGATATATATAGGCTGCGGACGGTGTAAAAATATTTTAATAATCATATTTTTATTTCAGATCAACTGACAAAGAATACGCTGTTGAATTTCAAGCAGCTGGTAAACACAGAGCGTTTGCAGTTCACAGTCTACAGCCTCTTTAAACTGAACTATTCTATGATACTCAGCACTATAGTGAACATTATTACATATAGTATTATCCTAGTACAATTATTTATGTAGGACAGTTAAATTTCTTCATCCAGTCCACTTAAGACTTGCTAATACGATAGCGGATAGGTTTCGTTTCGCTTCAAATTCATGTGTTTGTAGGACATTTTTGTGTTATTAATAACATTTGCTATGTAAAACTTGTCTATATAATATAACTAAACATTTCTGGTGTAGATTCTTATTATCTATTTTCCTACGTACCTCAATAATTGCGGGATTTTACTATCGAGATTTTTATATGCAAAAAAATAAAGTTAAATCTTATATATAGCACAAATTATACTCAATTTCTGACTATACTATATAATAAGTTCCTATCAGTTTTAGAAACTAATATCGTGTAAGATATTATTTTGTATGATGAATTTTATGATGCCTGTCTATAATTTCCTTCGCCTTGAAATAAGCCATACCTAGAATCCTGTGTCGCATATTGCCTAGTAATTAGAACATTGCATTTACATAGAATGTGTTTCGTGCTATCATTGTTTTCATTGTACATTCTACAGGTGCAGTTTTGCCCATTGTGTATGGGTGCTTTTCCGTCGAAGAATGGCAAATAAGGGCACCTATGAGAGAGCGGATATGAATTCTTCTAATGCTCCCAAAGTTTATTAGGTACCCTGTGTGTGAAGACCCTAAGAATTTCCTCGAATGTGTCAATTTTGTTAAAGATTCCCAGGTTATATGTCGGTAGGTACTATCCAAGGAACCTAACTATGTGTGTTTTATAAAAGTTAAAAAATCTGGTTTATCTATGTTACCTCTTCATCGTTATTTATCCTTATCATCAGAAACTTACTTGAATCTTCTTAGCAACTTTAATTTGTATGAAATCTTTTAAAAACGTAGTTGTCGATCTTTCAAAATGAGGCAAAAAAACACCCACCTTAATCCAATAACTATTGTATTATCTCGTGTTTTCATCCAATTGTCATACAAACCGTAGCTATTTTATTGCCAATTTCTTATGACCTATCTAGTTTGCTTGCACTGTTATTTTTTCCTGATCCTCATCGGTATTTTGTCATCACTCACGTAGTTGGGTGTGTCATTTCCATAGAGATTTTAACGTAATAAAACAATTATCTTTATTAATTTTTTTAACATTTATATTCCACAAAACAATGTAATATTAAAAGTAATGAAATCAATAATGAAATCTACAGAAAACATATTTTATACGGTAATTATTTTAATAAGAAAAAGGAAAAAATAAAATAATTACTTCACTACTAATCATCAATTTACGTACTAACTTCCATATGCAAATTAAAACGAGATATTTCAAATATATTTTTTTTTATGTAAAGGAAACTTGCAGAGTTTCTTTTCCGTTTTTTTATAAGTGTGATATTCTGATTGAATTCGTCCGAATTTTAAATGAAAATAAATAGTTATTATCCAAGATAAATATAACGCCGTCATACCTTTTCCTGTAAAACTTCTAACTTATCGAAAACGATGTATTAAAGTATTCGTGCCATAATTTGTATCTTGCTGAGGAAACGTCAATTATATTTCCGTGGTCTTTCCTTGGAAGGTTCAGGAGCGTATGGTCGTTCATATGCCGGAGGCCGATAAGGCTTTTGTTCATGATTACTTCCTGGTCCAGACATTTTCTGTTAAGAAAAATTATAGTTTTAAATATTCATACTCACAAATTACGGTAACTAATTTTTAAAAACTGTGTTATTATGTGTCTTAACGAAAGAAAAATGTTCTAAGTTGTCTTTTAACTCGGTTTTTATATTAACGAAATTTATTCATTTATTATTTAACACTGAACTACAATTTAATATACTTCACAATAGAAAACAGACTCTCATATTCGATAGCACTATTCAGTCTCCCTGATAGAGCAACAAAGCTTACCTGTGGAAATGTGGCGTGGTGCGAAGTACACAATGAATTGGAGGTGTAATAATTGGTGATTTGTTTTCTTTGAGTATTTATACGATTGTCAATGGTCATGTGTTCATATTTTATCTTGAAGCCTTTATCTCCTGAGGCGTCTTCGTTTTGGAATTTCCTTAAAACAAATATGTGATTGGTGAGAATCATTTTTTAACGGATTATGCCACAGTACTTGATGCATTGGAAATGGAATTTACGCTTTACATACGTATCGAGATTAGAATTGAAGAATCTTGTTTATATCTTGTCTTATTCAATCAATTGCAATAGAAAGATGGCAATGGTAGGAGTTAAATTTAATGATCATTCAGTTGGCATTACAACATAATAAGGCAAGACATCTTAATGGTAAAGTCAAATTTTCAGTCCAATCCAATAAATAATTTGACTTTGACTTTGGCTATGTGTGTTACATCGGTGGAAAGGTATTTTTGAGCTGAATAAAAGTTACTATTGCACCTAGTTTCAAATCTTAGTCCGTTCAGAGTAATAATTTATTAAACATAGAAGTTATACGCGTTCTGTAGACCCTGGTGCCACCTTCCAATAGCTATGTGTGTTCAATCGTTGAATAAGTATTTTTGAAATGATTAAAAGATACAATAGCACCAAGTTCCAAATCTATTTACTGCCAATTTACACGATTTTCCAAGGGGTCCGAATGAAAAAAATGGACCAAGAAATCTCTTGGCCACATTCAGAATATTAATATGCCAAAACTACTTACAGAACGCGATCCTCATATTTTGCACACTCAACATTAGTGCTAACTCTGCTATATAAGAAATTGATAAACAGCTGTAAGCAACGGGGTTTCAAAGTGAATAATAAATACAAATTAAAATTGTTTTATGAATGAAGAAATCATAAGCAATGCTTTAAACTTAATTAGTTGATTAGCTAAATAGATAGATAGATAAAATTCTTTATTGCAACAAATAAAAACACAGAAATAAAGTAATGAAAAAAAAAAATGCAACACAGGCGGCCTTATAGCTAATAGCAATATCTTCCAGGCAACCTTTGGGCAGAGAGAGAATTAAAGAAAAGGTAGGTGTAATATACTTACATATATAAGGTGCATATATAAACTACTAAATATAAATTACATAATATATTATAAACATATACGTAAATTAAATTACATACTATATCATAAATGCTATAAACCAGTTTAAATATTTTATTTAGCAATATATTCTTACATTAAAAGCAACACAGAAAAGTCGAAAACAGTAATGTGCGTTTGAGAGAGGGGTTAAAGATGAAGGAAATGGGTATGGACCAGATTATTAAAGGATGCTAAGGATTGGGATGCTTAATAATGCTTAAGAAGTTGATTAACGTGTTTTTATGAATAAGCGTGTTAATTGCAAACAATGGAAACGAGTTAAAATCAGAAGTAATTAATTGGGCAGTCATTTAATTATTTGGTGAACAAAAAAAAATCTGCCGAAAAATCATTTGGGTAACAAACAAATTCCTTATCAGAAATATAATTATTTTGCCAGCAAAATAATTATTTTGAAAGCAAAATAATTAGTTAGTCAGCGGGATAATTAAATGAGCTGCAAAATAATTATTTCGGCAGCAGTATTTAAGTTACAGGAATGTATAAAATCTAGAAGAGGATCAGTGAAGGATCAAGTATCAATTATCAATTCCTAGGAAGTGTATTCTGATAGATTAAAGCTATTTTCTTTATGACCCTTAATAACAATATTTGTGTCAATAATCGCTTCGTTAAATTAAGAACATTATTAATATTATTTTTAAGGGTCGTAAAAAATAATAACATATAATTATACAATTTGACAGCAGGGAAAACATTTGAGTCGCTGCCCAATTCGGTTATTTTTGCTGATCAATTAGAAAAATCTGCTACCCATAAGTTGCTGCCCAATTAGTTATTTTGCTGACCTTTTTGGTAATAGTTACTGACCATAAGTTGCTGACCAATGAATTATTTTAGCTGACCAATTGTATTTTTTTTTTTATTATTTTCTGTTATTGTTATATACTTACAAAATCAATTACAAATTGTGTAAACTCGATCATAGTGGCCAAAAAATTACTATTGAGCACCATCATGTTAACAGTGTAAAAAAAACACGCATAAAGCTATCGGACACTCGCTTGAAGAACTTTGAAAATAATATTACAAATAGACTTCAGATTTATTTCACCAAATAGGACAAGAATTTGAAAGTGTGTTTACTCAAAAAACACTCTCAATAAAATCTAAAAAGAAATTTAGTGACTGGGCCACTACAGGTACACATATAAGTAGAAAAAATTGTATGATTTAAACTATTAGACATCATTTTCCTCTGATCCGGCTTTCATTGCCTATGTCGGGAATTATTCTAAAGCTTTTAAAAAGGTTTGCAATTTAGTCAAAGTCATTTTCATTAATAATAAGAATGGATGAATGCCAATAGTTAGATAGAAATAGCACGTTTTTTTGATGCATTGATAGAAATTAAGAAAATAATGTAATTAATTAATTTAATCTCCTCTTCTTCTTGCCCTTTTCCCACTCTAGGTGAGGTCGGCACAACATGTCTTCTTCTTCCGTTCTCCTCTGTCACTCGTGAGCTCAGCATCCACTTCTTTTATTCTCATATAATTCTTCACGCATTCAATCCATCGTTTCTTTGGTTTGTAAAAACATATTTAATATTGGCTATTAAAAAAAAGTGGCTCATGAGTTTCTTGCCGGATTCTTCTCATAGAAAGCCTTACTCTCGGAATCCGGTCGCTTAATTGTATCGATTACAACCTCAGTCAAAGCTCTGTGGTTATATTTGCTGCAAGCGCTCGCGGTAATGTTCCATATTATTTATATTAAAAAGGTTTTAATTAATTAATAAATTGTTAAATTTCTAAATTGTAAAATATTGATTTTCTAAGTGCCAGGTTTGGCCTATGAAATAAAGTTATTTTTGTTTCTAGGTTTGACCATAATTCGAATATTTAGCTGACCGTTAAAATAACACCCGATCAAATCAGTTGAAAAAATAAATTGGTTATTTCGTGAGACGTTATTTATTGTAGCTTAGGTACAAATACAACTTGTCTTACCTATACACTTTGAACCGGAATAAGTACTGCTGTTTTGTATCCCCCTAGTGCGAAGGTGTTTAGCAATTAATGATCCTCTTGGTGTTATCCATACTAATATAAATGTGAAAGTAACTCTGTCTGTCTGTCGGTCTTGCTTTCACGTCAAAAGTACTGACTTCTTCGAATTTTGGAACACAGATAGTCTAGAGCCTGAGAAAGGACATAGGCTACATTTTATCCCGAGGTTCGAATGGGAACGGGCTCCACGCGGGTGACACTGCGGGTAGCCACTAGTTTTTTTTTATCCTCAGACATTCACACCTATCAACTAGTCCCATTTTAAGCAACTAAATGCTGCTTGTGTTACGGATACTAGATGACGGAAAAATATATTTAATAGATAAACACACATAATTATTCAGAATATATACATAATATTATACATATATAATGAACATCCAAGACTGGAGAAAAAATGTCTGAAAATTCATCACCCAAACACTTGCCTCCACTGGGGATCGAACCCAGGACCTCTCGAGATGGCGGCGCCTTGAGACCGGCGTACAGACCACTCGACCACGGAGGTTGTCGAATGTTGTAAATTAATAAGGCTCGTCCCCTGTTACACGGGGACGAATCAATTACCAAGCGACACGCGGGTGTTAACACTTCTGCCTTCTGCCTTCGGTGATAGAGTCATGATGATATCTAAGTTTGTAGCAGTTTCGATACAGTATCACTCACAGAATATGTTCAAACAATTCCATTTCCAATTTCAATTTGAGTTTTTGTTTTCATTGATATTCTAGATCTATTTAGGGTGTGTGTGAGAGCATATTCTTAATTTCATTCTAATCTAGATTTTGTAGTTTTACAAAAAAAGAGTGTAAATTACGTTATTTTCCATGGGGATTTTCATGCAAAAAAACAGGTTACCTAATTTAATTCTTTTATTTTTATTTTATTTTACATTGAGATTCAACAGCACAATTGTCTTAAAACTACATTATTATAACTATACGTATGTACAGAAAATCCTATACAATATGATTCAGACATACATCTACAAATTTTTCTACATATTTACATCTAATTTAAATGCTTACATTACTAATTTGACAGAGGGTATCGTAAGTATAGTGTCAGCTTTTTACATTGAATGATTTTTCCACATCGATTCAGAATCTACGAATGTTTAAGCAAACATTAAAAATTCACATATTATAAGTATATAATAGCGTGTTATAGCGGCCCATTAAAAGAATACTACCAACGCATCTCTTCCCTTGGGTGTCGAAAAGGCGATTAATGGACTTAGAATTGCACAACCATCCAATAGCTTATAGCGGCGACGGGTCCACAACCTACCACGCAGAGCGCATGTGCAGTCACTGCTTGGTGAACGCGCTTCACTATGGCAATGGAGTGCTTTTGCGGTCCTTTGGCCTAGTCTCTGACTAACCCTTAGGGGATTATAGTCGTGATTATATGTATGTAAGTATATAATCATTCCACTTTGTAATATTGGCATTTAGATTGCGCTCACTGTCTTGAAGATATAATTACCACCATATTCAAGGTAATTAACTTCCATAATGATAATCTTTGAGTCGAAGTTATATCTACTTCTTGTAGTGTAAAACTTTGAGACGCATTTGCAGGAAATTTACATCGAGACTTACAGTGCGACAAACTTATTTGGACCTGGTGGTCGAAATCGGAAATAAGTGTCGCCATTATGATTGTATTGTCAATGTCAAGTTATGTTATTGTTTGAGAGTTGTTTTTCGCGCCTAAATTCGACAACAGCGACCCCGCCACCGGGTCAAATAAGTTTGTGGCACTACATACTGTATATAACTCATTTTATCATTTTTGACAATTTTACTATTAATGTCAAAAACTGACAAAATCGAAATTTAAACTAGGTTTAATATTCCCTGCAAGTGGCCCTGAATGTTGAACGTGTTCCAAAAAGCGAAAAAGTATAATACTTGTCATTGTTTTTGGATCCTGTCTTGATACCCAATCACGATTATCTTGGTCTTTCCTTAGTAGGTTCTGGTGGAGCGTATGGCTTTTCATATGCTGGAGGGCGGTAAGGCTTCTGTTCGCTATTGTATCCTGGACCAGACATTTCTGTATCTATAGAAAAATAAGAACTATTAATAATAATTTTGATGCCGTTATGAGTAAAGATGTGTAATATATAATCATATTTGAAAGGGATGACATAAAAATAACTATCAAAATTTATAGTTCGTAAAATATTGATTGATTATATTGTTCTTAACAATAAAGTTGTATTTTAATTCTGATTTTATATTTGCCCAATATATTTATTTAGTTTCTCAAATAATTGAACATTAAAAGCCATGATTGAACATATATACCATTATATATGTTCAATCATGGCCTTTTCTGAACCGATAGTTAAAATTTAACAAAATCGTATAAAGTACTAAAATTTCCTTAGTTTAAAACTAACCACTAAACCAAAAAGGTTACGCTACATTACAGTAGCTTAGATAACTTAACCTGTGGTACATTACTGTTTAGGTAACTAGCCCAATCATAACTCACTGCCGTTACAAGCCTCTTTTAGGCCTAGGTTATATGCTTCCCATAAACTGCCTGACTATATTACTACACAACCTACCTGTGGTAATCGGGAGTGGTGTGGTGCGAAGTACACAACGAATTGAAGGTGTAATAATGGTGATTTGTTTCGCTTGCGTATTTATATGATTTTCAATGGTCATGTGTTCGTCTTTTATCTTGAAACATTTATCTCCTGAAGCGCCTTCGTCTTGGAATTTCCATAGATTGGTATAATATGTGGCTGGTGCAGAGTGTACTTTTCAAAGGATCATATCATTTCTTGAAAAAAAGAAAACTAGAAAGTTGTGATTTAAAAAAACAAAATGCAAAGGAAAAGTGGCGGAAACAGAAAGAACCAAATAAAAAAATATTTCGTTTTGGAATGTTAATTTAACTAGTGTTCTTCAAATGTTCAACGTAGGTATAACATTTCCAGGAGGACTACCAAAAAGAGGATAACATTTATAAGCATAGTTTTGTTCTAAAGTGTTTTTGTCATATGCTTTGAGTTCTTCTTTCGTCCAGCCTACTTATGTTCCACTGCTTGGCGCAGGCTTTCTTTCATGGAGAAATTTATGGAGTGCGAACTAGCTGGCCGGAACATTTTGGTTGGTTAAACAATGCTGCACCCTTATTCTAAACTGACGCAAACAAACGAATCACGGAACCTCTATACTTTTTATTTTGGCAAATCCGAACGGTTTAGGATAAGGATGTAGGTTGCTTTGGCGAGAGAAATGTAGCCATTTTCTTTCTTCAAAGCCATATAACAACCTAGAGACTAAAAGCCATATTCTCTCCAGGGGAATGCGACGTATGGTTATCCCTTTGTCCAGGCGTCAAGCCCGTGTATACCAAATGTGAGTTCCTTTTTGTGATTGATTTCTTTGATGTTTTGCATAAGACATTTATTCAAGTTCATTTACCTAATAATGTATTTTTGTATATTTTTTCAGTTCTCTTCCGCAATAATTTAAATTCTTTGGAAAATACCCGAATCTAAAAAATAATATATATGATATTTAGTAAAAAGTACTTGTTATTGGTGAAAACAGAAATAGCTCCGCCTACCTACGTGACGGCCGTAAGGCCAGCCTCTTTCACTCAATTATGTACCTACTGCTTTTATCATTTCCTAAATCGATAATAATGTCAAATCCATCATAAATGAGAAATATTAAATATAACATTAAAAAGATAGGGCCTTGAGTCTGTTTATATACAAATTGCACAATAGGGTGGCAATAAGATCTCAATTTAAAAAATTTGGACATTTCGTAGTCTGATTTGATTATCCATTTTCTTCAGTTTAAAGGGATAAATGGTCGATGAGTTTATATATCCATACTATACTATTGCCTATTGACATAGTTGTAAATTAGCAGAATCAGGGCCTGGGTACAATTCATCTGAAACCGATGGTGTGTATGAAATTAGTAAAGAGAGTAGAGGTAGCGAAAGATGTGTGCGTACCTGATGCGGTTTTTTTTGTTAGCTAGCTGATCGAGGTGTTTCTTCACTGCTAGTTATGACAAGCTCTTGAAATAAAAACGATTAATAATCGAAAAGTGGGTTGTTGTACTAGAAGCTTGCGGATTAGGGTCCACGAGTTATTTTAATGAAATTAAATAAAATTTAATCAAACATTTTAATTGCCCTAGTGAAAAGATCCCAAAACATAAAAGCTTTCTTTTATTTTAGAAAAAGAATTGTTCACTTTCAATTTGTTAACAATATTTTAATCCGTGATTAGATGCAATAATTTTCAACTAACTTATAACTCTACTGAGTCGTGTGGAAGCGGCTCATTAAAAGAATGCTACTAACCCATCTCTTTCCTTGGGTGTCGTAAAAGGTAAGACTAAGGTAAGACTAATGTAATGTAGATACTATTTCTTAGATTATAATTTAGACTATCACCGTACATGTTTGTAATGAAAAATGTGGTAAACTGCAGAATATTACTCAAATTAGATATCTATCTTTTTTATTTTTAAACTTCAATGACGTTGTAGTTTATGACATTTTTTAAATGTTGCTATGTAAAGGGAGGGTAGAAACTGGCTGAGGTTCTTGCCCGTTCTTCTCAGAACAAGGCCTCCTGGTAGTTTTGTGAACGGATGGCGTAGTTTTTCTTTTTCACGAAATATTGTAAAATGTTTATGACATTCATAAGCATGCGCTAAGACGCATCTAAACTAAATAAATGCTTTTGATTTTGATTTTGAATGGACTAAGAACTACTCAAGCATCCAACAGCTTATAGGGGCGACGGGCTCACCACCTGTCACGCTGAGCCACGCTGAGCACATGTGCAGCTCGGTGAAGCGCGGACTATGGCAGTGTTTTGCGGTGCTTTTACCTAGTCTCTGACTAACCCTTAGGGGGTAATAGTCGTGATTATATGTATGTAAGTATAACTCTACTATTAACTCTAACTCAAATTCTTATTTAATAGTCTGGTTGTCTATACGGAACCATTTCCTTCGTCTTACCAAAAATATCTAACATAATATCAGAAACGTGTTTTGTTTTTCAGATTTCACTGATAGCGTGACGTCACATGATAAATAGTCGGGGATAGCCCATTATCAAAACATTTTTCTTCTTAAAGTATCGTATCGCTTTCTCTCGAACCGAACGAAATGATTATCTATTTAAGAACCAAATCTATTTACGTTACTGTCAATGGTATAAAAACGGCCAGTTCAAATAATACTAAGTAAATTGGACAATATAGTAATTATGATATATCTACCTACTCTAAAAAAATTATAAACTTAGGTTTTGTCTGTATATAATGAAAAAGGTACTTATTAGTGGTTGTCGAAATCCTCTGTAACGTAGTTCATTATTGATCTCATCTTGCTTAGCTTCAAGCGAGATAGTAGTCAAACAATTATTAACAAATATTTTTAATGGTCATGCATATAACGTTTTGAAGGGATAAATAAAATTGTTAAAATAAATCTTATCATAGTTTTGGAAAATAGGATATGGTAAAGTTTTATAACGTAGGCTCGCATCCTGGTACATGTTCGTCAGTTGAGATACACATACAAAATTGTTATGCAGGGCTATTTAACCCCGCAGGAGTAGAGCTAAAATCATAAATAACAACATTTGTTTTAAGAATTTTGATAATTTGACAAATTTTACTTTTATGCTCTACTTTTATACTTTAGCTCTGTGGGCAAAGCCTTCGCAAGCCTTGTGCGAATCGCCTATTCGTATGAACAAGACGTAGACTTACTAATATCACGACAGGAAATTATTAGCTTTTAAAATCATTTTAAATTTATGTAAAACTCGTAAAACTATATAACGTTGTAATTGACGATGGCAGCTACCTAGTGTAGGTTGTTGAATCAATAAAAATAACCCTGCATTTATCTGACAAGTGCAAAATATTTATCTTAACAGATCTTCTCTTTAAATCTCTAAATCTATTAGGATTTTCCACCACCGGAATAATCATCATATACCAATGAGTTTTATCTCAAAACAATATAATGCGAAGCCTTCACTCAATAGATACCACTTATGTTTTTACGTCGTTATCAAGTTTAAGAGAACGAGATTACTTTCATATGGATCGTATGCTCTTGTCATAATACAATAATCATAAGTAGTTATGTAGTATGTAGTATTTGTAATAAACTAAAAGAAATATATAATTCGCACTATCTATTTGAGCCTCAAGTTTCTATTTTTATACGTTAAACTTTGTTTCTTTTTTTAACACAGTGTTCTAGGTTATTTTTTCTTACCAGAACCTTAGTAATTAAAGATTGTTATTCTTTAATTTGTAGTTTTCACCAAATCAACAATGAACCACAATTATCGCTTGGATTTCACTGTGTCTTGTGAAACGCAACAGAATCTCGGTAGGTGCAGATGTTTGTGTGATAACATACAAAACATTTCTCCGGTTATAAATGCTAAAATAAACACAGGACGTCCCACGGCTATGTCACATGGAGGGAATGTACCTTAAATATTGTAGATGGAACATTTTACTGAAGGAAGACATTACTTGAATTTCAAAAACAATTTAAACTGCATTCATAGATATTTAAATAATTTCATGCTTGAACCGGGAATCGAACCCGAACACGAGGAAAAGAATTACTCTGTAGCTTTATCATACCGATCAAAAGGTATCATCGTGAGGATAATTTTTTACGAAATATCATAGTAACAAAAATAAAAGGAATAACGTGAATTTTATCATTTTTAATAACAAAGTTACTTAAAGTAAAAAAATCATAACATTATGCAATAATCCTACAATGAAATTCACAGAAACAAAAGAATAAGAGTTTGAAAATGGAACACATTTTTGAATTATTTCTTTCCGACCGCATTGCGATAGGCAAAATAATTTACTAAAGCTCAAAATGACGCAAAGCTCAAATAATTAATTTACCGAAATAATAGACAAAACTATTTACTAAAGCCCAAATTGGCGCAAAATGAGGCAATGCTCAAATAATTAAATTAGCAAATTAAAAAAAAAAAAGTGAATGTCCGCTCGCTGAGCTAATCTCCAGCAGTGGAGAGTCACATCACTACATGATCAGAACTCAACACCCCCTGCCACTGAGCTCCTAAATATACAAATATTTAAGGAAAAACATGTAAATATCGATCGTTGGATAGATATTTAAAAATGAATAGGGGTTTTGTAACATCATTTTACGATAAAATTTATATTTTCTGAAATAATCGCTCCGAAAGTAAAATGTGTCCCCCTTTAACTTTTGAACCATAAGTTCAAAAAATATGAAAAAAATCTCAAAAGTAGAACTTTATAAGTACTTTCTAGGAAAATCATTTTGAACTTGATGAGTTGAAGAGTTTTTGATAAATTTATCAAAAACTAAATTTGTGACTTAACCATATATGCAAGCATTTTTTTATCTCATTTTACATATTTTATGATATAGAACATATCGTCTTTCTAATAAAAAAAGAATTATTAAAATCGGTTCACGCAACCAAAATTGTGACGGATGGAAAACTACGGAACATATACTGAGGGTCGGCCCGACACGCTCTTGGCCGGTTTTTTGGAGCCATCAGTAGCCAAGTTGGGAAAGAGATCGCTGGTGGGATCCCACCGCCGTGTACCAGACTTTAATTAAAAACTTCAGTCATTTGATTCAATTGTAATATTGCTTGTCTTACATTGTGCCCGGTGCACGGCGACGGGTTCCCAATCTGTCACATGGGGACTTAACATATCAGGTGAAATGTGGGTGTCTAACACTTCTCCTTGCCCCTTCGGGGATTCAGGCGTGATCGTGATGAAGATTATAATGTTATTATTTTTTATCCTGGACTTTATCTTAGAGGTAGTCCCGTAACGACGGACGGCACCTAAAGCCGGATAGTTGCAATCTCTCAGCAAGTGTAAACCAGTTCGAACTGTGTTAGCGTCATTCTGTACCTGTGTACCCCAGTTTCCCTTTCACTTGTAGTTCGAATAGATCAGGTATATATTTGTTTAATTACACGCGTCCGGCGTTAGATGTCGTCCATCGTTACGGGACTTCATCTATGACCTGAGTTAAAATAATCTTGGCTTTACGTGAAATGAAGGTCTTAATTATATCTTGTTTATGTTAACGCTGGTGGTTTTATAGTCGCGCCAGGCGACCAGCGCCTATTGCCAGTGCGTCTCAACGCGAGATTTCAATATGCGAACGGCGCGTTGTTGAACTGCATGACAATGAAACGCATATACTTTCTCGTGTAATTGCAATTTGCAAGCGTGCGCGTGTAGCCGGTGACCAAACGCTTGACTGAGGAGCTCGATGGCGAAGTGGTTAGTACGGTTTGGCTTTCAATCGAAAACAAAGCTACCTTCTTCATGGTCAGGCCGTGGATGGGTGACCAAAAATTTGTGATCTCGAGCTCCTCCGTGCTTTGGAAGGCACGTTAA
Source organism: Parapoynx stratiotata (assembly GCA_910589355.1). Taxonomy (NCBI): domain Eukaryota; kingdom Metazoa; phylum Arthropoda; class Insecta; order Lepidoptera; family Crambidae; genus Parapoynx; species Parapoynx stratiotata. The sequence continues at coordinate 9,292,570 of OU342466.1, forward strand.
GCCGTTGGTCCCGGTCACTATTGCGATCGTTTCTACCCATCAACCCGTATTGGGCCAGCGTGGTGGTTTTACGGCCCATACTCCTCATGTGTTCTGTGCCCAGCGCTGGGACGTATACTGAGGACAAACACTTTACTATGAAATCAGCGTTACATGTTTTGCCACTCCTTTGCGAGTCATTTTTGAATGAGACAAGACAAAAACCCAAGCCTTCACTCTAATCTCGGTACAAGCGTTATTTCCATTTTCCAATACATCAAGTGCCTTTGATATGATTGATAGATAGAGTGCCATACTTCTATAAATAGTTTTCACACCAATCACATATTTTTCTTCAGGAAAATCCAAGATGAGACTCTTTAGGAGATAAATTTTTCAAGATAAAATATCAACACTTCATCATTGTAAATCATATAAATACTGAAGAAACACAAATCACCAGTATTACACCTCCTATTCTTTGTGTACTTCGCACCTCATCAGACCAAATCACCACAGGACGACTGAGAAGAATTAAAAATATAAGTAAGTCTGTGCCATATACATTCTGTATATAATATAATAATCCGATACTTTTCCGATGTACTAAATAAATCTATTTAGGTTTCCTGTACATTGTAATGATTGTGTGTGAAACTGTTGCTATGTCTTTTTGATTAAATAAAAAAAATAGTTTATTTCTCACCATAAATCAGTTACAAACATATAAAACTTGTGAAATAGAATGCAAGAAATAATAATAATTAATATAACTTTAATGTAAATAGTAAGTTTTAATGTACTTTAATAGTAGATTAGTAGCCAAGGGCTGTAAGGCATCAATTGCAGCCCGAGATATTTAGGCGCACGAGCGCAGCGAGGGCGCTTATAGTTCGAGGGTGCAATTGATGCTTACACCCGAGCTAACTACTCTGCTTTACATCTCGATTGTGAGGTAAGTGGAAAAAAAGGCATTACAAGAATAAATAAATTTATTTTCAAGAACTAAATTTAGCTTCGCCGTTCGATATTCAAAATTGATGAAAATCGCGAAGCGACCTCTTTTGTCACAAGAATAAATAAATTTATTTTCAAGAACTAAATTTAGCTTCGCCGTTCGATATTCAAAATTGATGAAAATAGCGAAGCGACCTCTTTTGTCATTGGGCTGAATGCATGATGTATAGTGCCAGTAAGATGGTTAGATGTACGCGAACTTTTTGAAAGAGTTTTTTTTTTATTACTTACCGCCCTAGGGCGTTTCTAGCTACATTATTAACCTAGGGCGGTAATTGATCACTTACAACCCGCATCTGGGGGTATTAAGGACCTACTTACCGAACATGAGAGATGTAAAGTACATTAGGAACTTTCGGTATCAAAAACAAAGCTGCATTCGCAATGGTCCTCCTTATGTGTTTCTCCATGTAGGAAGTCCACGTAATAGGCTGGTAACGAATCTGCCATTATAGATTTTACTTAACTCATGACTCACAATAACTTTCGGTCTAAAAGAATGGCTTAACTTTAGAATACACTTAAAATTCAATTCTTATGTGATATTTGTTACCAGAACTAATTGCGACGTTTATAACACCCCCTTATTGCTATTATGATTTGTTTTATTTATAAAGTTTCCATGTACAATATATAAAACTTTGAGTTAAATTCAACTCGTATCGTTACGAAATATTAAATGGTTATTTTTGTATGATCTCATTAAAAAATAAATAAAGTAAAGATGTGTTAGTGTTAATCATCAGAATATTGTTATTAATAGTTCTTCTTTTTCTGTACAGAAATGTCTGGACCAGGATACAATTGTGAACAGAAGCCTTACAAACCTCCGGCATATGAAAAGCCGTATGCTCCACCAGAACCTACTAAGGAAAGACCAAGAAGATCCTGATTGCGAATTTTACGGCAATATCGAATAACAATGACACGTATTATACTTCTTTTGGACCAAGTTCAACATCAAAGTTTTACGGTACAAGCTGTATAACGTTGCAAATCAACATCATGGAGATTTATTATCTTGTATTTGAATACTGTGGTAAACTGTGAATTTGGATGTTTGTCGCAATCTCCGATACCTCTGAATAGATTTGCAGTTCTTTCACTGTAAACAGCTGTCATGATGGTAGATATATACTCTGGTAGATCGATCGAACAATAACTTGATTGCCAAGTTAAGTTGAATAATTGTATAAGTTTAAATTATAATTGTTTAAAAATATTTTTGTGTAGTTATAAGACAAATTTTGTTGTGCTCTTGAATCTCATTACAAAATAAAAAAGTAAAATAAATCCATTTGTTTTATACGTGAAAATCATCTTGGAAAATAACACAATTTTCACTATTTGTGATTAATGACGACGACGTGCCTGTGGTTTACGAACGATCGTTTGTTAATCATTGTTAGGTAAAAAACTCAAGCGGAAGAAAAATCTATAGAATTTCGATAATTTGTACAACAGATGAAAAGATATTCATTGGATTGTAACAAACATCACATGTTTCAACCTTCTAAGGTAGTTTAGGGGTTTATGACTTCCATTGAAAGTTGCCTTAAAATCTGCTAAAAAAGGGGAGCTGCCTTAATTGCGACAACTCGTATAAATAATTAGGTTGGCTCCAATATTTTGTCTATTTTTGAGAACAGTGGACAAACTCCTTAATATGTTGTGATAACATGATCACCGTTGAGTCTGGTAGCGAAGTAGTTTTTACGGTTTGGTTTGGATAAGTAAAGCTATTTTCACTACAGTCGGATCTTGGATGGGTGGCGAAAGCTTTGTATTATCAAATTCATTAACGTAGGTAAAGTTAATCCGTTGGCAAATTCCTATTACAATCGTTTCTAGTAGGTACAAGAGTAATTAGGTTAAATCAGTCTTTATATTTATGGAAATAAGCAGACGGATCACCTGATGGTGATTACCGCCGCCCATAGACACCAACATCGGAGGTTACAAGTGCGTTGCCGGCCTTTAATTTAGTTAAAATTTCATTCCTAATCAATGATTTTAATATTGTAAATAAAGTAGGTACTGATTAAGAAAGTAAATATATTTTCATACAACGATTTTATGTTATGCGATTCCTAAAAAACTTTTCTTGCCGACTGTGAACGTCCTCGACTGTACCTTACCTTTTTTCAATCGCAATGCGGTGGTGCTTACTACGTTGTGTGCTGTGTTGTGACATTCAGGGAGAAACAGCTTGTAAGCTTTGTAACGACTTCTTAATTTCTATCTTCTTTATATCCTCTGTCACAAGTAGGCTCTAACCTACAGTTATCACATGTAGGTTCAGAACCCTTGATAAGTCACGAAATTTCAGAAACTATGTCACCTAGAAACTTGAAATTGGGGAGTTTAGTTTCTAATAGACATTCAGTAGACATCCGCTATGACCGGACAAACTCCACCCCTAAGCAGGTAAAATGGGGGTAACCCATTCGAAGCCAGGGTGGTAGTATACCAATCTATCGCTGTAGGTTTTGAATATCAGGTGAGCAATCTGCTTGATGTAATAAGTAATATTTAATCACTATTGAAAAATAGTGATTAAAAAGTATGTTTGCCTTTAAAATCTTTACAGAAATCTAGAACTTTTTAAACTAGCACTTCCGTTCTTCTCTAACGCTCACAGCTCGATGTCGTTTAAGGGGAAAATTCGTTTAAGTGGTAGTAAATGATTATTTCGGGTAAAAGTGTATTTTTAGTGGACTTTTCTAACACTGCGAAGGTGTCCCTAATTGTTTCAAAGATAATAGTTGCAAAGATCAAAGCTAAAGTGTATCTTCTTCTTAATCATTTACCAGAGAAAAGCAATAAAAGTGTTCCCTCGACTCCTGCAAAAGCCAGGCGAGACCTCTAAGTCGCAGACGAGATGGAGGACTGGCTATCTTCTTCTTATATAACACGAAGGGTTAATCATTAGTTGATATAACTTGCCCTAATTAAACTGCTTCAGTAGAAAAATGCAAAATTACGTTGTTTATATTTTTATGATAACAAAAACAAATAAACATAACTAAATCATCACGCCTCATTCTCCAAAAGGGTAGGAAGAGCTGTTGAACATCGATATTTAAAACAAAACAAATAGTTTACATTTAGCGCGGACTGCAAATCAAAGTAGCATATTTATGTACCTAATAATGACGGTAAAATATGTTGGATTCAAAGAGAGAAAGGAGGATAGATATGGCAATAAAGCGTTCTTTAAAAAAATTTGGAATTGACCTATCATGCAGATACCACATAAACGGATACATATATGTATGGCATGATGGGCCAATCTCTGTGGGTTGCCATGTATTCATTAAGAATATTTATAAATATACAACTATTTTCATATTCATCCGGCGTCTAGTTTCTAATTGTGCCCGGTGCATGACAACAGGCTCGCCACCTGTTACATGGGGACCTAACATATCTGGCGAAATATAAGGTCTAATTTATCTAGAACATGTGCATAAGCTGCATAATTTGGGTTAGATCATAGGTGTGAATGTCACAAGTGATTTGTCACTTTATATTAGCAATAAGGAATAATAATATGCCTTATATTAATATGAGTGAGCGAGATACAATAGCAAAATGTATTGTGGTGGCATACCGAAATGCCATCCGGGACACAAAGGGTTAGTAGTAATTAAAATAACGTAGGTAGAAAATAAAGCTTATATGGATTATTAAAATAAAATTAAAATAAATTTGAGAAATTGCTATCATTATACCAAAGCGAATGAAGTCCGAGATTCCAGTTCATCTGCCGATCCTTATCTCATGTCCTAATGTTGTTGATTGAAGAACTGCGGTGGTTGTGTGTTGCTTAGCTTCCTTATTGTTGAAGCTGGCATGAAGCATCCTGACTGCTGCGGGGGTTGCGGAGGAACTGGGCCCCCAAAGCAAGGGCCGTAGTGGTTACCAGGCATGAACCCAGGGTTGGGGTGACCGTTACCTGGGCGGGACATGCCTGAATTGAACCCGTTGTGCGTCGCACCAGGCATGTTACCGTTGAAGCCGTTGTATTTGTGCATTCTGAAAATAACAATAAAAACTATATTAATAACAAAGAGCATTTTGCTTCATATAATCTCGGTCATATTGAACAAACGAAGATGATTAATAAAATATTTAAATTAATTTTCATTAATTTTTGTAAAAGTACATTAAAATTTATAGAATACCTACAATCAATTACATTTTTAAATTTGCAGTTTAATTATTTAGTAAATGCACAATATTTTTTCTTGTATTAATCTAAGAGATATAAGATTATTTGTAAATCTTAATTATTAAAAAAATAATCGTAACTTACTTGTTTTGTTGTTTGATGAAATACCACTTGTATCGGTGTTTCAAGGAGCTCTTCTTCTTGTAGCTGTATTCAGTGAGAATATAATGTGATACTACAATATCTTTTCTTTATATACTTCTGTAATCTTTATCAAAATATAATATGAAAGATTATATCGTACCTATTAGTCACAATTTGCTATATTCGCATGTTCTCAATTAATAATATAAGCCACGTTCAAAACAACATAATCAGCTTTGTTTTAAAAATAGAAATAGATCATGATAAGATATCTAAAAATACTGTGAAAATTATAACTTTTTCCTGTTCGTCTTTATATTTAGCATAAATAAGTTGGTACCTAATTAATTAGCCGGAAACATTCAATCAGATGTATATTTGTAATTCATGTATTATAGATAAAGGCTTCATAATAAAATTATTTATTTTTCCAGCTGGGAAAACTCGCTCTATCATAGACCTTATTCAAGCTATGGCTATTAAACTGAAGTCAAGAGATTTGCATTTGTAAAAAAAAGCTAGACTAGCTATTGCTTTGGGTGCATATTTCTTTCCATAACACAGCGTTGCTTTGTACACTTGCTTTGAAGTAAAGCAAACTGCAGAGTTACGAATTATTTAGAGGAGACACTGTTTACTGATATCTTCAAGTCAATTGTTCCCAAAGGGGTTAAAGATTATATGCGTCCTATGAAAATAGTTTATTCACTTTTCTAAGTGAGCAGTCTGCTGGATTGCAGTAAACTTAAAATACGTACTTTTATTTATTTCCATAAAAGAATACCTATCGCTTGTTATAGTTTTAGCCAACTTCAATAAGCAGTTTTTCGCAATATCATTAAAAACCTCTGCTCATCCACTGCTGGACATGGGCCTCCCCTAATGCACGCCACCGCTCTCGATCTTCGGCCGTTCTCATCCAGCCCACTCCAGCCAACCTACGGATATCGTCATCCCATCATGTCACAGGGCGTCCCACGCTGCTTTTGCCGAGTCGCGGTCTCCACTCAAGAATTTTACGACTCCAATGGTCGTCAGTTCTACGGCTAATGTGACCAGCCCAGTGCCACTTCAGTTTGCTAATACGGTAGGCTATGTCGGTTCTCTGTCGGATCACATCGTTCCTAAGATGGTCCTTCAGATTTACTCCGATCATCGCACTTTCCATAGTTCACTGAGCGACTTTAAACTGGTGAACTAGTCGAGCCGTGAGTGTCCACGTCTCGGCACCGTAGGTCATGACTGGGAGGACGCACTGGTCGAAGGATTTTGTCTTGAGACATTGAGGAATGGATGACGAGAAGAACTTACGAGGTTTACCAAATGCTGCCCAGCCTAGCTGAATTCTTCTGTTGGCTTCACTCTCGAAGTTGATTTCGCAAGGTTTTTTTTATGGTCAGGCTTTGTATGAAAAGAGAAACTTTGTGTTTTTATTAATATAAATTTATTTTGAAAATCATTAAATATCAGTAAAGTCTAACTTCAAGTTGGGAGCTCAAATACCGGTGTTGAAGATCGTGAGGGCTCTTGATGGCTTGACTCGGCTTTTTTTAGGCTTCCTTGTTTTTCCTGACATCAGAAATTTCTGATTTCCACGATATTCTGCTACTTTCTTATTTGCCTGAAATATAATAAAAGGCAATGGTGAAACAACAAAAAAATAATTTTCTAACATGTTTTACATACATATAACAAGTAATCACGACTATTATGCAAAAGCAGTCCACTGCCATAGTCCGCGCTTTCACCAAGCAGTGACTGCACATGTGCTCAGTGTGACCGGTGGGAACATATTTTAATTTCATAGAATCGTTACTGAGATCTTTGTCCCTTTTAAATGAGTCCAAACACGGTGACTCTACGTGCCGCAGTGATCAAGATCCCATACCCACCTTTGCAGTATTAGGAACCTGGCTGATGCTGAACTCCGGGAATCGCAATAATCTAATTATCTCCAAGTCTTTGAGTGAACAGGCAAGTTATCTTTCCTCTGTCAAAATAAATCATATTTCTTATAAATAAAATAATAATTTGGATGTCCTGTGGTAATTACTAATTATATTGCAAGGCTTGGCCAAGCTTTACTTTTGATTCCTTTTTAAGTTTAGGCATTTTATTTATCTTTGCGCAGTTTTCATACAAAATGTATATAAAAATGCTTTTAATAATTAATATTTTTTTTTTTTCTCTTTATTTGAACCAACAAACAAGTTTACAATCTCATTTTAATAATTGTTATACATTTTACATACTTTGTTCATTATAAACTCAACAGCGATGGTTACATTTTAAGTACAAACATTTCTAAATATATGCTAGACTCAACAACTCAAATCACGAATTAAGTAAATACAATGACAATGAAAGTTAACAACTTATAAATAGGATAAGTTGTTAATAATAATATTATTAACAACTTATCCTATTTAAGCGTGCAGTAGGTAGTCTATCTTTTACAAGAGTAGAAGCGACACTGGCGACTGACTTCGCGCAGCGTGCATGGACAAAACCAGGATTTTTGTATTTTGTAACAATATGAAAAGGATATTTCCTTTAAAAATCTTTTATTCTTATTGTGCTATTACAGAGACAATGTTCAAAATTGGTTGAAAAATTTCCATTTTCAAATTTTTTTTACGTGAAATTTACGCAAGTAATTCAAATTTAAAACAATACAAGTTAATAGAAAGGATTTAATACGTAACATATATTTTAACACTGTATAAATACTTAGGGATTCACTTAGAAACATCATATTTTCTTTACATCACCCTAGATAAAATACCCTAGATATAAAATTTACATTTGACATCTTTAAAAAAAAACAATAAACATGTAAGAAACTCCTTTCTTACGTTTTCCTTTATTTTTCTTTTTTGATAAGTGTTTGTTTTTTGTTTGACATTTGTCGTCGGTCTGTGAAAATATATACGTGCGAACAGTTCAGTTTTCTTTATTTTGTAGTTTTTTATTCATATTAGTACAAATTCAACATCTGGCGACCGTGATTATTATTTTTATTTTTCGTTTAAAATGGAGATGCTTAAGAAACAGCGAAAAGTATTGCGCCGTATGTATACCGAGAACGAGAAAAAGTTACGACGGGCAATTGAAGAAAACGACGACGCTGTAAGTAGCATTTACATGTTATGTAGAGAAAGGGCCGATACTCTGGCCAAGTTGGAAGATCAGATTAAGGATCAGTGGTTTTTGGAGGCGTCTGCTTCCGAAGATGATATTTATGTGGACCTCCAGAGCTCTGATTCTTACAGGCTGTCTTGGTTAGAGGTTTCATCTGCTTACGAAAAGTTCAAAAATAAACCTGCTTCAACATGTGCTGAAGAGACCGTTCGTTCGCACACCGGCACAGATCATCGTCGCTTCCAGCTGCCTAGGATAGAGCTACGAAAATTCGACGGTAATGTTAAAAATTGGATTATATTTTGGGGTCAATTTGAAAAAATCCATACCGATGCTAGTATTGATGCCGTTGACAAATATCAATATTTGATGCAGGCAACCGTCGAGAACTCTAAGGCCAGGGCACTGGTGGAAAGTTACCCGCCTTCCGCAGAAAATTATATGAAGGCAGTAAGAGAATTAAAGGAAAGGTTTGCTAGAGACGACTTACTGGTCGAGTTTTATATAAGGAGTCTTCTACATTTGGTTCTTTCCAACAGAAATAGGGGCATATTATCCATACGTGAGTTATATGACAAGCTCTCTACACAGTTACAGGCGTTAGAGTCGTTAAATGTGACGAAGGACATGTATGCAGCCATGCTTCTACCAATGGTTGAATCTGCCATACCCACGGATGTTTTGAAGGCTTGGGAGAGGTCAAAACACGATCACAGTGGAGGTGAGAATCTTTTAACTGATTTGTTAGGGTTTTTAAAACGCGAGGTAGAGAGCGAAGAGCGCATAAAGGCGTCACGAGATGGCTTTGAGGAGCTAGACGAGCAAAGCTGTAGCACGATGAGAGAGCCTACCGCAGCATGCATTGTCGCTCATAACAAGGAAGTCAAGCGAGATACTGATAAGGCGTGCGTGTGGTGCGGTAAAACTACACACAGTAGCATAGAGTGCTATAAGCCATCTAACATGTCTCTAGATGAGAAAAAAGAGATATTGAAGAAAAACAATTGTTGCTTTATATGTTTAAGAAAAGGCCATAGTTCTAGAAGGTGTAATAATTTTCCAAAATGTCTGTTGTGTGGAAAAAGACATGTTGCCCTCTTGTGTCCATTGTTGGCCGAGACTAAGAGAAAAGTAGAAAAAGAGAGTGACAATACTAACTCGATGTTAAGTGCTGGTGTTACTACTGTGTTGCAAACCGTGTTAGTGACGATAATGTACAATAATAAGAAATGTGTAACTAGAGCGTTATTTGACAGCGGAGCACAAAGATCGTATCTTAAGGAAGATATTGCTACGCAGTTAGGTATGGTGCCATCTTCTACCGAATATGTAAGTCACAGTTTGTTTGGTGGGATTGAGACGCTTAAAGGCATTCATAAATGTTACCAGTTTTCTATCCAGAGTTTTAATAGCGAGTTCGATATTAAGGTTACTGCTTTGGGACAGAAGAAAATAAGTGGTTGTCTGCCGCGGTTAAGTTCGCTTAATGTAGATATTGTAAATAAGTTAAATTCATTAAATATTGCTATAGGTGACATGGGTGACAAACCTACCGAAGTAGGTCTGCTGATAGGCGCAGATTTATCTGGTTATTTGCTTACGGGTAAAATTATAAATCTGGGAGGTAATTTTATAGCGGTAGAAACTAGGTTAGGATGGTGCGTGCAGGGATGTTTGCCGACGCATTCTTGTACTGCTACTCATTTATATGCAACTAGCTTTACCTTGACTGACTTAAAACTGGTTGAGACAAAGCCTAAAATAGGTTCATAGCAAGGCGCGGTAGGATATCTATTATTTATACAGACAATGAAACCAATTTTTAATGCGCCTAGCGCACCCTGGTGGGGAGGGTTCTGGGAGTAACGTAACGTTTGTAGAAATTGGGGAAGTAGTTTTAGTCGAGTCTGAAACGAGGCCTTTGCAGCGTCTTTATCATCTCGAACTGTCGAGTTCAGATGGCGAGCGGTTGTCGCCTATTTTAAGAACGCGATCGGGTCGTGTCGTAAAACAACCGGAGCACTTATAAAGTCAACGTTTTGCGATCTTTCTGCCCTCTGCCGGAGGATGTAAGAAACTCCTTTCTTACGTTTTCCTTTATTTTTCTTTTTTGATAAGTGTTTGTTTTTTGTTTGACATTTGTCGTCGGTCTGTGAAAATATATACGTGCGAACAGTTCAGTTTTCTTTATTTTGTAGTTTTTTATTCATATTAGTACAAATTCAACAAAACAAGCATGGCCTACTCGATTAACAATATTCTTTTTTATTTTAATATAGCCACCATGAAGAAGATGAAGAAGAAGATCCTCTCCAATAAAATAAAATAATGTTTTAATATAATGTTTTAATAATACAAATGTTTTATACCTACATTAGTTTTACGATTTGAGCAATGGAGCGCCCTTAATAACATTCCTAGTTTTCATTATGAATTTGTTACTTTTTAACTTGTTTCTGGCGCATGCAAGCCTCGATAACTCACGTTATATTTTTCTTTGACACCTCCGCTATTATCATCCTAATGCACAGATTTTGCAAAGTCAAAGTAATTGATTTAAAAACACGATATAAAATTAAAATCGCGTGTTATATCATTTAAAGTCCTTATCTTATTGCTGGGGATTACCGGAGTTTTACTTATCGAGGATTTATTCGCATATACCCATGATCATAACATAATGACTTTATATGTAAGACAAGATAATATTCTTAAATTCTTACATGGGTTATCATTCTTATAAATATATAGACCTTATCTTTTTGGCTGTAGATGATCATATTCTTATACCTTTGGTTGACTTATATTGTTTGCTTTTTGGTTGCTGGGAGCAAGCGTAATCAGCACATGCTTTTTAGCGTTCCGTAGTAAACTAAGGGTTTTTAGTTTACTACGGAACGTTTACTAATAGTTTCGCCATGTCTGTCTGTCTGTCTGTCCGTCCGCGGATAATCTCAGTGACCATTAGCACTAGAGAGCTGAAATTTTAAATAAATATATGTATATAAATAACGCCGACAAAGTGCACAAATCAAAAGTGGAATAAATTATTAAATTAGGTGGGGTAAATTAGAGGAAAAACAAAACAGTCGCTACATTACGTGTATGGGCACACGTAATGTAGCGACTGTTTTTTTTTTCCTCTGTACTTTAGAGTATATGATATATCACACGTTAGCGTGTGATATATCATTGGATAGCTATTCAAAAATGAATAGGGGTGTTTTAACATCATATTACGATACAATTTATATTTTCAGAAAAAAACGCTCCGAAAGTTAAAAAAAATCGCAAAAGATCACTTTATTATACAAAAATGTGTCCTTCCCCTTTAACTTTTGAACCATAAGTTCAAAAAATATGAAAAAATTCTCAAAAGTAGAACTTTATAAGTACTTTCTAGGAAAATTATTTTGAACTTGATGGGTTGAACAGTTTTTGTTAAATTTTACAAAATTATTTTTGAACTAAATTTGTGACTTAAACATATATTCAAGCATTTTTTTAATCCCATTTTACATATTTTATTATATAGAACATATCGTCTTTCAAATAAAAAAGAATTATTAAAATCGGTTCACGTAATCAAAATTTCTAATGAAAAACCTAACAGTCTTAAATAACCATACTGAGCGGGGCCCGACACGCTCTTGGCCGGTTTTAAAGAAGGTAAGTTCTCTCGCGATAAAATCGCCACAAAAAGCCCAAAAAGTGCGAGCGCCGAAAGGAATACAGAAAACGTTTTTTTTTCCAGGTCACTCGGATATTCTGTAACGTGTTTGTCTTTCTGCTGATTGCCCATTTATCAATACTTTATGAAAACCGCAGTAACAAGAGCACATTTATAATAATATAATGGCCTAACTTATGTAGAAAAAATAAATGAAAATGGCGATGCAGGTGGCCCAGGAACGGTCGTTGCGGAGATCATTCGGGGAGGCTTTTATGTCCAGCAGTAGACGTCAATAGGCTGATGGATGGATGGAAATGGAACATAACCAATTGGCTCATATATCAATAAATAAGTGCTTCGCAGTTTTATTTTTAATATATGCCCTTATAGTGTCTTGAACTCCTTGAATTTCGTCCATTATTGGACTATGTTCTAAAGTTATCAATTAAATATTTAGTGTTATTATTTTGATTATTACTTTATCAATATTTATGAGCAAATTGTTGTGTTGAACAAAAGTACTTTATCTTTTATAATGTCGTAAATTCTATGCGATGTAACAGTAAGGTGACACTACAGGCGCACATTTTTCAGTCAACCGGTTTAATGCTAAATATTGCAATAACCCATTTTAATTGCATTGCCATTACTCAAAAAAAACTAAATGTGAAGTTAAGGACCAAAGTTAGGTACATTTTAAATTAAAACCTAAATTATTATTTTTTTCGCTCTCTTCCATTTAGTATGACGTAGTCAGAGAGGGTACAAATCCCTATAAATTCATAGTAAAAGGTATTATGAAGAGGGTTGAGAGGAACCGGGTTAAAAGTTTATATTAAGTAAAGATCTTAATAATATTTCAATAAATATTTATTTGTTTTCAATGACACTAAAAGAATACTTTCTGGGCCGCTTGTTCGATCCAACAATCCGTGGTTCACTTAGGTACCTATTGTATTCGGGCCATTACACGATAATTATGATGATTATGTTTAATGACACATTCGTTTACATATTACAATTTCTCAAAAGTTATAATCAGTCGATAAGTAATCAATTTGTCATGTAATAAGGTAACAAGAACACTAATTAAGGTTACGATCAAGCTACGACGTAAGAATAAGTTTTAAATATGGTGTTGGCAAATTCTACATTTGACGAGATAGATTATTGTTTTACATATGACTCTTGGCCTTCATCTCACCTGATGGTAAGTGACGATAAAGCCGAAGGTGAAAGCGAGCTTCACCAGGAAAATAACAACAAATGAGGAACTGGCTATTTTACCTCTAATTGCCGGAACACAACAAATGCTTATAACATTGTTATTATTACGACAAATTCAGGTAAGTTTCTTCCCCATGGGGAATCGAACCCGGACCTCCCGATCAACACCCGGTGGTGTGATTCGTTAAATTTTCTAGGAAGAAGTTTTCTTCCTATATCCAATCGAATTAAATAAGACAAAGTACGAATTATAAATATTTCATTGTCGGTTCATAAATACATACAAAATCACCTGTGCACATAAATTATAATATCGAGTCTCAATACTAGTCTCGTTTCGTAGTCAAATCTTGTTAACACTATTTAATCAGGTCGACTATGAATGTTTGTAGCTCTCGGTATGAACATAAGGATTCCATGTACATACAAATAATAAAATCCGTATACCTACTGGTTACAAAAAAATATGCTTTTCAATGTTTGAAATAGCACACAGCTTAGAACTTTTAGTATTGTTTTAGAAGTCTGAATTGGCGAGCAAGCATCGGTAAGTGCAGTGTAGCCGGCCTCTCCACTCGACGGACCGATGACCTATGACCTAAAAAACTTATGTAGGGCGGCAATGAATTCAGTTGAATACAATACTACTCTAACTTTGTCTTGTTTTATTTAAATATAAGCTATTTTACCTCTCTTACCATTCTTACTCATATCTCCATCGACAGGCTCTCTGAAAGAGATTCGTGGCGTTGCATAAAACCGATTTGTACTGCTTTATATGCGGGACCGCCCATAGGTTTTTCACAAAGCAAAGATAACAGCGTCGTTTACCGAAAATAGAAGGTATTTTCGTCGATATTAGTTCCTTAGTTCCTTTACTATCGAAAAACTACAGTTTCAGTTGTTCTTCTAAAGAAACTGTGAAGGAATCTACTGTAAATAATGGTTTTATATACTATCGAGTATAGGAAATCGATTGCGTATCGATTCGTACAGATAGATATTGAAAACCAATACAATTTAGCTATGGGTTGAAGCTAACTTCAAACCATGGCAAAATGGGCTTAAACAAAAACTTTACTATTTCGAGTTCCTCTTATCTGATTCCAACTAAAATATAAGGAAATAATGTAATATGCCATATATTAGTAAATGTTTCTTTTTTTACAATGATGTGTAAATTTTACCTTAAAATCACTGATTCACAGTACCCTAAGATAAGTACCCTAAAAAACAAATTTAATGGTACAGGCGGGTCTGAGCTGGATATCTATTGCAAGCGTAATGCCGTGATTCCAACTTGCTAACGCAGGCAGCGATATGCGCACTAAATACCATCATTAAACCGAGAGTTGAGATGTCTGTACAACGCTGCTAGTATATCCGTCGTAATCCTCCAGGGTGGGCCGACCGAGCCTGTCCTCCTTCGACGCGGTGAGACAAGGGGATGTTATATCCCCGCAACTGTTATCCACTGCGATGCAGAAAATATTAAAATATTCGAAACGCTCGATTGGACGAGACGCAACAGTAAGAAATGGCGAATACATCTTACACTTACGATTCGTTTTCACCTAATATACGTCCCACTGCTGTACACAGGCCTTCGTGTAAAAACACATGAGGAGTATGAGCCGTAACACCACCATGCTGGCCCAATGTGGGTCGGTGGGTGGAATCGCAACAGCGGCAGCGACCGGGCCTTCCGAAGTACGGAGGAGCTCGAGATTACTAAGTTTCTGTCCAAGTCCACGGCCTGGCCCCGGCGAAGGTAGGTTTGTTTTTCGATCGAAAGCCAAAGCGTACTAACCACTACGCCTAGCTCCTCTGAGGTGGTGTGTGAGTGTGAAGCCAACAGAAGAATACAGCTAGGCTGGGCAGCATTTGGTCAGCTTCGTAAGGTCTTCAACACGCGGACCACAGGGTATAATTTATTGTCTTTAGTAAATGGGGATCAATTCAGGATAGCGACAACCACTTCTGGACTTAGACCTTATTAGGCTTAATGGATCTTTTCAACGATCGGTCACGATCGGTCTTGAGTTGTTCAATATTTGAACACTTACTTATCATCCGGATCGTTACAATTGGAAGCTTAATATTATAAGTAGATACAATCAAAACCCCAAATTCAAAACAGTACTTATTAATATTAATATCTTACCCTTGTCATAATGTATGAGTCATACTAGTGAAAATAACAGACAACAATCTTATACAACATTTTAATCGTTATTTTTTTTAGCTATTTTTATACATTACACGCAGTACATAAATATCCGCTTAATTATCAACCCTGTTCTACACATGCCTCACAGACAATCTTATTTAAATATTCTAATGAAGTACACAGTTAAGTTTTATCACTTTTCACTTCATTACTACTAGTAAATTCGTCTTGTTTTTCATTACTTTTATATAACTGTATAGAATCTAATTGAATGCTTCTCTTTACTGGTATAACAGGTGGGTTCCTTCTTACCGGTGGTTTTTTCATAGCTAATTGTCTCGTAACAAAATATGCAATCATTTGTAGTATGGCCAGGAACATTCCTGGAAATAACCAAGCGTCAGGATAGGAAGAGACTGTTTTACTATATAATAAGGAATATAATGGTGACGAGAGTGTTTGTGTGGCGCTTTCCAGTGCTCCAAGTACACTGTAGATTTTTCCTGTAAAATAAAAAGAAAATTATTTTTTTGCCTTTACTAAAAATGCGCTCAATGCACCTATTTCAGGGTTCAGCTGGTGAAGTACTTTATTAGGCATTTTGAAATATTTACAAATTCAAGTTTCATAAAAATTATTTACCTTGCTCGGTTGGCAGTATCTGTTTATTTAATAAAGGCCGTTGCACAACTTGTGATCCTTGTGAAATAATACCGACGATTGGCACTGAAATTATAAAATACATAAACATGAGATCCTGAACGAAAATAATTGTTTTTTACATTATATCTTTGAGAAGAAGACTATGAAAACATGTGAATGTTCACGTGACATGTGCATAAATTTTTTATGACTAATTATCTTGGTCTATTATCGAGTTTTGGTTTGATAAGCAAACACGATACACATCTCTCCGTAAAAATTATAGGGCTTTCGTTTTTCGTGGCATCACTGACTTCCAAGGTAAAATACATTCATACATGCATATAATCATTACTATTGTTCCCAAAGGGTTAGTCAGAGACTAAGCAAAAGCAGTCCATTGCCCTAGCGCTTCACTAAGCAGTGAGTCCGTCCGTGAGTCCGTCGCCTATAAGCTATTGGATGGTAGTGCAGTTCTAGTCCATTAGCCGCCTTTTACGACACCCAAGAGAAGTGATGGGTTGGTAGTAAGCAAGATAATATGTCGATAAAAAAAGCCATAAATCGAAATGCTTCAAAATAATACAACACTATTATCATCACATCGTAGGCAGAGTTATTAACATCCAAATTGCGCCTGATAATAATAAGTTTATGACCGAAAGTAACACGAGGCGAGCTTGTTGTAATGCACCGGGCACAGTGTGAGGCAAATAAATAATTATCTTCAAACATTCACACCTATATCAACTAGCCCCATTTTAAGCAACTAATGCTGCTTGTGCTACGGACACTAGATGGTGGATAAATATATTAATAGATAATACATATAAGTCTCCTCAATGAATATAAATATATATAAACATCCAAGACTGGATAACAAATGCCTGAAAATTCATCACCCAAACGTTTGCCTCCAAATACATGTACTCGTAACGTGTTATTCATAAAAAATAATAAAGTCTTAATAAACCTATTTTAGTTACAGTGTTTTGTTTCTTCTTTCAAACACAAATCTAAATTAGAAAGAAAGTGACAAATCACTTTTAACCTAAAATAGGTTTATTATACTTTTAATATTTTTTTATGAATAACACGGGCAGTATATGTAAACTAGTTGTAAACTAGCCAAAGTCGAATAATTTATTGCGTTGTACTATGTGACTAAAAAAATTTACTTTGGCTATGTGTGTTACATCGTTGAATAGGTATTTTTGAACTGAATAAAAGTTACTATAGCACTAAGTTCCAAATCTATTTACTACCAATTTACTTGATATTCCAAGGGAATCAAATAAAATAATGGACAAAGAAATCTCCTGGCAACATTCAGAATCATAATCTGCAAGCTTTTCTGAGTTTAAAACAATTTACAGAGTGCAGTCCTCATAATTTGCACACTCATCATGATCACTCATCTCAAACGAAGATGGGTGTGCAACACTCATCTTCTTTTGACGCCTTCTCTATTGGCACAAAATTAAATGTTATTTGCGAGCTATTCTATTTTTAAATATAAAATCTTTCGCGCAAACAACTGTAGAGCTCTGCACAATAATAAATAACAAGTTAGTTAACTAACATACCCAAAAATACACAAAGAGTTGAAGTGGCAATAATAAGTCCCGCCTGCGATAGGATGTAGGAAAAACAGCACAGTACGCCCACCATTTCGTCTGGTAGTTGGAATCGACGCTTCAGAACCGTCAGAATTAAGAGAGTACCTGAAAAGTCACAAAATAAATACATAAAAGAATCGTAGACCTATTATAATTAGTGTTAAGTAGTTTACGCGCTTATGTTTAAAGTTTGTTACAAAGCTCTCATGTACCATCAATATTTTATGGGATGTTCGGTGGAGTAATTCGTGCACTTGGGATTTAGATACATACATACACATATAATCACGACTATTATCCCTTAAAGGCTAGTCAGAGACTAGGTTAAAGTAGTCCATTGCCATAGTCCGCGCTTCACCAAACAGTGACTGCACTCAGCGTGACAGGTCGAGAGCCCGGCGCCGCTGTAAGCTATTGGATGGTTGTGCAGTTCTAAGTCCATTAGTCTTTTACGACGCCCAAGGGAAGAGATGGGTTGGTAGTATTATTTTAATGAGCCGGTACCACACGGCTGCACGGCTCGGCTGGGGTTTAGATATTGAAAGTAAAGCGACATTCCCCCATGGTATGGCCTTTGACGAGTGAGCAACTATGTCATGTGAAGCTGCTGGTTGCAGTCGCTATTACAACCGTTTCACACCAATGCGCAATGTGACAGCGAGGTGGTGTTACGGACCGTACTCTTCATGTGTTTCTCCGTTAAGAAAGATCTTTGCTCAGCAGTGGAACGTATTAAAATAATATCTGTTGCCATTATAAAAGATATTTTTTTTATATTTACCAAGAAAGCTGACGATATTCCTGTAGGCGAGAAAACTTCCAAACAAAATATCATCCCAGTGGAACTTATACCGATAATACATGTAAGCTAGTAGTACCTCCGCTGAAATGAAAAAATAATAGTTTTAGATAAAACTTTCCATAATTAACATTTATAATAAATGTTAATTATTACTGAAAGTGATAATGAGCTATTAGAACAAAGGATGGAAGAAGATTGTTGTGTCGACTACAAAAATTCAGTATTGACATAATGTAAGACATTACAAAAAATTTAAGTAATGTTCATTTCCCATATTAATTCCAGTTTGTAATAAACGCAGGAAAAAGAACAACCCGTATGTTTTTTTTCGGATCTGTTCAGATGTTCGGATCAAAGTTGGGAAAATGTTAATTTTGTCTGCAGTTTATAAGGTGCAATTGTACGCCTCGTTTCTTTAAAAAGGGGAGAGTTAGCGATGTTTTAGGAATAATTTAAGTCCGTTTGACCATCACCCGGCCTCATGGAAAGCGAAGATGTGGTCTTAGGTGGTGCACGTGAACACAAATAATGTCTCTTCACTCGCCTTAAAAAACCCTAAATACATTATTCTTCTAGTACTGTACATTGTGTACAGTCACTAGTAAAGTTATCTAAAACTCTTTTAAAATTTTGTAAGTCTTGTGTTTTTCCTTACTATGCAGCTCACCGAGGATTAAGAATTGGGTCAACAAGCCACCGCTTTCCGAAATGCAAATTATTCGCGCTTATCTCACGATAGCCAGAACCGACGAGTAATGTACACACTCAAGATAGTAAACAGTAATCAAGACACTGAAGAGTACTTTTAATTTAATTGTTTTTTCTATAATGGAAACAAACATTTATTTTACAATAGTGTTGAAATAAATTAAGTACGTCAATATATACTTTGATTTAAGCATTAGTAAACAGAAATGCAATAAAAAATCACGGAATGACTAATATAGTAGAGAGTATTTCTCAGGACAGCCATGGAGATTGTCTATCATAGTTTTTAAGTATACATAATACTATGTATAGGATATCGTCCATATTTGCTATTCTTAGAATTGTTTTTATTGAAGACTAGCTATTGCCCAAGACTCCGTCCGCGGTTACTATGGTTTTTTAATTATTCCACGGGAACCCTTTAATTTTCTCTCAAAGTCTCAGCCCGATCGGTTTAAAATTGACGAAGTTTCATACAAACTTCCATCCCCTATTTTATCCCCTTGGGGGTAGAATTAATCAATATTCTTTCTTAGCGGATGCCTACGTCATAATATCTACCTGCATGCCAAATTTCAGCCCGATTTGTCCAGTGGTTTGGGCTGTGCGTTGATAGATCACTATGTCAGTCACCTTTGAGTTGTATAGGTATATACATATAGAAGATTTATTGTGGACTTAAAAAATCTAACCTTATAACTATTAGGTCCTTACCTATGAAATTGGTGTTTTGTATAGAGATTTTGGGGATGTCTGCATTTTACATACTAACATTTTATCAGTTTTCTTCACAACGACAAATCCAGAGATAATAATATTTGGCATGTATCATTAGACAAGCTTTAGCAATATGTGTGTGAACACGCTTGATAAAAATTATTCATCGTTTTTATGTTAATGCCAATCAAATGATGTATTCGGGAGGCAGTTAAAAATAATTGTCTTTGTGTCTAATTTTAACACAATTAAACTTACAAAAAATTATCAAATTAAATAAAACGAGCTCAAATATATGGTCTATTTTTAGAAGAGGCAATTATTTTATAAGAATGTTCTGAAACTTTATAGTTACGGACAAATTGCTAAGACAGAATAAAAACACCAATTTCTTAGGTAAGGACCCAATATAAAGTAAATGTCTTACCCGATAGGAAAACCCTATCTCCAAGTGCAACGACCAGCAAAACCAAGATTATCATTCTTTTGTATCCCTCTCGTCTTCTGAACAAGCATTTGACTGCTTTGATTGGCAACTTCCAGTGAAATGCTGATACCTCGTTCGCTTTATTGATATTGACATCTTTCACAGTCCATACTACATAGGCTAACGACGACAGCTGAAATATTGTTTAGAGAAATATTACAAAAAAAATACACGTAAATGGTGTGAAGATTTCAAGCAAGCATCAAGCCAGAACTACGAGTAAATTATCATTTTTATTTGAATTACTCCTGCATCCAAGCAAAATATGAAGACAAAATTCCGTAGAATATGGACGTGACTTAAATAGCGAGGTTATTAAAGCCTTATATATATAAATACATTAAATATAAATAATAAAGGGATTCAAAAGTATAAAATAAAACTTAAACTTAAATAAGAGACTTTGAACTTTGAAAAATTTACCGTCGAACGTGACATGACGGCGCTATTAATCTCAATAAAATACTTTTGTCTATTCTTAAATGGTAAAAATGTTAGCAAAATATCACAACTGAAACATGATTTGTTCGTCGGCTTTGATATCTGTACTATTATACTCGTACAAAACAGTAAAACCAATAAAAACATATTCTTCATAATGCCCGGGTACCAAAAGGGATAATTAAAGGTGTAAACAGTTTCGTAAGGCACCATACAAAACGAAAGCGTCTATCGAAAATCTGATCGTACAGTTAGAATATAAAGAACGGAGGAAGATCTAAGTAATGAGTAATCAGAGCGAGTACCTGCAGCAATAAAACAATGGGAAACACACCGTAGAATCCAAGGTTGCGATACAGCAAAGGGCCTGAGACGGCTCCAATGACGTGCGCTACTTGAATGGCGGCGCGGTGAGTACCCATTGTGCGCGTCACATCCCTGCCAGTCGCGTGGCACACCTGGAAATGTTGGTAAGTTTTCATTACTTTTTTATTTCTTTTACAGAAGAGCTAGAGCTAGTCGCGGTGGTGGTACCTACTGGTTCAGGAGGTAACGGATTAGATTCCACTGCCTTTATACTTTATGTAAGTAAGTAAGTAAGTTTATTAATAATAATAATAATGATTTATTTTCAGAATCGCTTCCATATTGTGTTAGTAAGAATGAAACTTATTCTAGAGTTAGTAATTACATGTAAAGGATAATAAATTTTTAATTTTATAATGTATGAGCTACATGACTATATACCTAGCAGCAGGAGCATGAAGCTGTATCCAGCGACATAACAATGGCGAGTCCCATAGGTCAGCCAAGGCTTTTATGACTTTTGAATACTCATACTCAATACTCTAAACTACTCTAAACTCATACTATATGTTAAATCACTAATCATACGTATCGATTTATATTTATCTATTGCTGTAATAGATATAATTCTAATCATTCCGTTCATTGAAACGAATGATTAATTTCTAACATACAATAACGATTGCCTCCTCAATAATCAGAGTTGGTAACATCCACATAGCACCTGGTAAAATGTGATATAACCTCATATTATTATGTAAGAGGGCGGGTGAATCAGCTGCCATGCGTTTTAAAAGGCAAGCGATTTTCATAATAATCAGTACTCGATGGTACAGGCTCCATTAGACATATCGTAACAGACAAGACAATCGTGACCAAATACTTCTGAATTGTATAAACTGTCAATATACACAACAAATTACCATTAAATATCCAAACATTCATTACTTCGTTAATATCTAAGCAGATGCCTGGTTACTAATTTCAACACCCAACTTATCAACGGATAAATAAATATATTTATATTTAATAGATACTTACATATAGACATCCAGAACATATACATTATACAATACAAACATCCAAGACTGAATAACAAATGTTTGTATTTACCACACAAATAAATAATCATTTAATGGTAATTTAAAGTATACCGCCGCTGGCCGTGTGGTGACGGCAGAGTAGAATACAATTGTCACCTCCCCAAATCTCTCCCGTGGGTGTCGTACAAGGCGACTAAGGATAAATCAGTGATTAGGAATGGGCAGCAACGTTCCTCTTACACCACCAAGGCTAGCTAGCCTTGGTGGTGTAAGACATAGCTATGTACTGCGACTTTTGTGCCCGATAAATGGCAATAGGCTCGCCACCTATTACATGGGACTTGACATAGTTGGCGAAACGTGGGTGCTAGTTCACCTCTGTAGGCAGAGGTACCTCTGTATCCCTTCGGGGATATATGCGTGATTTATGTATGATTTATGTATGTAAAGTATACATACCTTACTGATATTTTATACTGTTTAGAAGTGTATGGTTGTCTGCTTCGATATGTCTAATTGCGACGGTACGGGCGAGGTTTGAATACTCAAAAAACCTTCTATGCTTTTTATATTGTAACGCAATTATGATAGTTATTTTAAAATTGTGTATTTATGAACATTAGTGAGGATGTGTCAATATACTCATAACAGTGATTATTATAAAGGAAAAGTTTAAAATACAGATTGTACACAAAAACACTAATAGACCGCAGATTTTGATACGAGATTTTGGTTCGAGTATACCTATTACATATCTTAAGTGCCGAATAGAACATTAATTACTTACACAACAATAAATAAGCATAACTCACATCGCCAATGTAACTAAAAGCGGCTGCCAGCAATAACCCGAAATTGCCACCGAGTGATATTGGTATTTGTACAATATACAACACTTGTACTGTGGAGGCCCCTGGAAATATAAGTAGGAGGAGGACTCCAGTGGTCATGACACTCATTCCGATCAATGGCATTATTAGTAGGGGCTTTCTCCGCCCGCTATAGTCACTCCAAGGGCCCACGAAGAGAAGAACAGCGGTAGAGATTAGAGATCCAATAAAACTCCGACTAACGTTTATGCCGGAGACTATCACTTGACTTTCGGCCTGGAAATAAAACAAAAAGTTTAAGAACTAACAATTTTTATAAAAAATAATAATAGTATGAAAGAAGGAGCAATTGTTGAACATTTATTTTGTTAGATCATCAGTCATTGACTGATAAAGTTGTTTTTCACGTTTTCATATTTTATTTTGTGCATTCAATGTGCCGTCATTACTATTAATAATTGTCTTAAAACTTAAAATACTTATTATTTTAAGATTGTTTGTTTTTATCAATGCCGAAATTCTTAACTGTAATTTACATCATTATCTAAAGAAAGGACTACATTCGAATACAGAACGCACTTTATTTGAATGGTATATAGGTTAGAAGCGATTCAAGAATGAATAGGTATGGTTGTAATTATAACTCAATATATAATTTAATGCAGACTGGACGGGAATAATAAAACAATAACTGATACAAAAATAAAACTTTACAAATGAGTTTGCAATATCAATCAGAAAAAAAAATACTTTGAGTCCAAATACCACGCAAAATAACCAAAAGGGAACCAAGAGATATTTTTATAATTTATAAGGACTAATTTTGTACAAATCGAGCTTATTACTTGCATTCAATAGATATAGCTGCAACATTATTCGTCAAAAACTAATAGTAGGTAAACATTTCGATGTCCACACCTCGCACATTTCAACGAAATATCTAAGTGCGTATTTATCTATTACTTAAAATGGTTTTATCATAGAACACACAGTTAGATTATGTCTTTAGTTCGACGAGTAATAATCGTCAAATACTCGTTTAACATAGTTTAAATGTTTTAGGTTTAAAGTACAAAAACGGACAGCACTTCTAATAATTAGAATACCGTGACAATTTCTGGTCAAGAATATTATTCTACATAAATTTTTCATAAAAATGTTCTGCTTTCTTGGATGAGTTTTTTAATCCGTTGCAAAAGTCACCTCAATAGTTAAAATCTAGACCAATAGTCAATGGAAACTTTTAGTAAAGTTCTATACATACATACAATCACGCCTGTAATCCCCGAAGGGGTAGGCAGAGTCCAAGGAGCACTGTTCCTTAAGACCACATTCAGCCATTCAAAAATTAGGCTTTGTCAGATGAAAAATCGTGAAATATTAGTAACAAGTGGCGAGCTCGCCTACAAAATCACAGACCCTATACCCAATACACCCTTAGTCGCTTTTTATATCTATGGACATTCTCATTAAAATGTTAAAGCCCCTAAATGTTGTTACTAGATTCTTTCATAAAAAGTGCATGGACAAAGTGTGGACGTCAGCTTGACAAATCGATAAGTTTGCGATGGAAATTTACAACAGCTGTGCCGACAGCCGCCATTTTACTAATCCTAGCATCGTGATGTGGTTAAAATGTCTATGATTATTTTATTTTATTATATTTGAAAATTCGACTATTGGACAAGCTGTCATACCACGACATTATGTTTTAACCTACTGGTCAACCTGACTACGGATCAAAAACTGACCTTTAACCAGTCTATTCATTATTTAAATAGTAGCTCACAAAAGGAGCTTTCCATTTTTTAAACTCAACCATTATATGTCTAACACTGAACGTGGTTTGTTTTTCATTATAACAAATCTAGAGCATGGCAAACTGGAAGACTAATTTGGAAGAAGACGCAAGTAATATAAATTCTATTCTAGCTACTAGTTTAAGTAATGTATAAACTACTACTAGTGTAATAACGTAGGTTTTACCATATCTATAAAGTGAAACGTGTAAACACACACATTTCATTATTTAGCTTTTTCATTGGTCACACTTATTATGTGGTTTGGAGTTCGGGTTCCATTTTGCACTCCCTATAACCCACAGTAAAAATTAGCCTGCAAAATCACCTTCAAGCGGACTCGTAAGACTTATAACTTGGTTGCAATAATGTACATTCTAGAACTTAGACGAAGATTGTGTTAAGGGCAGATGAAACATAGCTGTTCCTTGCCCATTCTTCTCAGGATAGCATCGTATGTTCTTGACGATATGTGTATAGTGACATACCAAAATGAATGGCGACTAAGGGCGTATTGGGTACTGGGTCTGTGATTGTATAGGCAATGAGCTAGCCTCTTGTTAGTTGTTACTACTCTTTCACGATTTTTCATTCGACTAAACCCAATTTTTGTATGGCTAAATGTGGTCTTAAGGAACACTGTGCTCCTTGGACTCTGCCTACCCCTTCGGGGATAGCAGGCGTGATTTTAAGTATATATGTTGTTAGTGCAAATTACCTCAGCTGCACGAAAGTCTTCCCCAACTCCTCGATAGCAAATGCTGCTATCCTTGCCTAGGTCGACAGTACACGCAGTTTTCAAATACAAGTTTTGCAATGACGTCTGGCCAAGGTTGATGGCTATCATAGCACCTACGAGTGCAGGTTCCAATATGATTTTCCATTTTTTATCGTGGTCACTGTTTTGTTTATCTTCTAGTGTTTGTTTTGCTGTTGAGTTGGGTCTGTAAGATAATAATCGATCGATAATTTTTTTATCATTGCATATCTTTTCGGTAACAGTTATTAGAAGGAAAAACGATACTAAGTTGTATTCCTGTATTGCTGTCTTCTGCTAGAAAGGCAGTGATATGATTGAGTAAAATGGCTATAAAGGCTAGACAATTTTTGAGGGTCCTGGAGGAGAAGTACCTTAAATATTCAAAATAGCTTACATAAAGGAAACACACTTTAATTTTTAAAAGGAAACATATCTGCATTCTCAGTTTTATCAAAAAAGCTTACCAAAACCGGGAATCGATTCAGGAAAAAAATAAAAAAGACGTAAAGATCGCATTTTATTTCACTTATCGATTAAATCTATGTAGAAAATAAAATTTCCCTATGAAATATTAGGTCATAAACATGGTAGACGTAATGAAATCTAATATATATTTTATTTTATTCCGAAACGGGGAAGTTTTGGGTAAGCTTTTTTAAAAAAAGCTGAGAATGCAGTTATGTTCATTTTGAAAAAGTTATAAGCAATTTTAAATATTTAAGGTTCTTCCACTCTAGGGCCCATGAAAATTTTCCACCCTGCATATAGAAATGACTATTACTTGACATTTTAAGTCACATGACAACAACGTTCACTGTGATCCCTAGTGATCCCAGTAGGATGCAAGCAGTTGCGACTCTTATAGTCACATCATAGGTGACTGTTGAAACTTATTATCAGGAATGCACTTATTTCATATGTTGGATAACAAAAATATGCAATAACCAACATAAAGATTGCTACACTTATGAAATAAAACTTAAATATAAGTTGGTAATTCCAATTCAAACTAATTTATCGTGTAACTAACCTTAGCCTTTCTAATTCATTGAGATCCGATCCTTCACCCATAGTTCCTTACACAAAAAAACTTATAATATACACATCTAAACAACTAAAGGTACACAGAACAACTAGAGAAACGCGTGTAGCTGTCAGCGAACCACTTCTACAAATGCGAGATAAGATAACTTTATGCTTGAGTTAAACATTATCAATAGTTGCGGTCATGATGACTCTCAGTGAACCTGTTGTTCGAGATGCAACTGCACGGACCCACGTGGACGGAGTTAGATTAAGCACTGAACTGGTGGACTAGAGCAGACGTGGTCAATTTTATTTGATTACACCAATTGAGTGGCCGACACGATAACGTTATCAGTATAGAAAGGACGA
Organism: Parapoynx stratiotata; assembly: GCA_910589355.1. NCBI lineage: Eukaryota > Metazoa > Arthropoda > Insecta > Lepidoptera > Crambidae > Parapoynx > Parapoynx stratiotata. Next base: position 9,319,644 of record OU342466.1, read on the forward strand.
ATAATAACTGCTATGTCCATACAAAAGATAATTTATCTTTGTGTAGATAATTTTGGTTTACATTTACTTTAATAGTCGAAGTTGCAGTCAATATTGTTTGACATTTAACAATTTGTAATGATTTCCGTAACGAATTTTCAGTCACATTTGATATGGGTTATCATGCGTTACTGAAAGTTGTGTTGGTTGATATATAATTGCAGTTTATCATTAGCGTATCTAAAGGACCAATGTTCATATGGGATCAATTATAATCATTGTCTATTGTTTAAAATTTAAACAAAATAAAAAAATAAAACAACTTAGTACATAAACATCAGAAACGACATGTAATCTTAGGTCTACATTTGCTTACGTGATGGACATCACATAATAGCTTCAAGCTAATAAAATTGTCGTCTAATATGCATAGACAATAGGATAGTAACAATAACTTTAATGTTAATAAATTTACTTATAGGCATAAGTTAAAGGCATGAGTTTTAAACCAAAATTTACTCGTATAGAGAGTAATATAATAACTATATGGAGCATTTCAAGCACGTGTGAATCATCAAAACAGAATCCGAGACGTCTTTGCGCATATACTTAGGACATCGGCGATATATGTATACACTAGCTTTTGCCCGCGACTTCGTCCGCGTAGAATAGTTACTTTGAGATAGTGTGATGGTATGTACCCTATAGTCTTCCTCAATAAATAGGCTATTCAACACAGAATTTTTTTTTCAAATTGGAACAGTAGCCTCAATTGGTGGAATTAAAAATTTACTCCTACTTTATTATTGAAAGCAAAGTTCATAGTGGCGTAAATTTGTCCTTAATTTTTCTTTATGTGAGGCGTTATTAATGTTTTTTTTAAAATTCCCCGCATGGCATCCGTTCCCATGGGAATATCGGGATAAAAGCCTATGTCCTTTCTTAGGCTCTAGACTATCTGTGTACCAAATTTCGGTTAAATTGGTTCAGTAGTTTTGACGTGAAAGCCAGAGAGACAGGCAGAGTTACTTTGACGTTTATAATATTAGTATGGATATAGTTAGAGATCATTACTACTTGTCGGGAGTCGATTCCGTAATCGGAGGTTCCAGTGGCAGGGGGTTTTTGTGTGTGAAATCACACATTTCCGACTTCTGATTAATATGTGGTCCAACCCCCGACAAGTAGGAACTTAATGGGGTTTTTGTTTCCAGTTTAATGAGAATGAATTTCAAAATGTTGCTGTAATTTATATTGTTGTAAATACTCGTAAATGACAATTAATATCATGATTTATTAGTCAATATTCTTAGAAAACGATATTAATAGTATTATTACCTTATAACTCACAATGTTGTTTAACTATTAATATATGGAACGTCAAGAAGAGTTTTCTACAATGTAATCAATTACAAATCTATAGGCGGCAAGGTTTTATCATTATAAATCATTCTATTTTAAGGCATTTCAACAATACTATATGTTGCACAACATGATATATTTATATGAATATGTCTCCGCCTTTTGTTCCACTGTTAATGAGCGGAAAAATCAGTTTCATGCAACTTTTGTCCAAGTTAAGCTGAAACAAAGACAATTAATAACATGGTGTCATTTGTACTGTGCCTACCTATGTACTCACCTGTGAATGAACGACATTGTCATGTCCAGATTGTAACACCTTCGCAATATTCTGACTTAGTTCGAAAATAAAACAGTTGAGCATCTCGTTTGGCAGGCGGCACGCGTATGTGCGCGACACGCGAATGTACATAGCAATTACGTGTGCAAAAATATAATTGGTTTAAAATAACGTGCTTCGACATCAATCTTCAGAATAATCCAGCAGAACACCAAAATCATTGAATAAAAAAACAAAACGTCATTAATTCAAAAAAATCATCAACTAATTAATTAAAATCATTGTTAGTGGCACGCAGCTGTTCCCAGTGTTCTTAATGTATAATGCAAAACGAAAAAATAATTATTTTTCTACTTACTTCTGTAAATATCTTTTAGATGTTGCGTGCGTTTGTAATTTATTAAGTTAATCGATAACCAATTCTATTCTAATTACAAATCAAATTATTTGTTTAACCCCTTTCTTGAAAAATCACAAATATAATAAAAATTATGATAATGAAATGTTCATTATGATAATGAAATGTTCAAAGTACTTTAAACGTATTCTTGTAATATCCCATAAATTGCAAATTTATTACAAATCAAAACATAAGTAATATTTATAATTGAAGCTATTGTTTAAGCAATTTGCAAAATAATTTTGAAAAGCCTAATAAATTATATAATGTATATTATATTATATAATATGTGAGAATGCTGAAATTGGATGCAACAGGAATTAATAAATCCTTGATTACGTTAATTAGACAATGCTATCAGTGTCTGTAAAACAAGTTTGTGTTTGCAGAGTTTCAGGCGGAAGGGGAGGCTTAAAGAAAAATAGCTTTAAACGAAAGACGAATAAGGACCAATTTCTTACCGCAGCGAGTTAGTCTTACAAAACGACCTTAATCGTTCAGTCGGCACGAAATGTTTGGTTACAGACAGTACAGCGTCCAAAATATTTTAAGTGCATTTGTAAAGTACAACTGTGAACAGTGGAAAAGTTTGTGCCTTGTGATGGATTGACGACTCTTCTAAATACTTTGCAAGACAGGGGCGGATTGAGTATTGCCTTATTTCAATATCACCTAATCTTCATTTATTAGATAATAATTAATATTTTATTGCAATCGCTAATTACTTTCTTATATTTTATTAAAAAAAATCGCAAATTGTTATTTTTTGCTAATGGAAGCTATTTATATCTGTAGTCAATTTACTAATTGAAGCTAACTGAAACTTCACGTAATGCACATAATATAATACGCAGCCATAACACGTCCGTATCCCCGAAGGGGTAAGCAGAAGAGTTTACGACTTAGCTTAGATTGATAGCTATATGCGCAGATTAGTAAATACTCGTAGTTATTACTTACATCTTTATGTAACAAGGAGTGATCCTGAAAAGTTCACCGGACACGCCTAAAACTCAGTATTATTTTCAAAATACACTCTTTATAATTTTACAGAAACTCACTGATAGGGGTGAGGATTAGAATACAATATAAATTACTATGCACTCCATTTGCTTCAGAAAAAAGATAGAGCCGTTTTAGGATGTGACTGTTTATAAAACTAGACTGTGATGCTAAGATAACTTTTTAGTTTTGTGAGGCATTGGACCGTAGTATTTAACTAAGCAAAGAATATAGTTACTTCTTCTCGAGCTTCCCAAAATATACAAAGTCTAAGTAGTGATTTGCTAAAAATGTTTGTTTATAGATACAGTAACTAAGTAGTCTCAAAATCTAGCATAACTATGGACATTTGTTTATAGCTAGTCTTAACAGTTAGTTATCTAGCTATACATCTAGGAAGTTAGTGAAACTCTTATTTTATTATGCACTCATATTTCAAGTTTTTAAAAGCAGCAATCGACTACATTACGCGTCTGAAACATTGTTTCCGACATATTCTGTCAGACCGTACTCAAACTCGGTATTGACCTACATTATTGACTTTCAGATACAAGTGCTTTGGCAGCTTTGGCAACAAATTGTTGGTTTTCACAGTACCTGTTTAGGTTATATTTATGTGACAGTGTATCATCCACATAAGTAATATTTTTTTTAAAAGACAGAACGACACGATTACTCTTTGACATTTTATTTAAGTTTATCTAAAAGGCGACTAAGGGTGTAGTGGGTACTGGGTCTGTGATTGGTGTATGCGATGAGCTAGCCACTTGTTACTACTCTTTCGTGATTTTTCATCAGACCAAACTCAATTTTTGTAGGGCTAAATATGGTCTTAAGGAATACAGTGCTCCTTAGACTCTGCCTACCCCTTCGGAGATTAGAGGCGTGATTGTATGTATGTATGTTATCTAAAAGATTCTGTATAATTTGGAACTTTATACGTAAAGTGATTTCGGCTGTATATCTTAAATATTATTTTGTAGATCATAAAAAATTACATGAACCGTGTTTACAGGGGAAGAAAATATAATATTATCTTGTCTCAATCGTCTGAACCAAAACCATTCCATATAGACCATTATCAATAATAGATATAGTATTGAATAGCATATTATAACATGCTATGTACTTCTTTACCTATCCAAGACAATACTATATCAAAGCACTCAAATTTCAAGTTTTTTGTGTTCTACAACACATAAAAAACATGAAATATGAGTGCTCTACTTCCTATACTATTTCATCAAAATCAAGAACCGATAATTCCGGAATGGTAATACATACATAAAGTCACGCCTTTTCCCCAAAGGAGTAAGTGGAGATTATCACCGGGTCCTTCTTAAGAATGCACTAATTTTGATCATTTTGATATTTTTATACGCAAATCTACTACGAATATTTATTATATTGCGCTTCATTCGATAGGAATATGATTCTTAACTTCGAGTGGCTATTGTTTCACCTTTAGTCCCTCACAGCGGCGTCTGATGATTCTCATTGAATAACGAGACTGCCCTTATACGGCGCCAATTGACCTTGATCGCGCCGTAAATGAGAATACCGACTAACGACGTTAGTATATCAGTCGGCGTTTATTGCATTCCCTGCCTTTGATATTCTAATGAGGATTCTCTTCAGCCTCAATAACATATAAGACGCTCTCCTTGCTTTGAGTAGGGTAAACACTAACTGTCTTCCACTTTAACACGGTTCTGACGCTCGTCAGCTTGACATCCAGCATCGACTACTCATCTTCTGATAGGTCTCAGATTTGCTTATTCCATACCTATGAAGTTATGAATCGAACTTGGTGTTACATACACTTATTATATAACTTATTATATTCAGAAGTTGAGACGGAGCTACGATTAGTAATACTTATTGTACGCCTACGAATATTACGCATTTGATATTACAACATGTTTAGAAATATATTGTCTAGAAATAAAAATGTTAAATGGGATAAGAATAATCGCCTCACACGTATTTAGGTATTATTTTATGAGTTAATAACATACTGTTATAACTTTATTTTGACTACAACATAGGATTCTTTTAAGAGTTGGCATGTGATACCCCCAGGTGTTGCAAGCGTCCGTAGACGGCAAACACTTACTATAAAAAAATGCATAATTTAAACTTTACTGGTCTATTCAATAGTCTTTCAGCTTGACGTAGCATCTTAGACACAAATCAGTGCCTTAGAGCATGGATATCACAAAAACGGATGACAAAGTTTGGTCTGTCTGCAAGAACATATTCATACAATGTACGCATATTTTTACTCGTTTTACGTCATATATATGTTCGTTGACCCATGCGTTACTTCTCTTTGTTTGCCTTTTATAGGAGGAGACTCCATAATTAACATATAGCCTTTTTATGAATGTATTTCAAATGAGAATGTTGCGCACATACAATATAATATGTGGTAACTACTCGACCGAAAATTGCAACATCAGGATTTGCAAAATAAATGGAAATTAAAAAGGAATTTGTATTTAAAAATAAAGAACTTGAGAAAAGTTATGATATTATCGAAATAATAGAGTAAACTTTGATATAATATTAGTTTAGTACATTTTTATATTATGTAAGCTGCTTTAGTATGCGATATATTTCTTATGAAAATCATATAACTAAGTACTTGGGAATGGAACAAAATGTCTTCAACTAATCATTGTTTTACTACAGATTTTTTTGTTTCATCACAATATGTGTTATATTGTGTATATGATTAGGTAAATAATATTTCATTAATTCCCAAATGCCTATAGAGATTTGTAAAGCTATAAGTATTATTTGCTTTCAATTTAAGTTTAATACATTGGTGCTACATGAACATACAAAGTTATACAATTCTATACAAATGTATGTTTATATAGAAATATTTTATGCAAAAAAAATGCCAGAACCGAAAATAGCCAGCTGTAACCGCTGCCTACCCCACCAGGAAATGGGCGTATTTGGAAGTTGTATGTGTACGTATGCGTACGCTTTTAAAAATAATAAAAAATTAAAAATATGTCTATAAAACATCTTTCAATATATGTGCAGTCATAGATCATTTTATTGATAAAACACTGTGACTTAAAACTGGAATACGGTGTAATAAGGTGTTCTATTTTTAAACCGATACAACTACGCCGGAAAAGGGAAGTGCATTTCAGCGGGCTCAATGGCGTGACGTCATTATATTGATCCCTCTTTTACTGTCAATGCGCTGAGCAACGTCACTGGTTGCGCACGCAGCCTATCTTACAACAACCATTTTTTCTATACGAAATAATATTTTTTAATTTAAATAAAACTATTGCAATCGTGGTTAAGGCACATCTATAGTCAATAAATCATTATCACCGTGCAAAAACCGTAAGAGTAATACAACACACACACACTGTATGTAAGCTATATACTTAGTGATTGCTTGCTTGTGTTAGAAATTTTGTGCGCATGCGTGCAAAATATGGCGACAACCTCATTGCGGGGTGGTAGTCGTTGTACAGGGATGAATTCAGTGTGACTTATTTTCTATTACAAAAATTTTGAAACAGTATCCGTATTCCTGCATCAAACTCAATCCTAGATCTCTTCTTGAGTACCGTTAGAAATAAATGGTGCTATTCATCTCTACATATCGCCATCACTTTCTAACTGTGCTCAAGCAGAGTTCTTTAGAATATTAAAAATCAATAATAAATAGTTCGAAGCAGTATTAGCAGAAAAATATTACAGTAATCTTATTATTCTAAGTTCTTGGGCAAATAAGATGACTGTGTTGAAAGTGTAAACTCAATTTTAATTACAATTTACTTTGGTAATTTCGTAAAAACAATTATTCGCACTCGAATATAAATACTCGAAATATTTTCGAACCAAAAACCAACTTGTTATTTTTACAGATTTCTGCATAATTTACATGACTGGATATCAAATTTATCACCCTTCATTATTCTTCACTGCTGTAAATTTATCTCAATGCAGATATTTAAAAAAATCTAAAGAGGTCACTGCTCCAATCCGCCCCTGCGTAAAATTTGCATTCGGAACTCGTCGGGAGTGTTCGTGTATTTCCGTGAGGCTCGCCTTTCAACCCTTGGCGAAATGTCTCTAATACGGTCGGGAAAATCTTCACAATATTTCCCTTTAATTTCCAAATAACTTCCTATTTTTCAGTAAAAACAATGTGATAATTTTACGTAAAAGTTATTGTATGAATTTACTGTTGACTATATTGGTTCTTTCAGTGTATGTGTTTGTTAATTGTGGTGCGTGATCTCTGTCGTATCGGAAAAACCAGTGCTCAAAGGTACGCAAATGTTGGATAAGGCATCAAAACATTATTACTAGTAAACCCTATACAGAGCTAAAATTTGATTAAGCTAATATAACAATATTATTATCAAATTATTACATGGTAATGAATAGAGTAATATTCTTTGATGTTGAAATTAATGTGAAATATATTAAATTCCAGTTCGGAGCCATGAAAGACATTGATGACGAGGATGACTGAAAAAGGCGAAATCAACAGGATGTTGGGTAAGTTTTTTTTATTTAGATTTAACAAAAGTGTATTCGCTAACAATTTAACAATAATCCATGTAGCGCACAGCGTCAAATCTCATTGGATCTACAATCACTCAAATTCCATCACTTCTCCTTTTTACAATTTAAAAATAAATATTGGTTGTAGAATAGTGCAAACATTTCCACAAATAAACAATAGTTCGTACGTCGTAACAGTTATCTTGGAATAGTGGGCGTTTGTCGATAATAATAATGTTTCTTAATTTCTAGGCATTATTCCACTTGGTTATTCGTGGTTATACCACTGCATTTTGTAACGATTTGAAATTGGAATTGTAGTCATCATGTTTATTTTGATAATTGCTTCTCCCAGGTATTTTAAATTTAAAAATAGAATAAATTAAGCACCAAAAATGCATACGAGTTTATAGTCGAATAATGCAGGTAACGTTGTATAAAATGTAAAACTTAGTTACTTCGTTTGATCGCAAATTTACGACCATGACCAATTACTGAAATTTTAAATTAGCTGCAAATAGAGTTCGCTGAGTAGGTGTTTTAATTTTTAAAATAGACAATGATAAAATCACCTTCAGACGTAGCGCTTGTTACTTACCATTAAATATTACTCAGTCGAAAATGTGTCTGTTCAGAAGAGATACCTATTGTGTGCGAGATATATTAGATTTCATAAAGAAACATAGAGTATCTAATACATTAACTACGCGTGGTGTTTATTTACAACCGTACATAGAAATCTCGACGAGACTCCCGGTGTGTCTGTGCCAGTATTATATCGTCCTCGTATGAGTTCAGAACTAACCGATAACCTAAAGATTACATAAACTATTTAAACTTAACCAAGTATTTCAGAAGCATAAACCAGAAGAGAATTGATCTTGAATTTGTGCGGTGAAGGTTATGAGGAATTTAGCTCTAAGTGTCAAGATCATAGTGATAGACTTAAAAGTTAGTGTCAACCGCAAAAAAGGAAGTAAACAAGTTTACAAGCAAAAAACCAAAAGATGCAAGAAGAGACCTTAATAGTGAATGATTTAACGTTGACGTAAAATACAAAATGATTACATTCGTATTGTGTGCGCTAGTAAAAATTGTTGAAATGGCTAAAAAAGTGTACTGGGATGATAATTATCAAGATTCTGATAGCGATAGTGCCACAGAGAGCAATATAAAACCGAAGATACGCAGAAAGAAAAAGCGAAAAGGTAATCTTTAATTTCAATAAAATGTTATAGGAAATCGTAATTGTGATATAAACCAATAACGGTAATCAATTTTGTTTGATAGTATTTTATTGTCATCATCATGATAAAAAAAAAAGTACATGCATTGGTATTACATTTGTATTCTTTAAATGATAATATGTTGGGTTGTATGAATCAAATTATCTACAATGAATGTCAAGAAACTTCCTATAATTTCAAGTCTAAATTGTTTATTTCATATTGCTCAGCACATAAATGTTTTCGTTTATCGTAGACAGTCTATGTTTAGGTTTCATCTATATGTATAAACATAGCAAGGTCAAAGTGATGATGCAACTGGAATGTCTGATCGTATGTTAGAATCTTAATATTAAACTGGGTTTTTAAAGCGAAGCGACATCTGTGATAAATGCTGCGAACTACTAGAAACTTAACCAGATACCAAACATTCTAGATCACTGACGCAGTACTTTGACAGGATTTTCTAGGTGGCGCTAGTTGCTTCGATCTGTAGAAATATAAAAAATAATATCCATAAAATTAAATAAAGGGAATTTTTTGGTATAAAAAGGTATTATAAACTACGAATGTAATTGTAAAAAACAATCAATAAAATAAAATAAAAATTATAATATAAAAAATAAAGAAAATGATATGTTTGGACATTATGATTATAGTGACTATGTTAAAAGCTATTATATTTAATATCAAGTTAATTTGATTATCAAATTAGCAACTTCATCGATTAAAATTTTTGTAAGACTGATGCTAATGTAGGGTAAAAAAAGTATTTATTATTTACGTGGCGCTCGAGGGTCAACCAAAAGAAAACTGAAAGGCATTAAAAGCTCGGAGCAAGGCATACTTCATGTTGGGAACTGTGGGGTCATTCACTTAGCCGAAATATAATATGACTGATTTGGCAAACGTACCGTTACATTTTTAGCACTTCGCACTGCAAATTGGTGTTTTAGGATTTAGGTCTTGCGGTCAAAACAATGATTGTTATGGTATAAATTTACCTGTTAATCTCAATACAAAACTTGACCATAGTTGGAAATTTATAAATTTTGTCATATTGCATGGGATTGACCTAAATCTAAGCCACAGCTGAAAGGAGGCTTCCCAGAAGGTGCTGTTGTGCGCTAACACTGACACCTGCCGACACTGATTTCTGCAGGACAAAAAAAATTAAAACTTAGTTATAATGAAGGCCTCATCGACTAAAAACAGTTGGTAGTCTTCAGTCTTGCGTTATGAACTTTCATGAACTTCATGAACTTTCCGTGATACTGTCGATAATAAATTGTCAGGTAAGAAACCATACGGACTGTGGAGCTGCGATTTAGCAACTCAAAAAGATATATCTTGATTTAAGTAATTTTCACTCATATTTTATAATTTTGTGACTCATTGCTTCATTCTAATTCCAATTATTACTTCTAGTAAGATAAAACTTCTTAACTCATTCAACCCCAAATCTTTTTTTAAGCGAAAACATAGAATATCGAAATATCGAGTCCCAGTGATTACATAAAACTGCTCTTTATTTTTACATGTTTTCTTTCTATGCCTACATAAGTTACTTGGTTTTGCATTCACCATCCCGCCTTTAACCGAGAATTGTGACGTCATGAACGGTGTGAAGTTGGCGCGCATGCGTACGTCAGTTACGCGCGCTGCGCCTGCGCGTTTGACGGTATACACGGCGGTGCAGTGATCGTGATCCGATTAACAACGTCAGTTTCATTATTTTATATTTTCTTTACAATAACCAGCAAAATAATGTTTACTTTAAAAGTAGATTGTATCGCTTAATTTGACATGCTTTTTACATTGAATTTCGTGTGTTTGTAAATTACTGATTCAATGAAAATTTGAATTGAAAACATTCTCATTTAGCATTCAATTTTGCGTAAATAATTATGTTAAAAATTTACATAGCAAAACTGAATAGTATCGTCAATTTTTTTCAAGTATCATCTTGAATTTGATTCGGTCGTAGTGTACTCCAATTAATCCAGTGCTATTTACGTCCCGTCTCGATCCCGACTCGTTCCCCTCCATGTGTGCCTGTATTCAGACGCAGGGCGTCCCTCTCGCACGCAACTGTTCATTCATTCACGCGGGGCGTCCAATATTTGTATCGGGAATACGGGATAGCGCGCTCGCAGCTGTCAAATCAAGCGATACGCGAACATTACGCTAACCCTCCGCTAACAAGAAATTATAATATAAATATTCTTTTACTTTCCAGTGTCTTTACTTGTGTTTTGCCTTGCAAAAACAATGTGACAAGTGGTTGTTAATATACTTTTCTGAGTAGCTTGTATCCTTTCTGCATAAAAATCGATTAAGACGCAAAATGTGAGGTGTTATCCTCGGTGTGTCGAATAGTGAAAAGTGATGAAGGTGCCTAAGTTTGTGACAGTGGACCTTTAATATCGAACACTCAAAGGATACATTGAGAAAAGAAAATGCGGATCAAGGCCTTCAATGATTATCGCCCGAATGGTAAATTTCGTTTTTTTCTTTTACGAGTAACGCAATCAATCTTGATAACATTTCTAAGCGAAACAATGTTTCTAATCGCTGAAATAACTTTGATACTATTGCTTCAGTATTTTTTATTCACACTAAATATTGTATGAGTATAGTCTGAACATTCATGGTAATAATATCAATATCTGCTTAAATGAACAGCAAACATGAATAAACTTTAGAGTAATTATCAATGTTATCGAATCATAACACAAGAACAGTCGAGTTCAAAAATATGTATGACCGTTTGACTGTAAACGGCGCTTACTAGAAGAAAATAATAATATCACCTGTGACATGTGCATACACATAAATAATTCGACTGTACCAGGTATAAAAAGGTGCAGTACACGCTAATAATTTGTGTTGCTTGTAGCTGTGCTTTTTGTCTTATTAAATTACTAACTAAATCAGACTACGATCTCTAGCTTAGCGACTTAATTAAATAATAATAATAAAAAATATAAATGAAAATAATTATGCAAGGATTTAATGTTAAATATTATTTGGCACGAACTTTTCATTTTGTCTTCATCAGTCATTAGTATTGAAGAGTCTCTGTATGGAACACTGCTCTAATGATTTAAATTGCGATGACTTGTCCCGGCGCCGGCGGCTTCTCATTGGTGGAAATGGAGTTCTCGAGGCCGGGCGCGGTTTCATCACTATCTTAAATACGAATGAAACATATTTCATTCTTTATATGGATACCCACATCTGCCGCAATCACTGACAACGCAGCTGTCTCATTTCAATGTTCTGAGCACTTTTCATTCATACAAATTAAAATATGGGTTATATGTCCTATGTATGTACCTATATATTATTTTATCCTTAAAAATCGTTGTGTTTTCGTAATATATGATTAATTGTATTTCCCATTGAAAAAAATGAAAAATCAAATAATACTTATTGTCGAATATGCAATCCGTATGATAATAATTATGCAGTTTGGAGTGACGATTGTTATTTTATCCGCACATGAATAAGATGAAATCAAATCAAATCTGGAAATAATAACATATTAATGAAAAGTCTAACAATAGATAACATCGGAAGTAGTTTAAGGCTGTTTTCCAGGCTGTAGCTAAGCGCCTTGTAAATCCAATAGGTAGATGGTTTCCTTTAAAAAATCCACCAATTGGATGCCTTCGTTTCAATTGACACGTAAAAAGGTAGTATTCATTGGTCCATTTTTCTTCGCACATCGCTGAGCTCGCATAATTCTGGTAGAAAAGCAGCCTTAACGTGGCACAGTGAAGCCACTGAGGTTTTAATAGTTTATTCAATAGCCACTATTGTTCCCATAACAGTCACTTTGTTTTTAAAACTCGGTAGCGAACTATTGTTTTCCATAAGTGTTATGCTTTACGATATTCTTTGAAACTCATTTATACAAACTTGTAATTTAAGTCTTCCTGAATTTTTTTGTTTTGGTGATGATAACCTACCTTCCACTTTTTATGTACATTTACGGTTTTTTTTTATTTCATATAATTTCATCTTCCTTTATTACGAGCAGTTTTCTCATAGCATTTAAGTCTTATGCGAATGATTAGTAACAACATTAATAAATAATTATTTGTTGTAAATATTACTTCAAATTCACTCTTCACATTTTAATTTCTGAAGGTACACATAGGTACTTACCTACATAAAACATATCCGTATAGTTAAAAGTACATATAATGCCGAAAGCCAAAAGTTTTATGGGTACTACGACTGACACGTTAAATTCATAAAGAACCCAGAACGCATTTGTATGACTTCCGTAGACGGAACGTATAGCTAATATATCTTGCCCCAAAACTTTTGCAATGTAACGTGAGTCATTGTGAATCTAATAGCTAAGCGAAATATCCGTGCCTATTCCGACAAAAACCGGTTCTGTGCTGCACTATTGATTTTCCAACTTGCCTGGCTAAATTATTGGTGTATGCAAATTAGATATAGTGGATGTAGTGGATGTACTGCAGTTAGTTTTTATAACATCTTACTTAAACTGCAAAGCCTCTAGGCCACTTAACATTTCTCTCGAGAGCTGTTGACTATATTTCAAACAAACTTAGCATACTCTATTTTCTTTTCGGCGTATGTAGCACTTATTTAACCTACCTACATATTTTACCTTATATTCTAGGTCGTCATAAACGAAAATAAAATTTTCTCTCATTTAAAATGTAAATATTATCATTGTTTTCTTTATGGTCCGCCAGACGATGTATAAATTGTAAATGTAATGACACATGCGTATCCTACATGCATAATGATGATTTGATGACGAGTACTTCTAAATGTATCCGGTATATATCTGATACTTTAGAAGTCTTTTCTCCAAAACGCGCAGACGTATATAAAGACGAAATTACGAAAGAATAGAGATCGAAAGTCGTTTACACAGACACCCTCAAGCATGCACCCTTACGGAATCCATCTCAATCGATACCGCCCTCATACAAGGGCGTAAATAACCGCTGACTCAGGTGCCGGCCTATAGAAAGAACGTAGATATATCACCGAATCACCGTAAATTCTCATAATGTCACACGCGATACTTTGTCTAAACAAAAATAGGGATAATTGAAATTCCTTAAGTTTTTTGGGAAAGTTAGTTTATGTTTTCTGTGTATATTATTCAGCATGTACAAACTATGAACTATGATTTTTTTTTTGGTAAAATATCCTTAAATATCACATTTCTTGCTGGGTACTGGAAGCCAATAAGTTTCTTCAGCAGAAATCGGATAATCGGAAATCGGATAATAATGTTAAAAAAAATTGAAGTTATCTGCGTATTTTCCTATTAGCATTTTAAATGCATGAGCATTTTCTTGTAGTTCCTTATTACCAGTTGCATATTATCTGCCTACAGCAATTATGAAGATAAAAGGTTAATGTGAAAAGTTTATTTTACTTGAATTATCTTTATCCTGATCCTTATCCTTTAAGCAGATAATAATCAGATATTATATTGTCCTTGGCCTTGGGGTGTAAAATAAAAACTCGCTTATTATTAAAACTAATTTAAACTTTATGTAATAAAATATACCGAAGTACGGCTACAAATTATGCTGTGTTACATGTTACTTTTCGTTTAATTGTGTTAAGTCGTTATTCAGATATAAATAATATATGTTCAAAATAAAGTATTTGGCTTTTCTTCTGTTTTACAAAGTAGGTACGATGCAGTAATAAATATTGAAGACAATGACGAATAATTTTACTAAACTACCTTTTCAATCAACTTGCAAGTCAATAATTCGCCTGTTAGTTTGCACGTCACATTCGTACAAAGATTCAGGGAAAGTGTTCACAATGGTTATCACGCTCGACCAACCATTGAGGAATAAGCTATAGTGCACCTTATTTTGAAGGAAGCATAAACTTTATTAGGATAGCCAGATTTTTATGTTAATTATACTAAGTACGTGACTTAACTATTTTCCACCGCTACTTCATAAAGTGATAACTTACCAGACTTACTTTATGCAATTTGTTCAAACTAATAAGCAGATGATTGGGTAAGAAAATAAGAACAAATACTTAACTCTGTTATTGGATCACTACAGTTGTTAAAAATGTTCGGCGGACTAGGATTTTTCTAAATAGTAGAAACATTATTGTTTTTCTGAAACAGACTGCGACTTTGAATTTTTTTACGTTCTGCCTCCACATCATTGTTGGATATATCCTATATTCATAATTCCTACAGTTCTTAGTTCAAAAACGTCGAAAAATATTCATATCTGATGTCATTATGGCGAGGTTGAGGACAGTAGTCCAAAATTATGCCAGCGTTATTGATAATATAAATTGATAATTAAGATGTCTCGTGACTCAAATGCAACCGGGTATAAAAGGAGAGTGGGAATATAAAACCAGTCCCAAAAATGGTATTATACCACAAGGTGCTTCGAAGCGCCAGATGATAAACATCTTTTTAAATATTTGTTTTTAGCTTTTATTTGTTTTAATTAGTTTATTAAAAAAAGGACTATTGGTGCATTATAATCTTTTTTAATATTTTTAAATTATATGCCTAAGAATTTATTATAGGTATGTTAGAATATGTAGAATGCAAAATTTGTTCGAGTACTTTAATAACACTTTATATCAAATGTTATTTTTTCTTTTAGAATATAATGATAAAAGACAAATATGTTGAAATTTTAGAATGAATACATTATATATCATTGATACGACAAGTAAGTATTTGAACAGAAGGAATTCTCAACGTTCAAATATTCGCATTTCAAAAGCACAAACATACCTATACCAGAATTACAGCAAGGCCTTGAGTTCTAATTTAGTAAGCAGCAATTTTTACCGGACCACGAATTAGGAATTTCTAAATTATAACAATAATTCATACAGTCTAATATCGTTTGTTTGATACTATTGTTACTATTACACCTACATTATTTAAACATGTTTATTTAATTTTATTTATATTTATATTATATTTATATTCCTCTCCCCCCCGGACCACCGTCAGGTGTAAACGTCTTAAGTCGCTATTTTTCTGTTTTTATTCCAAAAATAGACATTTTAGAAATCAAAAATATTGTTATAAAAATAGGAGTGCATAACCTGCGCAGAAGTAACCGAAACCGCTTGAACTGAAGCATCAACCATCAACAATTGCTGCTAGCCTGGTACTCCAGAGCAACCCGACGAATTTGGTGAGAGCTATTGTTTGCAAATTGACTAATAAGCGCGTTGCTTAGGCGTTACCTCTTACGCATGCTGCTTCAGCCACACCCTTTGCAGCACCTATTGGACAGTGCGGACGCCCCGCTTGCCGCCCACTCGTACAACACGTACGTAACATCTCTTACGCTGGTATTAGCTCCTAGTACATCGAGACGACTTTTGTACTGCTTAACACGATTTTGACATTTGTCATAAACATCGATACTAATTTCTGTCTTTGATCGTCGTTAATATTGTATAAGCTCTTTAAGTATTATACTATCCTAGTACTTAGTGCTATAAAATGGACAAATCGTGCTCAGAGCCAAACATTGTTGAGCAACTTGAAACACCCTTGAGCTACATAAGCAGGCGTCAAAAGAGAGGCCGGGAGCAGAATGATTTTGAGGATGAGTTTAATTTGTTTAAAGAGGACATGAAAAATATGATTACCTCACTACTATCGGCACAACAAAAAGAGCTAAAAAAGATAAGTTCTACACAGATAGAGATAAAAGAGACTTATACTAACATAGAGAGCTCTCTCAGTTTTCTAACAGAACAAAATGAAGAATTTAAGAAGAAAATTGATAAACTAGAGATGCGAGCAACTAAAGACAGAGAATACATCAATATGTTAGAGGAGAAAATCGAAGATTTGCACCGTACGAACAAAAAAACCTACCTGGAAATAAAAAATATGCCGAGGATACCTAAAGAAACAAAAGAAAACTTAGTAGCTATGGTGGAGAAACTCGGAAAGTCTATAAAATGTGACGTAAGAATGGAAAACATCAGAGACATATACAGAGTTCCAGGAAAGAAGAGTGATAAGAGGGAAAATACCCCGATCATAGTGGAGTTATCATCCACTATGCTGAAAACGGAGATGTTGACGATGACCAGAGCATTCAATAAGAAGTACAAGGAAAAACTCCGAGCAAAGCACTTGGGAGCGACCACAAAAGAAGAAACCCCCGTTTTTGTTACCGAACAGCTCACTGCAAAAGGAGCTCGTCTATTCTTCCTAGCTCGAGACGTCGCCAAGTCAAAAAATTTCAGATTTTGCTGGACGTCGTACGGGCGAGTATACTTGCGCAAAGAAGAAAACTCACCTGTTATCCTTGTAAGAAGTGAAATTCAGGCTCAAAATCTAATGCAGTCTAGCTGACTAGGTAAATTTAATAGTTTACTTTTGCTAATTTTCAGAAATAATTTATATTGTACTGTATTATTATTAAGTTACAATCAAGGGATTAACACAATTCTCACACAAATACAAAGACATTACACTTTTACTTTTATTACTACAAATCACAATATTTCACGTACATACTTTGATATCGCCAGCCATAACTTTACGCACTCATACATTTATTCGTATTATTGTATAAACAGTTATGCACATAATCATATGCCTCGAAATGCTGTGTTCATTTATGAACAATTGAAGATGACTACTCGTGTTATAGGTTGGGTCTTATTTAACTCAAAATGAATAATTTTTTAACAAACATTAACCAATTGGACCGTACAGAAGTTGCCACTTCTTTAACATGCCAGCCCGACCAGCTCTCGTCTCTTATAACTGTACAATCATCGGATTTTATAGTAGTTTCACAAAATATACGCAGTATTTATGCCAACTTGGATGACTTAAGATTAAACATACTTAATTTTAATTTTGCAACAGACGCCATCATTTTAAGTGAATGTAGATTAGACTCAAATAAAAATATACCTCAAATAGAGAACTACACATCGTATCATACAACTAAACATATTAACAAGGCTGATGGCGTAGTTGCTTACATAAAAAACACGCACAAAGCATCTTATACGGAACTAAACTTGACCCATGCATCTGGCCTGCAAATTAATCTTGGAAATATGATTATCATAGGAATATATCGTTCTCCATCAACAGCTAATGCAGATGACTTCATAAATTCCCTTAACATATATCTGAACTCCATTACGCGAAATAAAAACGTTAT